>CM073435.1:60680130-61192587 GCA_037114965.1 Monochamus alternatus | reverse complement strand
GTTAACCCTTCCTCCTCTATAACCTCCCAGCCACTTATTTTTCTCGCTATATTCTGCGAGGAAAATGTGATGTCTATGTGAGAGCGTATCGCTCCTCTTGCAAACGTAGACGATCCATCATTATGTACTATTAGGTTTAAAGTAGCTATCCATTCCAGAATAATTTCTCCCCTTCTGTCCTGAATCGGAGCACCCCATTCAGGAGCTTTCGCATTGAAGTCTCCTAATACCACAATCACCTTTTCCTTGCTAACCTTACGCATTAGCGTATCTATATCCCTCTCATACTGCAAGATATCTATATTCGGTGAGGAATATATACCATAGATGTTAACCGTCTGCACTTTTATATGTATAAAGCCATCAAAACCTTTGACTTCGTCGACCTCTATCTTCCTATTTCTAAAATAAACCGCCACATTTTTCCTATTGTCCGCCACCCATCCTCCTTTGGAGATTATTCTGGCGTTTGGCTCCGATGCTATAATTATGTCAGCGTCGATCCTCTCTGCTGTTAAGAAGGCCATATCGTGCGCCTCATATGATCTATTTACGTTTACTTGCAAAATTCTCATTTCTAATATACCCGTCAATATCCTAACTGGCAAATGACTAGATTGACAAAATATCAAAAGAAAATACAAACAGTAAAAGCAAAATATCACAGACAGTAGACAAATATATCACAGATGTTATATCACAGACTTCCCTTAACTATAGAGTAAGTAAATAGACTAAATAAATACAAGTCAGACAACGCACGGAATTAAATTACAGACTATTACAGACTATCACCACTTGGGCTTCTTCCTAAGTTTCCTCAACATGTCCCTCATCTTGGGACACGCCCCGCTACCCGCTCTATGCCCTTCCCTTTGGCACAAGGGACAGTAGCTACCATCTTTACAATCCTCGGCCCTATGTCCGTCTTTTCCGCACTTTAGACAGGCGCGGCTCCTATCTGGACCTCTACATTCTTTTGCCACATGGTCGAAACCCCAACATTTATGGCACTTTGGTACGTTTATGTAATTCTTCATTTTGCATTTTACTAACCCTATTTTGACACCACCTTCGTTAACGAGTCTATCCCCCCAGGACTTATCCATCCTGAGGATAGCAGTTTGATTATCCCCGTGCGACTGCATCAGGGATATCACTTCCACGTCGTCCCTCACTTCCTCCTGTGTGGCCGTGCCCTTTACATTCTCCAACACCTCCTCTTTGTTACATAATGCATCAATATCCCGTATGATGAACTTTTCCTTGCCTCTATTTTTCCCCAATTCCCTGGTCCTTACATCTTTAATTTTTGTGTCAATAAAACCCTTAATCTTCTTCCCCATCTCTTTATCTTTTACTTCTAGTAGAAGTTCTCCCTTCTGTGTCTTCCTGACACACGTAAATTCCGCTTCTAAATTAGCATCCCTAACTTCTTTCTTCACCCTCTGTAACATTTGCTTATAGGAATAACCTTCTTGGCTCACTACAATTGCAGTATTTCTATACTCCCTCCTGTTTCCTACCAGCATCGAGCTCCCTGTCCTATAAACATCCACTTTAATCTTCCCGCCCCTTAAAATGCATTCTAGCATCTTGGCATCTTTATCTTCATTCCCCTTGTCGCTCCTTCCGTACATCGCCACGTATGTCCTGCCCAGCATATTCAGGTGGTCCACCAGTTTTTGGAAAGCTTGAAACATCGTGATATCATCTCCTCCTGTCCCTATATGTACAAAATCCTCCTTTTCCATACATATACCTTCACCATTTATTTTTTTAACAGAGTTGGCATAAGTCTCCCAACCCTCTTTTCCCATGCTGGCTATGTCCGGGTATCTCTCCTTCACCCTCCTTCGTAAACCCTTATCCAGATTTGGATCCTCCAAATCCCTTATAATCACCAAATCCGCCTCCGGATCTTTTCCCATGGGATCTCCTTTTACTATTTTAACATTGTGATAACAGCTGGAGGGCCACTTCAGGTCAGCTATTTCTTTGAAACTTTCATAATTTACCACCCCTTTAATTCTATTTTCCAACTCTTCGGCGTCGATATCACCCGAATCCTCGGTCTGAGTTGCCACTTCTCTGAGCCGATTTTCCCCGTATATACTTCCTCCAGATCCTATCAGTTGCTGCTCCTTCAGCATCTGGTTTTCTTTTTGCAAGAACTCCAATTCTTGGTGCAAGTCTCGCACCACGTCCTTTCCTCTTTGGTCCGACTCAGCTTGGCACCCTTTATCCTCTACTCGAGGTTCTGCTATCGACACATCCACTTCTGTCTTCTTTCCCATTGTGCACAATATTGCTTGCATCTCATCGGACACAAGTCTACTTGTCATTGATCTAAGTGAGCTCGTTATATCCTTGATCTCTCTCTTAGTATTCGCGTTTTCTCTTACTACCTTTCCAAGAGCTCGGACCTCTTTTTCTAGGTTCCTTATCAGTTTCATAATCGATCCAGCCATGTTCTTATCCTCGTGTGGGCTTCGCCTTTGCTCCTGTGCCGCCCCTTCCTTGCATTTTCTCTTGACGGACCTCCCCTTCTCCTCGTCCCATGTTAGATCGACAATCCCCAGATTTGGGGATGTCGGCGCCGACTGAGACTTCATGGCTTGTTTTAATTCCACAAATAAATCCTTCCTCCTCCTGTGGCTCCATGTGTCCTTCTCTTCCCCTTCGCTCAACAATCTCGTAGTCCTTTTCCTTTTACCACTTTCGTCTCCTGCGTCGATGTCTATCTCGACACCACCTTCCTCCCTAGTACTCATTTCCCTTCCGATTTCCTCATCAGCCCTTCCCTCGCGCTCCATGAATGATTGGCCTCCCCCAGAACCAAAGAGACCGGCGCCGGCCACCGGGGCTTTCACCCGATCGGAACCAGCGGTGGGATTAAAACCCACCTGGGGTACAGTATCCTGTTTTTTGTCACTCATTTTGCTGTTTTTCTGTAAGTATGAAGCATAGTAGATAAAAGAATGGTCCTTAGCCCTCGGATACCCTAATAGCACCGGGACCGGAAAAGAACAAGATGTTGCCCAGAGCGGCAGATAGAAAGGTAGTTAAAGGAAATAGGGGTCCAGCCCAAGTTAAGCACAGATTGAAAAAGAGCGGGCCCAGATCAATAGAGAAGTACACCCTTTGAAGAAAGAGAGAGAGATAGAATACTGCAAGAAAGAAATGACAAGATAAAGAACGGAAAAAAGAACGAAGTACAGATAAGGGTGTTATGCTGAGCTGTCCTTTGTTTTTCATCGCTCACCCTCAACCTGTTCGAACTATGGATGCCCTGCCAAGATTCCCGGCAAGAGCCCCGTCGACAGCCTAAGGGATCATAGCGACTACTTAAGCCCCTCCACCACGACAAGGTCTCACAGCTCCTTAGAGGGGAACCTAACCTAACCTAACCTAACCTAACCTAACCTAACCTAACCTAACCTAACCTAACCTAACCTAACCTAACCTAACCTAACCTAACCTAACCTAACCTAACCTAACCTAACCTAACCTAACCTAACCTAACCTAACCTAACCTAACCTAACCTAACCTAACCTAACCTAACCTAACCTAACCTAACCTAACCTAACCTAACCTAACCTAACCTAACCTAACCTAACCTAACCTAACCTAACCTAACCTAACCTAACCTAACCTAACCTAACCTAACCTAACCTAACCTAACCTAACCTAACCTAACCTAACCTAACCTAACCTAACCTAACCTAACCTAACCTAACCTAACCTAACCTAACCTAACCTAACCTAACCTAACCTAACCTAACCTAACCTAACCTAACCTAACCTAACCTAACCTAACCTAACCTAACCTAACCTAACCTAACCTAACCTAACCTAACCTAACCTAACCTAACCTAACCTAACCTAACCTAACCTAACCTAACCTAACCTAACCTAACCTAACCTAACCTAACCTAACCTAACCTAACCTAACCTAACCTAACCTAACCTAACCTAACCTAACCTAACCTAACCTAACCTAACCTAACCTTTTTTTTTTTTTTTTTTTTTTTTGGGGGGGGGAGGGGAAATCCATCATGGAGACCAGTGCTTGCTGTCAATCGCAACTGGTACTGCCGGACTCATACCGGCTAAAACCCCTCCCGTACCGGAGACCATGGAATGGAATCACCTCAACGGTATGCTTCATTCGATGGCCCCGCTAGCTACATCTACGTTTCACCCCTTTCTTGCTGCTGTCTCTCGTCAGTTTGTTTCTGACACATTATTTTGTCAATAAGTTTGGCTATTTTATCCCAATTACTTTTACTTCCCAGCATGACGTTTATTAAATTAGTCTCGTTTAAAGGCTCCCCCACCTCAATTTCAGTCTCCAACCTCCATCTTTCCCATCTCTCACACACAAACATTGTGTGGCCTGCCGTGTCCGTCTGTCCGCAATACATGCACAACTCATCCCTAGCCTTTTTGATCCTATGAGTGTAGTTCCTGAAGCATCCATGGCCAGTTAATATTTGGGACATGTTAAAATTTACGTCCCCGTGTTTTCTCTTCACCCAAGTTCTAATGGCAGGGATAAGTGCCCTTGTCCATGTACCTTTCTCAGCTGCATCCCATTCCTCTTGCCACTTGCCGACCATCTCCTCCCAAACCTGGCTTCGAAATTCGTTTGTAAGTTGACCTCCCTCAAATAATCGCTTCCTCTCCCACGCCAACAGGTGAATAGGGGGTGTCGAAGCTACCACCGCAGCTGCTTCATATGACACTGTTCTGTATGAACAGCATATCCTCATCAGCAGCATTCTCTGCGTCTTAAGCAGCGATTTTCTATAGCTCTCCACGTTCAAAGCTCCTTCCCAAACAGGGGCCCCGTACAACATTATCGACTGTGCAACAGCACATAGTACCCTCCTTTTCTTTTCCCTGGGCCCTCCAATGTTTGGCATCAGCTTTGCCAGCGCACCTGCCTTCACCGCAGCTTTTTCCGCCGCCCATCTTATATGCGGTCCCAATGATAGACCCGAGTCAATCACGACTCCCAAATATCGCAGTCTCTTCCCGGACTGAATCTCCCTATCCTCTACCACAATCGTGACTTCACCTCCTCGTCTAGCCCCCCTCAACAGCACTGCCTCGGTCTTTTCCGGAGCCAGTACAAGATCATGGGAGTTAATCCAATCTGCTAGACGGCTTAGCATAGAGTTTGCCTTTCGTACCATCTCTCCTCTATCCCTGTCTCTCACTAATAAGGCTAGGTCGTCCGCGAAGCCAAAGACTTCTGTGCCCTCCACAGTAGGGATTCTGAGGATCCCGTCATACGCCACGTTCCACAGCGTGGGTCCGAGTACTGACCCTTGCGGCACTCCACAAAAGATCCTCCGAGTCTCCTCGCGTTCCACTGTGATGAACCTATCTGACATATAATTATTTAAAATATTCACCAGATACCCTGATATACCCTTCTCAATAAGTGCACTCTCTATGTGAGACCATCTAACAGAGTTAAAAGCATTTTTTATGTCCAGGGTAACTAGCAAGCACCATTCCCTGGGATTCGCCATGTTCGCGTTTTTAGCCACTCTCAACACCTCATTTACAGCCAGAATAGTGGAGTGGCCCTTTCTGAAGCCATGCTGGTTCTCTGCAAATCCTCCATTTTGCTCTATCTCCACCTCCAATCTCTTTCTGATGAGGTGCTCGTATAACTTGGCAGACGAGTCTATCAGGCAGATAGGCCTATATCCTGCCGCTTCCGCTATTACCTTCCTCGGCTTTTCGATGAGGCATAGTTTGGCTGTCTTCCACTCTATCGGGAACTCTTGTTTAGACAGGAGATCATTATAAACCCTGCGCACTTCCTCAGGTTTCCTCTCGACTACCAGTTTAATAGCTTCCGCAGGGATGCCATCCGGTCCTGGCGCCTTTTTGTTTTTTAACTTCCCAGCCGCTTCCTTAACTTCACTCACGGAAAATTCTTCAATGTCCCCCGTGTCCTTCCTGCGCCAGGTCCTTGTCGGAACCTCTGGGAACAGTCTCCCCACTTCTCTTAATTTGTCCTCGATCGATAACTTAAAGGATGGAGGTTTCAAGCCCATCATTTTTGTGGCGATCTTATACCCCTCGCCGAAGACATCATCATCAATGCTTTTACATACATTTTCCCATGCCCTTCTTTTTGCCTTGCTGATGGCTGTTTTCAGCTCCTTTTTTGCAGTTTTTAGCTCCTCCTCGTCGCCTGAGCCTACTAAGTGCTCTCCTTTTGCCTATTGCCACCCCTCTGAGCTCAGAGATGCCCTCCTCCCACCAATACGGAATGACCCCATTAGTTGTTCTCACTTTAGGCGTTGCCTCCTTATATATATCACCTACTTTCCTCACAAATGCGCTGTAGTTTATCGGTTCTCCCTCCACCATCCTCGCCTCTATAAGGTCACCAAACTTTGTCCCATTTATGGCACCATAAGTCCATCTATTGTTCGTTCTCTCCTTGTCCCCCACCACAAAGAAAATATACTTATGTGGACTCAGGGGTTCCTCCTCCAATACCTCCCATGAGTTGGCGTGACTCGCTATCTCGCCCGAAACTGCAGTGAGATCTATCACTGATCCAGTACCTCTTCTCTCAAAAGTCCATTTGCCCGTTTCGTTTAACACTGTCAGGTCGAGTGAGGCGAAGGCCTCCTGCAGAATGACCCCCCTCTGATCCTCGACTCCAGGTCCACCCCACTCTGAGGCTTTGGCATTGAAGTCGCCAGTGATAATGACGTTCTTATGCTGCTGCCTCACCACCTCCAGCAAAATCTCCTGCACGGTTTTTTCAAACAGCTCCTTTGGGATATTTGGGGAAATGTAGCAGCTGTACAATACAAAAGCGCTTGTCCTGGCCCACACAAAACCTCTACCCCCGCCCGACTCCAGGAAATGCGGACCATTTCCGGTAGCCCTTATCGATGCATCGTTTCTTGAATCATTAAACCACCCAGATTTTTTGGTATATGCAATATTTGGTTCGCTCACCACTAAATAGTCTGCCCTATACTTAGCTGCTGTGGCAACGGCTAGATCCATAGCCGCTGCGCTCCTATTGGCGTTTATCTGTAAGAAACGCGCTTTATAAATTGGGGTTTTAGGGATCATTGCTAGATCTTTCCAGGGTCCTCCTCCCTTTATCAGTCTCTTTGATTCTCTTCCTCATAACATCACAACTGCTCGATTCTGCTACATGCCCTTCTTGTTTGCAATCAATGCAATATGGTTCACCGCTGCAGTCTTTCATTCTGTGCCCCATCTTACCACATCTCCAGCATTCTTCCCTCCTATCCGGACCCTCGCACTTTGTCGCCAGATGACCTTGCTCGCGACATCTAAAGCACCTGCTTACAAGAATCTTTGGCCTGACTGCACAAGAGGTCCAGCCCACCTTGATCTTCCCAATCCTACACAGTTTATTACCCAGGCTACGTGGTAAAACGAGGACCGCTGTCTTGTTCCCGTTCGATCTCAACAGGTTTATTTCTATTTCCTCCGTGGATTGAATCGGGATGCTTAGCTGTTCAGCTATCTCCCCTCTGAATTCGTCCTGGGTTACTGCTGGATCTATGTTGTATATGAACACAGTCATCCTCTCATCTTTCTTTACAATTTTTGTTTCTTTCATCTTCTCCTCAACCTCCTTTGTTAATACCTTAACTTTTTCTAGGCCACCCTTTACCGTGACCAATATGTCACCCTTCGCGGTTTTCCTGGTGTTTTTGATCTCAACACCAATTTTACCAATATCTATCTTACTTCTCATCTCAGATAAGACGTCTGCGTACCTTCTGTCCCCGGTCTTGATGACCAGCCCATCATTACGTTTCCCAGGTTTTTTTGGGTCCCCAAGCTCCTCCTGCTTACCCGTCTCTCTAACTATCCCAGAGATCGATACTATCGTCACTGTCACCTCATTCTCTGCCAAAACTCCTTCCACCAGCTTGCGTATCTCACTTTTGTTTATACCAGCTTGAGTAACTAAGCTCACTTTTCCTCTGCTTTTTATCTTCATTTCTTCGGCCCATTTTTTAACCATGTTAAACGTATCCAGGTTTTTCCACTCACCCTCTCCCACCGCGTCAACTGGCAATATATACGTGTATTTATTATCATCTTTTATTTCTTCCTCTCTATCCAGAACTATCCTGTTACACCGAGCCCCATAGGATAGCTGCCCAGCCTTCAGACCCCTCTTTCGTAACTCCCTTGTTACCTTACATGTCTTTTCCGCTTGGCTTATTAGTTTTTCGCCTTCTTCATCCATTTTGCAAAGGATCGCCATGTCATCCGTCATTTCCTCAAAATTGGCTACTTTTTTTCCAATTTCCGTTTTCTGGTATGCGTCTTTTGGCCATTTCTCAGCTATAAGACTTAGGACTTCCTCGTAACCAGGTTTCCTGTTCACTATCTCACGTATCTGCTCCGCACTCTTGCCTCTTTCCTGCTGCGGCAACACACATGCCTCGGTTTGAGTCTCGACGCTAACTTTTTCCCCCATGGTGGAGTCACTTCTGCCAGCAGTGCCGACTTTTTGCAGTAGCTCCCAATTTTGGTTCGAGAGAACTATACTCATAAGGCTTCTTAGTTTGGAAGCAATTTCTTTTATCTCTTTCTTGGTATTCCGTTCCTTTGTCCATTCTGCTAATTTCCTGACTTCCCCATCCACTTCTTTGATGGACTTTCTTAGGACTTTAGCCATCCTCTCCTCACTACTCACTAGCTCCTGGCTTTTCTGCTGAGCTTGCTCCTCTCCAACCCTTTTCCTTTTGACCGACCTGGCTTCGTCCTCGTCCTTTTCCTTTTGACCGACCTGGCTTCGTCCTCGTCCCAGGTCAGGTCCATGGTCCCAATATTTGGGGAGGTGGGTGCAGAGGTCGATGCCACTTGACCCATCTTCAGCTTCAACAGCTTCATTGAGCTCAACCGCTTCTCGACTTCCTGGTCCATAGCAGCTCTCCACTCTTTGCCCGCACTCACTCCCACAGAGCTGCCTTGGGCTCTATCAGACGACCCTGAGCGCTCCATGCCCGCACTGCTCACTCACAAAAAATCTGGCGGACCACCGTCCAGAAGAAGATCACGCACACTCTCTCACACTCAACTGGCAACTATTTCCGTCCAGACTCACGCGAAAATCACTCAGCCACGTCCACACACACTCAATTGGCGGCTCCGACCGTCCAATTTCTAGTCTAAGGATCTCCACACGAAAGGAACCAAAATGGCCGACACGCACGGGAACCAAAATGGCCGACACTCGCGAGGGCCACGTTAACCCCCAACGGCTAAGAACCAAAATGGCCGACTTCCTTAAGGCCTGGACCTACGGGGAAGAACCAAAATGGCCGACTTCCGGCTAACCTCCACGTGCTGATGAAAATTTCAGACGCGGATTACTCGCAAACGGCAGCACGGATTTTGATGCCTTTTTCCACACTCGTAGAGGGGGTATTTACGTACCCTTTCTGTAAGTTTGGTACAAAACCAAGCGCTACAACCACTCAAATTCACAGTCGAAATCGCACCTACTAAAACACGCACCCGTACTTTAGCACGTCTCGATCAACTCTAACCTAACCTAACCTAACCTAACCTAACCTAACCTAACCTAACCTAACCTAACCTAACCTAACCTAACCTAACCTAACCTAACCTAACCTAACCTAACCTAACCTAACCTAACCTAACCTAACCTAACCTAACCTAACCTAACCTAACCTAACCTAACCTAACCTAACCTAACCTAACCTAACCTAACCTAACCTAACCTAACCTAACCTAACCTAACCTAACCTAACCTAACCTAACCTAACCTAACCTAACCTAACCTAACCTAACCTAACCTAACCTAACCTAACCTAACCTAACCTAACCTAACCTAACCTAACCTAACCTAACCTAACCTAACCTAACCTAACCTAACCTAACCTAACCTAACCTAACCTAACCTAACCTAACCTAACCTAACCTAACCTAACCTAACCTAACCTAACCTAACCTAACCTAACCTAACCTAACCTAACCTAACCTAACCTAACCTAACCTAACCTAACCTAACCTAACCTAACCTAACCTAACCTAACCTAACCTAACCTAACCTAACCTAACCTAACCTAACCTAACCTAACCTAACCTAACCTAACCTAACCTAACCTAACCTAACCTAACCTAACCTAACCTAACCTAACCTAACCTAACCTAACCTAACCTAACCTAACCTAACCTAACCTAACCTAACCTAACCTAACCTAACCTAACCTAACCTAACCTAACCTAACCTAACCTAACCTAACCTAACCTAACCTAACCTAACCTAACCTAACCTAACCTAACCTAACCTAACCTAACCTAACCTAACCTAACCTAACCTAACCTAACCTAACCTAACCTAACCTAACCTAACCTAACCTAACCTAACCTAACCTAACCTAACCTAACCTAACCTAACCTAACCTAACCTAACCTAACCTAACCTAACCTAACCTAACCTAACCTAACCTAACCTAACCTAACCTAACCTAACCTAACCTAACCTAACCTAACCTAACCTAACCTAACCTAACCTAACCTAACCTAACCTAACCTAACCTAACCTAACCTAACCTAACCTAACCTAACCTAACCTAACCTAACCTAACCTAACCTAACCTAACCTAACCTAACCTAACCTAACCTAACCTAACCTAACCTAACCTAACCTAACCTAACCTAACCTAACCTAACCTAACCTAACCTAACCTAACCTAACCTAACCTAACCTAACCTAACCTAACCTAACCTAACCTAACCTAACCTAACCTAACCTAACCTAACCTAACCTAACCTAACCTAACCTAACCTAACCTAACCTAACCTAACCTAACCTAACCTAACCTAACCTAACCTAACCTAACCTAACCTAACCTAACCTAACCTAACCTAACCTAACCTAACCTAACCTAACCTAACCTAACCTAACCTAACCTAACCTAACCTAACCTAACCTAACCTAACCTAACCTAACCTAACCTAACCTAACCTAACCTAACCTAACCTAACCTAACCTAACCTAACCTAACCTAACCTAACCTAACCTAACCTAACCTAACCTAACCTAACCTAACCTAACCTAACCTAACCTAACCTAACCTAACCTAACCTAACCTAACCTAACCTAACCTAACCTAACCTAACCTAACCTAACCTAACCTAACCTAACCTAACCTAACCTAACCTAACCTAACCTAACCTAACCTAACCTAACCTAACCTAACCTAACCTAACCTAACCTAACCTAACCTAACCTAACCTAACCTAACCTAACCTAACCTAACCTAACCTAACCTAACCTAACCTAACCTAACCTAACCTAACCTAACCTAACCTAACCTAACCTAACCTAACCTAACCTAACCTAACCTAACCTAACCTAACCTAACCTAACCTAACCTAACCTAACCTAACCTAACCTAACCTAACCTAACCTAACCTAACCTAACCTAACCTAACCTAACCTAACCTAACCTAACCTAACCTAACCTAACCTAACCTAACCTAACCTAACCTAACCTAACCTAACCTAACCTAACCTAACCTAACCTAACCTAACCTAACCTAACCTAACCTAACCTAACCTTTTTTTTTTTTTTTTTTTTTTTTTTATTCGATGGTCAGAATATATGTTTTCTACGTGGGGAAAGTTAGTAATTGAGTTTAGAGGAGGGGAAACCTTCAAAAAGGGTCCCCGCACGAAGCTCCTTTCCATTGTACGGGGGACTGTGGGATTCTTACCACACTAAAACCCCTCCCCTTTCATAATCTCCTGTGTCGGAATCGCCATTTCTGGCTTGCGTCGACACAATGGATTATTTCCTAATCTAAGCTCTCGCTCTATCCGCCTCTTCTTTATATTTCATTATTTCGATCACCATTCCATATATATTCTCCCACTTTTCCTTGGACTCCAACATTATATCAATGATGTTATCTGCATTTAGCTCCTCCACTCCGACTTTCCTACGAGTATCTTCTCTTAGCGCTCCGTATGCTGGGCAATAAAAAATAGCATGTTCTGCATTATCTTCTTCTTCCTCAAGACACTCCATACACCCCCCATCGTTTCTTAATTTAAACCTTTTTAGGTAGGCACTAAAAGCTCCGTGATTACTAAGGAATTGAGTGAAGTAGTAATCTGTTCTTCTATGCTGTGACTCCACCCAGGCCCTTATATTCTTAATCAATCTCCTCGTCCAACTTGCCTTTTCTTCCTCCTCATTCCATCTACTTTGCCATCTCCCCATCGTTTCCCTTCTCTCCATCTTATTCCGTAGTTCTATTTGTATTTCCTGGGATGTATATATTCTTCTTCTTTCCTCAGCCAACAGATCGATTGGTGGAATACCGGCGATTACCTGTACCGCCAATGTCGAAACCGTTCGGTAGGCACTAGTCACTCTCAACAATATTTTTCTTTGAGTACTTAAAAGTGTTTTTCTATATGTATCTATCCTCAGACACTTAGACCAAATCGGCGCGGCATATAGTACAGTAGATTGCACTACCCCTGCTAGTACCCGTCTCTTATTACAATTTGGGCCCTTTATATTTGGAAGCAATTTCGCCAGAGCTGTTGTTCTTATGTCAGCTTTCTTACATACATATCTTATATGCTCACCAAAGATCACTTGCCAATCTATCATCATACCTAGGTATTTTATCGCTTTTTTTGGTTCTATTTGTGTGCCTCTAAGGTAGAAGTTTGTCTGCATCTTCACATTTTTTGGGCATCTCAAAAAGACAGCCTCCGTCTTCTCTGGAGCAAGTTCTAGTTGGTGCTGGACTAGCCATTCATCTATTCGCGTTAGACAGTCGTTTACCCTCATATTCAAGCTTCCAATGTCATTACCACCTACTAACAGAGCCAAATCATCTGCGAAACCTATTAGTTTTGCTTCTTTCGGGAGCCTTAGTTTAAGTACTCCATCATAAAGAATATTCCAAAGTACCGGCCCGAGTACTGAGCCCTGTGGAACACCTGCTGTCATTTTTTTTGAAATTTTACCCAGTTTCACAGTTCTATTCTTGAAGTAATCTCCTATTATATTAATTAAGTATCCCGATATGCCCTTAGTTCTCAATTCTGCAATTATCAACTCCCATGACGCTGTATTGAATGCGTTTCTAACGTCCAACGTTATCATCAAACACAGCTTAGTCCTCTGCTCCTGGGGAAATTCCAACACCTTTTCTATTGCTTGGACTGTAGATCTACCTCTCCTGAACCCATATTGGTTTTCCGAAAGATTCCCCTTTTCTTCTATTTCTTTTGTAAGCCTGTCTTTCACAAGAGTCTCGTATACTTTGGCTATTACATTTATTAGGCATATTGGTCTATATGCTCCTGGGTTCTCCATGTTTTTTCCTGCCTTCCACAATAACACCACTCTCGCTTCTTTCCATTCTTTGGGAAACTTTTGTTTCTTCAATAATCCATTCATCGTTTCCCTGATAAAGTTAGGTGCCACCTTAATCGCTTCTTTAACCACTTCAGGAGGAATTCCATCTAAACCCGATGCCTTGCCTGTTTTTACATCCTCTCCTACCTTTTGGATTTCTTCCAGACTGAATGGTGTTCCGTCCGCTGTCTCATTTATTTCCCACACATCCTGTCTTGCAGGGAACAAGTGTTCCAACACTTGTCTTTTAAAAGTCTCGGACAGTTCAAATGGGAGCGTCGGTCCATCTAGTTGCCTCTTAACAATTCTGTATCCATCGCCCCAAATATCTTCATTCAATTTATCGCATAATTCTTTCCATGCTTCTTTTTTCGCACTTCTAATCATAGCTCTAAGGTCCTTTTTCTTTCCTTTATACGCTTCCTCCAATTGTTCTTCTACTTCATTTCTAGCCCTTGTTCTCATTGTTAGTCTCCTTAATCTAGTACAGGCCCTCCTGCATTCCTCTATTTCCTCTTTCCACCAGTACGGTTTCATGTTTATTCTCCCCTCCCTATCCTCTCTAGCATCCATATAAGCCCTCTTCAGCTCCTTCCCACAAAGGTCCGGTGAGATTTCCGATCTGTCGTATACTTTCAACCTTTCCAGATTCCTCTTAAGCTTGCCCATGTTAATGTCCTGTTTCTCTTTCCACCGTATTCGCTTATTTGATTTCCCCACATTGATATCAAATTTAATATGTAGGTGATCTGTTAACCCTTCCTCCTCTATAACCTCCCAGCCACTTATTTTTCTCGCTATATTCTGCGAGGAAAATGTGATGTCTATGTGAGAGCGTATCGCTCCTCTTGCAAACGTAGACGATCCATCATTATGTACTATTAGGTTTAAAGTAGCTATCCATTCCAGAATAATTTCTCCCCTTCTGTCCTGAATCGGAGCACCCCATTCAGGAGCTTTCGCATTGAAGTCTCCTAATACCACAATCACCTTTTCCTTGCTAACCTTACGCATTAGCGTATCTATATCCCTCTCATACTGCAAGATATCTATATTCGGTGAGGAATATATACCATAGATGTTAACCGTCTGCACTTTTATATGTATAAAGCCATCAAAACCTTTGACTTCGTCGACCTCTATCTTCCTATTTCTAAAATAAACCGCCACATTTTTCCTATTGTCCGCCACCCATCCTCCTTTGGAGATTATTCTGGCGTTTGGCTCCGATGCTATAATTATGTCAGCGTCGATCCTCTCTGCTGTTAAGAAGGCCATATCGTGCGCCTCATATGATCTATTTACGTTTACTTGCAAAATTCTCATTTCTAATATACCCGTCAATATCCTAACTGGCAAATGACTAGATTGACAAAATATCAAAAGAAAATACAAACAGTAAAAGCAAAATATCACAGACAGTAGACAAATATATCACAGATGTTATATCACAGACTTCCCTTAACTATAGAGTAAGTAAATAGACTAAATAAATACAAGTCAGACAACGCACGGAATTAAATTACAGACTATTACAGACTATCACCACTTGGGCTTCTTCCTAAGTTTCCTCAACATGTCCCTCATCTTGGGACACGCCCCGCTACCCGCTCTATGCCCTTCCCTTTGGCACAAGGGACAGTAGCTACCATCTTTACAATCCTCGGCCCTATGTCCGTCTTTTCCGCACTTTAGACAGGCGCGGCTCCTATCTGGACCTCTACATTCTTTTGCCACATGGTCGAAACCCCAACATTTATGGCACTTTGGTACGTTTATGTAATTCTTCATTTTGCATTTTACTAACCCTATTTTGACACCACCTTCGTTAACGAGTCTATCCCCCCAGGACTTATCCATCCTGAGGATAGCAGTTTGATTATCCCCGTGCGACTGCATCAGGGATATCACTTCCACGTCGTCCCTCACTTCCTCCTGTGTGGCCGTGCCCTTTACATTCTCCAACACCTCCTCTTTGTTACATAATGCATCAATATCCCGTATGATGAACTTTTCCTTGCCTCTATTTTTCCCCAATTCCCTGGTCCTTACATCTTTAATTTTTGTGTCAATAAAACCCTTAATCTTCTTCCCCATCTCTTTATCTTTTACTTCTAATAGAAGTTCTCCCTTCTGTGTCTTCCTGACACACGTAAATTCCGCTTCTAAATTAGCATCCCTAACTTCTTTCTTCACCCTCTGTAACATTTGCTTATAGGAATAACCTTCTTGGCTCACTACAATTGCAGTATTTCTATACTCCCTCCTGTTTCCTACCAGCATCGAGCTCCCTGTCCTATAAACATCCACTTTGATCTTCCCGCCCCTTAAAATGCATTCTAGCATCTTGGCATCTTTATCTTCATTCCCCTTGTCGCTCCTTCCGTACATCGCCACGTATGTCCTGCCCAGCATATTCAGGTGGTCCACCAGTTTTTGGAAAGCTTGAAACATCGTGATATCATCTCCTCCTGTCCCTATATGTACAAAATCCTCCTTTTCCATACATATACCTTCACCATTTATTTTTTTAACAGAGTTGGCATAAGTCTCCCAACCCTCTTTTCCCATGCTGGCTATGTCCGGGTATCTCTCCTTCACCCTCCTTCGTAAACCCTTATCCAGATTTGGATCCTCCAAATCCCTTATAATCACCAAATCCGCCTCCGGATCTTTTCCCATGGGATCTCCTTTTACTATTTTAACATTGTGATAACAGCTGGAGGGCCACTTCAGGTCAGCTATTTCTTTGAAACTTTCATAATTTACCACCCCTTTAATTCTATTTTCCAACTCTTCGGCGTCGATATCACCCGAATCCTCGGTCTGAGTTGCCACTTCTCTGAGCCGATTTTCCCCGTATATACTTCCTCCAGATCCTATCAGTTGCTGCTCCTTCAGCATCTGGTTTTCTTTTTGCAAGAACTCCAATTCTTGGTGCAAGTCTCGCACCACGTCCTTTCCTCTTTGGTCCGACTCAGCTTGGCACCCTTTATCCTCTACTCGAGGTTCTGCTATCGACACATCCACTTCTGTCCTCTTTCCCATTGTGCACAATATTGCTTGCATCTCATCGGACACAAGTCTACTTGTCATTGATCTAAGTGAGCTCGTTATATCCTTGATCTCTCTCTTAGTATTCGCGTTTTCTCTTACTACCTTTCCAAGAGCTCGGACCTCTTTTTCTAGGTTCCTTATCAGTTTCATAATCGATCCAGCCATGTTCTTATCCTCGTGTGGGCTTCGCCTTTGCTCCTGTGCCGCCCCTTCCTTGCATTTTCTCTTGACGGACCTCCCCTTCTCCTCGTCCCATGTTAGATCGACAATCCCCAGATTTGGGGATGTCGGCGCCGACTGAGACTTCATGGCTTGTTTTAATTCCACAAATAAATCCTTCCTCCTCCTGTGGCTCCATGTGTCCTTCTCTTCCCCTTCGCTCAACAATCTCGTAGTCCTTTTCCTTTTACCACTTTCGTCTCCTGCGTCGATGTCTATCTCGACACCACCTTCCTCCCTAGTACTCATTTCCCTTCCGATTTCCTCATCAGCCCTTCCCTCGTGCTCCATGAATGATTGGCCTCCCCCAGAACCAAAGAGACCGGCGCCGGCCACCGGGGCTTTCACCCGATCGGAACCAGCGGTGGGATTAAAACCCACCTGGGGTACAGTATCCTGTTTTTTGTCACTCATTTTGCTGTTTTTCTGTAAGTATGAAGCATAGTAGATAAAAGAATGGTCCTTAGCCCTCGGATACCCTAATAGCACCGGGACCGGAAAAGAACAAGATGTTGCCCAGAGCGGCAGATAGAAAGGTAGTTAAAGGAAATAGGGGTCCAGCCCAAGTTAAGCACAGATTGAAAAAGAGCGGGCCCAGATCAATAGAGAAGTACACCCTTTGAAGAAAGAGAGAGAGATAGAATACTGCAAGAAAGAAATGACAAGATAAAGAACGGAAAAAAGAACGAAGTACAGATAAGGGTGTTATGCTGAGCTGTCCTTTGTTTTTCATCGCTCACCCTCAACCTGTTCGAACTATGGATGCCCTGCCAAGATTCCCGGCAAGAGCCCCGTCGACAGCCTAAGGGATCATAGCGACTACTTAAGCCCCTCCACCACGACAAGGTCTCACAGCTCCTTAGAGGGGAACCTAACCTAACCTAACCTAACCTAACCTAACCTAACCTAACCTAACCTAACCTAACCTAACCTAACCTAACCTAACCTAACCTAACCTAACCTAACCTAACCTAACCTAACCTAACCTAACCTAACCTAACCAACAACCTAACCTAACCTAACAACAACCTAACCTAACCTAACCTAACCTAACCTAACCTAACCTAACCTAACCTAACAACAACCTAACCGCGATTCCCATAGAATATATTTGAAATAATACTTCTATTATCCCTTACATACAAAAAAAAAACGGCATTAGCTTGGATAAAATACGAACCATATGAACCAACAATTTTCCATTTTTTAAGGTTAGGTTAGGTTAGGTTAAGAAACTTGTTGCCTAGTGCTCTGTGTCTCCACATAGTTCGTATTTTATCCAAGCTAATGCCATTTAGCGATAATAGAATGCTATTTCTGAAATATTCTATAGTGCACATTCTAGACGCCTTGGTCCTGTTCAAGACAGGTCCTGAGAATACCCTAACCTGCGTCGCAGATTGGCGTTTTGTAATGAGGTCTGTTCGAGAAAATACCGCGGCCAACAATCGTCCGGGGACGAGATCGGTGCCAGGTCCGATCTTCGACTACACCGTACGCGCTTGCCGCGGACCGAACGCTAATTGATACAGCTACCCCGCGCCATCTGAACACCGTCGAGCGAGTCGGTCGGGATACCGCGGATTCGAACGCGAACGTCCGAAGACGCACGCCGGGGCTCCACCGCGGACCTTACACCGACGCCCAACGGATCGCGACGTCTTACTAGGGGTAAAGTGCACGTGTTCAACGCCGAAACGTAAATACGAAAGGCGCTAACGACGCGTCCGTCGTCCGTCGCTCCATCGCTCCACTCCGGCGGTCGAGACGCAAATCAATTTCCCCTTTCGACTTTTCGGGATTCTCAGGTAACACCGTCGAGCGAGTCGGCCTGGATACCGCGGATCCGAGCGTGCACGTCCGAAGACGCACGCCGGGCTCCACCGCGGTATGTAGACCGACGCTCAACGGATCGCGACGTCTTACTAGGGGTAAAGTGCACGCGTTCGACGCCGAAACGTAAAACGAAAGGCGCTAACGACGCGTCCGTCGCTCCATCGCTCCACTTCGGCGGTCGAGACGCGAATCAATTTCCCCTTTCGACTTTTCGGGATTCTCAGGTAACACCGTCGAACGAGTCGGCCTGGATACCGCGGATCCGAGCGTGCACGTCCGAAGACGCACGCCGGACTCCACCGCGGTATGTAGACCGACGCTCAACGGATCGCGACGGCTTACTAGGGGTAAAGTGCACGCGTTCGACGCCGAAACGTAAAACGAAAGGCGCTAACGACACGTCCGTCGTCCGTCGCTCCATCGCTCCACTCCGGCGGTCGAGACGCGAATCAATTTCCCCTTTCGACTTTTCGGGATTCTCAGTTAACACCGTCGAGCGAGTCGGCCTGGATACCGCGGATCCGAGCGTGCACGTCCAAAGACGCACGCCCGGGCTCCACCGCGGTTTGTAGACCGACGCTCAACGGATCGCGCATGGGTTAGCTCTACAATTACCACAATTATCCAAGTAAATGTGGATACGATCTAAAGAACTATAACTGATTTAATGTGCCTTTCGCGGTTTCACCTTAATTCAGCATGTACTAAAACAAGTATGGCTTAATCTTTGAGACAAGCATATGACTACTGGCAGGATCAACCGGGACTTCGGATGAGCCCTGTATCGTTATTTTTCGTCAATACCTCCCCGTGCCGGAAATGGGTAATTTGCGCGTCTGCTGCCTTCCTTGGATGTGTTAGCCGTTTCTCAGGCTCCTTCTCCGGAATCGAACCCTGATTCCCCGTTACCCGTTACAATTAGAACAATGATAAGCGCAGAACCTACCATCGACAGTATATAAAACAAACATTTGAACCAAGTTGCACGATGACGGGCGAACCCGCCACCGATTGGTTTTCATCTAATAAAAGCGCTCCTTCCGTCTCCGGTCGGAGCTCTCTTGCATGGATTAGCTCTAGAATTACCATAATTATCCAAGTAAATGTGGATACGATCTAAAGAACCATAACTGATTTAATGAGCCTTTTGCGGTTTCACCTTAATTCGGCTTATACTAAAACAAGTATGGCTTAATCTTTGAGACAAGCATTTGACTACTGGCAGGATCAACCGGGGCCTCGGATGAGTGCGGTATCTTTATTATTTTTCGTCACTACCGTCCCGTACCGGGAGTGGGTAATTTGCGCTCCTGCTGCCTTCCTTGGATGTGGTAGCCGTTTCTCAGGCTCCTTTCCGGAATCGAACCCTGATTCCCCGTTACCACCATGGTAGTAGGCGCAGAACCTACCATCGACGGTTGATATGGCAGACATCTGAAAGATGCGTCGCCGGTGCGAGATCGTGCGATCAGCTGTTTGCATGTATTTGCTCTAGAATTACCACAGTTATCCAAGTAAATGTGGGTACGATCTAAGGAACCATAACTGATTTAATGAGCCTTTCGCGGTTTCACGTAATTCGGCTTGTACTGAAACATGCATGGCTTAATCTTTGAGACAAACATATGACTACTTGCAGTATTAACCAGGGAGCTGTTTCTAGTAAATATATACGCGCGAGACGTATACATATATATTACTAGAGATCACTCTCCTCCGATTTATATATGTGTAAATTTATATATATTGTACTACGGAGAGACAGACGCGTCTCTGTGGACCTCAGAGAGGTAGTTCGTATACGTCTATATGTGGCGATACGTGGTCGACCGACAAAAATCTTTGACTATTCTCTCGACCCTTCGCTAGATTGAAAGCGACACGGTGTCTACGTAAGAATCGTTCCGAATCGTCGTGATATTCTCGCTCGGACAGAGGAGAGTCGTCGCTTATTTGGCGTCGAACATAAAACGCGCGACACCTATCGCGGCGACACTAGGCGAATCGTAACGTGTGCGTCACATCGATTAGAATGTGGACGACGAAGACGTCGATCGCCTGGCGCCGCGGAGTCGGCGGTTTTACTGACTCCGACGATCGCTCGTGGACCTGCTAAGACGCTAAGCGCCTGCCGAATCCGCGATCTCGCTGGGTAGAGCGTGCGTTCTCCTCGTATCGCTAAAACGCGATGTCGGTATAGTCGTGTCGTCGTCGTCGTGGATGTGTAATGGTAAAAGTTTCCTTTCACGCTTTACACCACGACGAAGCGAAGGCTACGACGGCATCGGCGTTGTTAGCTACATAGCGAGGAGAGAGCGTGTCGCTATCTCGAAAGATAGTGCGTGGTGCCCGAAGTCTACGCGTGTGTTTCGGCCATAGGAAGTGTTCATCGTCTCCGCGACATCGGCGTTGTCACTTATTTAAATTCGAAAGAACGAATTAAATGAAAAGTGAACCGAATTGAAGAGACGGCGGCCGCGTCACACAACGACTAGGGTAATGAAACGGCGTTTGCCGCCGGCGCAAGCTGACTCCGTTACTGCAAGAGAAGACTGCTACTCTACAGTTAAAAAGTACATCCAAGTAAATGTGGGTACGATCTAAGGAACCGTGACTGATTTAATATGCCTTTCGCGGTTTCACTTTAATTCGTCTTGTACTGAGACATGTATGACTTAATCTTTGAGACAAGCATATGACTACTGGTAGGATCAACCAGGGCCTCGGATGAGACCTGTATCTTTATTTTTCGTCACTACCTCCCCGTGTCGGGAGTGGGTAATTTGCGCTCTTGCTGCCTTCCTTGGATGTGGTAGCCGTTTCTCAGGCCCCTTCTCCGGAATCGAACCCTGATTCCCCGTTACTGCGAGAGAAGGCTGCTACTCTACAGTTAAAAAGTACAGCGATAGCGCTGCTGCTGCTATACCGCCGTTTCTATTACCACGGGAGAGCGCCCGATGTCGGCTGTCTGCCGCACCGGTCGCTTCCTCAATGAAGCGCATTTGTCAGCGGGCCGTGGTCGAGCTCGTCGTTCGTACGGCTGCACGCGGCGCTTTCTTACCGTATCACCTGGGATCCATAAGATAGGTGGTTAACCGACGATCGACGCGCATCGTCGACTGTTTGGTGTATAAGGAGGGGAATTTAAAAAATTTTTACCTACTATACCGACATCGTGTTTTAGCGATACGAGGAGAACGCACGCTCTACCCAGCGAGATCGCGGATTCGGCAGGCGCTTAGCGTCTTAGCAGGTCCACGAGTGATCGTCGGAGTCAGTAAAACCGCCGACTCCGCGGCGCCGGGCGATCGACGTCTTCATCGTCCACATTCTAATCGATGTGACGCACACGTTACGATTCGCCTAGTGTCGCCGCGATAGGTGTCGCGTGTTTTATATTCGACGCCAAATAAGCGACGACTCTCCTCTGTCCGAGCGAGAATATCACGACGATTCGGAACGATTCTCTCGTAGACACCGTGTCGCTTTCAATCTAGCGAAGGGTCGAGAGAATAGTCAAAGATTTTCGTCGGTCGACCACGTATCGTGTCGCGAAGTAGTAATATTTCGACGACGACGACGCGAGATGTCGAACCAGACCTCACGTCCGCGCGTCTCTTCTCGTAGAGAAGAAGCTGCCGCGACGTGGCGTATACACGTACATATAGACGTATATGAACTACCTCTCTGAGGTCCACAGAGACGCGTCTGTCTCTCCGTAGTACAATATATATAAATTTACACATATATAAATCGGAGGAGAGTGATTTCTAGTTATATATATATGTATACGTCTCGCGCGTATATATTTACTAGAAACAGCTCCCTGGTTAATACTGCAAGTAGTCATATGGTTGTCTCAAAGATTAAGCCATGCATGTTTTAGTACAAGCCGAATTACGTGAAACCGCGAAAGGCTCATTAAATCAGTTATGGTTCCTTAGATCGTACCCACATTTACTTGGATAACTGTGGTAATTCTAGAGCAAATACATGCAAACAGCTGATCGCACGATCTCGCACCGGCGACGCATCTTTCAGATGTCTGCCATATCAACCGTCGATGGTAGGTTCTGCGCCTACTACCATGGTGGTAACGGGGAATCAGGGTTCGATTCCGGAAAGGAGCCTGAGAAACGGCTACCACATCCAAGGAAGGCAGCAGGAGCGCAAATTACCCACTCCCGACACGAGGAGGTAGTGACGAAAGATAAAGATACGAGACTCATCCGAGGCCCTGGTTGATCCTGCCAGTAGTCATATGCTTGTCTCAAACTCAAACTCAACTTTTACCATTACACATCCACGACGATACCCACACGACTATACCGGCATACCGTTTTAGCGATACGAGGAGAACGCAAGCTCTACCCAGCGAGATCGCGGAATCGGCAGGCGCTTACCGTCTTAGCAGGTCCACGAGCGATCGTCGGAGTCCGTAAAACCGCCGACTCCGCGGCGCCGGGCGAACGTCGTCTTCGTCGTCCACATTCTAATCGATGTGACGCACAGGTTACGATTCGCCTAATGTCACCGCGATAGGTGTCGCGCATTTTATGTTCGACGCCAAATAAGCGACGACTTACCTCTGTCCGAGCTAGAATATCACGACGATTCGGAATGATTGTTACGTCTAACGTCTTACGTATTTCGTATTTCATATTACGTCTTACGTATTTCGTATTTCATATTACGTCTTACGTATTTCGTATTTCATATTACGTCTTACATGTTTACGTATTACGTCTTACGTCTTACGTCTTACGTATTTCGTATTACGTCTTCCGTCTTATATGTTACGTCTTACGTCTTACATGTGACGTCTTACGTCTTACGTATTTCGTATTACGTCTTACGTCTTACATGTTACGTCTAACGTCTAACGTCTTACGTCAAACGTCTTACGTCTTACGTCTTACGTCTGACATCTTACGTCTTACGTCAAACGTCTTACGTATTTTGTATAACGTCATACGTCTTACATGTTACGTATTACGTCTAACGTCTTACGTCTAACGTCTTACGTCAAGCGTCCTACGTCCAACGTATTACGTCTAAAGTCTTACGTCTAACGTCTTACGTTTAACGTCTAACGTCTTACATCTAACATCTTACATCTAACGTCTTACGTCTTAAGTCTAACGTCTTACGACTAACGTCTTACGTTTAACGTCTAACGTCTTACGTCTAGCGTCTTACGTCTAAGGTCTAACGTGTTACGTCTTACGTCTAACGTCTTACGTCTTACGTCTAAGGTCGTACGTCTAACGTGTAACGTCTTACGTCTTACGTCTAACGTATCACGTCTAACGTCTTACGTCTAACGTCTTACGTCAAACGTCTTACGTCTTACGTCTAACGTCTTACGTCTTACCTCTAACGTCTTACGTCAAACGTCTTACGTATTTTGTATTACATATTTCGTATTACGTCTTACGTCTTACATGTTACGTATTACGTCCTACGTCTTGGGTCTAACGTCTTACGTCTTACGTCAAACGTCTTACGTCTTACGTCAAACGTCTTACGTCTAACGTCTTACGTCTTGCGTGTTACGTCTTACGTCTTCCGTCAAACGTCTTACGTCTAACGCCTTACGTCTAACGTCTTACGTCTTACGTCTAACGTCGTACGTCTAACGTCTTACATCCAACGTCTTACGTCTTACGTCTAAGGTCGTACGTCTAACGTGTAACGTCTTACGTCTTAAGTCTTACGTCTAACGTCTTACGTCAAACGTCTTACGTCTTGCGTCTAACGTCTTACGTCTATCGTCTTACGTCTTACCTCTAACGTCTTACGTCAAACGTCTTACGTCTTACGTATTTTGTATTATATATTTCGTATTACGTCTTACGTCTTACATGTTACGTATTACGTCCTACGTCTTACGTCTAACGTCTAACGTCTTACGTCTAACGTCTTACGTCAAACGTCTTACGTCTTACGTCTTACGTCTTACGTCTTACGTCTAACGTCTTACGTCTAACGTCTTACGTCTTACGTCTAACGTCTAACGTCTTACGTCTAACGTCTTACGTCTAACGTCTTACGTCTAACGTCTTACGTCTAACGTCTTACGTCTAACGTCTTACGTCTAACGTCTTCCGTCTAACGTCTTACGTTTAACGTCTTACGTCTAACGTCTAACGTCTTACGTCTTACGTCTAACGTCTTACGTGTAACGTCTTTTTCTTACGTCTAACGTCTTACGTCTAACGACTTACGTCTAACGTCTAACGTCTTACGTTTTACGTCTTACGTCTTACGTCTGACGTCTTACGTACTACGTCCTACGTCTTACATCTAATGTATCGTCTCACGTTACGTCTTAGGTCTTACGGCTAATGTCTTACGTCTAACGTGTTACGTTTTGCGTATAACGTCTTACGTCTAACGTCTTACATCTAACGTCTTACGTCTAACGTCTAACGTGTTACGTCAAACGTCTTACGTCTTACGTATTTTCTATTACGTATTTCGTATTACGTCTTACGTCTTACATGTTACGTCTCACGTCATACGTCTAACGTCTTACGTCTAACGTCTTACGTCTAACGTCTTACGTTAAACGTCTTACGTCTTACGTCTAACGTCTTACGTCTAACGTCTTACGTCTTACGTCTTACGTCTTACGTCTAACGTCTAACGTCTTACGTCTAACGTCTTACGTCTAACGTCTTACGTCTAACGTCTTACGTCTAACGTCTTCCGTCTAACGTCTTACGTCTTACGTCTAACGTCTTACGTCTTACGTCTAACGTCTTACGTGTAACGTCTTTTTCTTACGTCTAACGTCTTACATCTAACGACTTACGTCTTACGTCTTACGTCTAACGTCTAACGTCTAACGTCTTACGTTTTACGTCTTACGTCTGACGTCTTACGTACAATGCTCGTCACCTTAAAGTCACCACCTTTTGGAAGGTTCTCATTCTATCGCGCCCCACCATAAACAACTGCAGAATGTTTCGGACTAGAAGTGGGGTTTGTAGATATACTACACTGTGGCACCAAAAACTCTTATATTCAATAGGGGTTTATTATTTTATGAATATAGAAGTAATGTAACATTTCCTTGTTTAGTGAAATCATAATATTGAAGAATTCTTTAAAAATTAACAAACTATGCAAAATGTATATTTTTAAATTAAAATAAATATTTCAACAAAGAAAAGACGTAAACGTCATAAATTCGAAAAAGCTTAATAGACAGAGTGTTACAATACAAATTGCCGAGAAAAAATAAAAATTACAAATTCGAGGAAATTTTTGGTTTTTGTGCTTCACGATGGTTATCAAACGTGCGAAAGACCGTTTCGTATACAATGTGTTGAAACATTTTTGGCCGCTAAAAAAAACTCAAAATTAAGAAAAAAATATTGTTGAAACCTCTAACAAGGACATTAAGTAACGAACAAAATACAGAGTGTTTAAAAAAACCTTAACAATCTTTAAAAATCATAAAATTTCATGGAACTTACATTTTTTTTAATGAAACCTTTAATATCAAATAAAGATAACATGATTCAACTTTTAAAATACAAGGCGTTTAATAAAAACCGAACCAATCTCTAAAAACTCGTAGAATTAAAAAAAAATTGATGAAACGTTTGTCGAGGGTCTATTAAAACACTAATTAACGAAAAAATACAGGTTTTTTAAAAAACCGAATCAATCTCTAAAAACCTTCCAAATTCATGGTACTCAAAAAATATTTTAAAGAAATTTTCAACAAAGGTCTATTAAAACATTACATAATGGAAAAAATACAGAGTGTTTAAAAAAACCGAACCCATCTCTAAAATCCCTCAAAAAATGCTGGTCACCTTAAAGTCACCACCAGTTGTGTTGGAAGGCTCTCATTGTGTCGCGCCCCACCACAAATAATTGCGGAATGTTTCTGACTGGGAGTGGGGTTTGTAGATATACTACACCGTGACACCAAAAACTCTTATGAGTAAATAATCTAATAACAGTTGCATTTGATATTTTCTAAATATATTTTATTAATGAAGAAATTAATGTTTAACAAAGCATATGAAGGGTGCAGGGGAAATAAGACGGATGCCGTAAAATACAAATAAAATGAAGTTTCAAAGACTGACTTGTTAAAAAACATTTGACCTTCTTTTAGTTATTTTTTAAATAAATTAAGCTATATGGACCTATGAATAATAAATAAATATTTAATAGATATTGTATATACTAAAGAAAGAAAAAACGATTTCAAAAAAAAATGTGAGAAAATAAGATTAATGTCACTCAAGGAAAAAGTAGCCAGAAAGTAGAGGAAAAACCAAGTCGAGTAGCAAGGTTAATATAAATATCTTATATTACGCTCGCTACAGACTATGCGTGAATTAGCGATTCGTGATGCGTGATTTGTATGGAATTCGTGCAGTGTGTAAGTTTTTATGAATGAATTTTTAACGAACAAGACCCTACACACTATTCGCGAGTTCCTCGTATATCACGAATGACGCGTAACGAACCGCGAATTCACGCATAGTCTGTAGAGGACCTTGGAGAACTTGAATAAAAATATAATATAAAATAATAGGAGGTTAAGTCTCATTCAGATTGTCCATCAACACGTTTATGTTGCTTTTTGTTGTAAAATAAATCCTCAAAATAATGTTGCGTTACACTACCACAAAATCTTTTCAGTTCTTATAAGTGTTGCTTTTTTTTTAGAATAATCGGAACGGATTGTTTTGATCAGTGGCGTATTTAGGATTTTTCTCCTAGTGGGGTGTAACACTTTTTTGACAACAAAATACTTTTGAATGGTTATTTATACATGAATGGCAAAGGATACAGCAAGTTCCTAGTTTTATTTACGTAAAGATGAAATCAATTGAGAAGATTTTATTGAAGAAAATAGTTAGCAAAAAGTAAATGCAAATATAAATTAAATTGAACATTGAAATTTTGGTTTAAAAAACGTTATCGATCTAGGGTTACAAATTGAGCTTGTTTTTAAGACGCTCGCGGATTAATCTTTCCCTATAAGACCAATTTAAAGTACGCTATATCTATCGACCCTCAATTCTTTTTGTCAGTATGACTGTTTTCAGATAAGTAGTTTGTGTAGAATTGGCTATTAAGTATTCATCTTTTTTCCGCTGTACCCTTTTTAAATTAAAATAAATATTTAAACAAAGAAAAGATTGACAAAAAAAATGTTTTCAGTACTTCGTGTAATAGCCCCCAGAAGCTATTACATCATTTAGCCTTTGCCCCATTGAAAGGACAAGTGAAGCACAGTATTGTCTGGGAACGTTGCCCCATCTATCATCAACATGTTGCCTCAACATGGTTATATGTATAGAAAAGTCTTATTGAAATAACGCGAGAAAATTGAATAAAAACTATATCATTCCATTTAAAAACTAAGTTGATGACGACATCCGGTATAATCGGAAGCGACAGCTTCTTGAAAATATTTTCGTTGAAAAGGTCATATTGGACTATGTAGGGTATCAAATTTTCAAAAAAAAAAAATATATATCACTACAACTATGCGGTGAATCAGCCTGTACTCATATATCTAACACAATGATAATATATAGGTATAAATAAAATATAATATAAGTAATTTTAGACATTTAAGAACTGAATAAAATAGAGTTTAGCAGATAACAGGAATGTTAACGGCAGAAAGCGGTCTAACCAACAAATTTTTAGGTCCTACAGAAATCTTTTAAAAATACGTATTTTTAAATTCAACTGTAAATGTAAATATTGTTTTATAACAAAAACTTACATAGTTCTACATACAGAGTCGGAAAAAGCTGATGGTCTATCTGAGTTTACACGAGAGCGACAAAGTAAAGTATAGAAATCCGTGCGATAGGCAAGGATGACTATATTGACTACGTTTTAAAATCTAAATAGTCACCGCCCATTTCGTCATTCAACAAATAAAATCCACTCCCACTTATATCTCAGCGACCAATCGCCATCTTTGCCTTTATTGTTTGCCTTTCGCTTTCGCTACTTGTGCAACTCCAACTCCGGTATTCTGATTAGAGATGGGCAGTTCCCGAGTGAACTGGTTTAAAAGAACGGGTTTCGACACTGAACTGCGAGAATCAGTTCTCGAGAAGTTGACAAATCAGTTCTTTGCGAACTGATTTGCATCGATTGATGTAGAGTGCGAGAGATATTTTCAAGTTTAGACGTCAGAAGGAACTGTTCAGTGAATAGTGAACGAGTGTTCACAGCCTATGTGAGCTTATCATACGGGCGATCTGAATTCTGAATAACTGATTGGTGATCTGATTGCGGAGCGTTAATATCATTCTTAGTTAAATATAATATCCAAGATCTGCATACCAGCGCACATAGGCGTCCGTATCAAATTGTTACATTAATAAAAACGATATAGGTATGTCCCATTAATTATAATTATATGATGTATAAGAATTAAGAACTGAATTTTATACAACAACTATAACAAAAATATAAATTAAATTCTGTAATAAAAAATAAATAAAAATCAGTATCTAAATGATTCGAGATATTTTGGAAAAAAGAGGCTTCAAATATTTTGATTAAGAATTCTTATTATAAAGTTTAAACGCTAAACGGGTCGCAATCGTAAAACGCGGAAGAAACCGACCGTTGCGATTGACGGAGATGCGGGATTCGGAGAGAAGCGTATATATGTGCAGTGTTTGACGTAAAACCAGTTCTTAAAGAGCTGGTTTTAAGAATCAGTTCTTTTTAGTGATTCAGTTCTCGAGAACTGAATCATTAAAATGAACTGCTAAGCCCATCTCTAATTCTGATATTTTACCAGCGGTCGAAATTGTGGACAGTGACTAATCGCTAGCTTGTTGACCAGCGCGACGGGCGAAGCGTGCGGGGATCAAGATTTTATAGGCGTACTAAATTTGAATGCGATCAGATATAAGATATATATAAAAATGACAAAAATAGTTCCATTACATAACATCCATTATTTTTAGAGTAGAAACAGTGATATAACAGTTTTTACCAATTTCGAGGCGTTAGATAATACAAATTATAAGATTTATTTCAAAATTTAAAGTTTTTATCTTGTCAATTACCCAAGGTCGAAAATAATAGAAAGTGACTAACTCACAACACAGAGATGAGTACGGAAGGTACGGGTGGTATGATTACCTAAGCGTGCCACTTGAGAAGAGTTAAAGCACACAAAATTATCAAAAATAAGTTGACGTCGGCTAAACCTAGCACATTAACAATTTACTTTAAATGCCCACTACCACCCACTTACGCCTACCTGATGCGCACTCCGCAGATAACATACTTAAGCCTTGTCCTCATGAACGCGAAATTCACGGACTTTTGTACGAATTTTGCAACTTCTGTTTTAATTATTTATGGCGGGAAAATCTCAACTTTTGACAATTGCAAGGCTACCATGGGCGGGTATATCGTTCGGGCGGGCTAAATTTCGGGTATATCTTTTCGTTAATTTAATTATGAATGTAATTAATTTTATTAGTGATTTGATCGAAATGAGGAATATCGGATGATGACATGTTTAGTGAGCGAGGTCAAAATACGAGTGTAAGTGATGTTGAAATATATATTTCATTAACAAAATTGTACGAAGAAACTAATTAAAATAAATATTAAAAAATAATAATCTAGATCGAAGAATATATTAAATTTTGACGAAACATGGGCGTATGAAGGTCATACGAAAAGCGGTACGATATGATATAATAAGTATTAATGTGTGACCGTTATAGTGACAGTGCTAGTAACCAATAGTAAATAGCGTGTATGTATTGTAGCCTTTTGTCATTTTCAATGCGGAATTCGCAAATATTTGCGCGATTTATTTAACGGTGGAAAAATCTCTATTTGTAAGAAATGTTGTCAACTACCTATAACATTTTCTACCATTTTCATCATAAAACTGCCATGGTATATTATCAGAAGTTCAAAACAAACTTATTAACACCACACAATAATGAAAGGGGAAATAATATTTGTAGTGTTTAACAGTATCGCAAATTGCAATTGTGAAAAGTTGAGATTTTCCCGCGATAAATAATTAAAACAGAAGTTGCAAAATTCCTGCAAAAATCCGTGAATTTGGCGTCCATGAGGACAAGGCTTAAGTGTGTTATCTGCGGAGTGCGCATCAGGTAGGTGTAAGTGGGTGGTAGTGGGCAATCGCCGTCCATAAGAACAGAGACACATTTAAAGTAAATTGTTAATGTGCTAGGTTCAGCCGACGTCAACTTACTTTTGATAATTTTGTGTGCTTTAACTCTTCTCAAGTGGCACGCTTAGGTAATCATACCACCCGTACCTTCCGTACTCATCTGTGTGTTGTGAGTTAGTCACTTTCTATTATTTTCGACCTTGGGTAATTGACAAGATAAAAACTTTAAATTTTAAAATAAATCTTATAATTTGTATTATCTAACGCCTCGAAATTGGTAAAAACTGTTATATCACTGTTTCTACTCTAAAAATAATGGATGTTATGTAATGGAACTATTTTTGTCATTTTTATATATTTCTTATATCTGATCGCATTCAAATTTAGTACGCCTATGAAATCTTGATCCCCGCACGCTTCGCCCGTCGCGCTGGTCAACAAGCTAGCGATTAGTCACTGTCTACAATTTCGACCGCTGGTAAAATATCAGAATACTGGAGTTGGAGTTGCACAAGTAGCGACATCTCTTGCGAAAGCGAAAGGCAAACAATAAAGGCAAAGATGGCGATTGGTCGCTGAAATATAAGTGGGAGTGGATATTATTTGTGGAATGACGAATGGGCGGTGACTATTTAGATTTTAAAACGTCGTCAACATAGTCATCCTTGTCTAGCGCACGGATTTCTATACTTTACTTTGTCGCTCTCATGTAAACTCAGATAGACCATCAGCGCTTTCCGACCCTGTATAAGATTGTTCACTGTTGTTTATAAGTATGTGAAAATAATTGTTAAAATGTGGGGTCATAATAGCATAATAATGTGTGTCATACAAATGCATTTTAAATGGTGTTATATTATTTCAGGAGAATTTAAATATTAATAAAGGATAAACAAAACATCAATAACTTTATTTTTGATAATACTTTTGCTCTACGTGTTTTATTTTTCGAAATTTGTGTACCAAAAAAACATTACGAAATTGATCATTTTACGGAGAGAAATGCGGCGACCTTAAGGAAAGTATAGATGTTTCTGACAAACTCCTAATCGCCGAATGAATACGCTGTCCTATTCACTGCAAATATACCGCAGCGGGAGGGTGTCACCTAGTGAAGTATTTTTTTTTTAAACCAACTTTTTTATACCTTGACTATATTTGATTCGATATGGCTATGTATAATTTTCAATACAGCTCTCCGCATAGTGTTTTTTATATAAAGTTGTGAAAACATTAATAAAATTTACAAGCACGATGTATGTTACAAAAAACATAATTAACAGTTCATTCATACTAAAAAAGTTTTATAAATAAAAATATTTCAGAACTTTCTTACACGAGAGTAGGCATATGAACATGTTCCAGTATTTTTTTTAATTGTTAGTATAAGCTGTGTCAGAGAAAGCAACTTATGAAACACCCTGTATTACGGTTTCATAAAATTAGATAATTTTAAATGAAATCGAATAGTTTATCCATTAACGCACGCAGCTATGGCATTTTGTAGTAATGACGCGGTCGCGGCAAGTCAGCATCAAGAAAATAAAATCCTACAATGCACTCATATACAGCTATGGTTTTTAAAACCGCATCGTTGTCACTGCCATGCCTCCTTTACAGCGTTCGTCGGTAAAGTGATCCTTAAATTTGCGCGGCCATCATCGGTAAAATACATTTTATTTTATATAAATGAATATACAATAGAGTCTAGAGTCTCTATATCATATATGGCACCATAGACCGACGGATTATTAAAAATGAATTGAATGCGAAACATAAATTAGAGAGAAAGGAATTCCATTAATAATTAACAACAATAGCAGCAAAAGTATTGAATTGGCTGTATAAAATAGGTGTTATAAAATGTTATTTCTTTTGATTCTTGTCCGGTTGCCGATTGCATGCTTTGCTGTCTTATCAGGCTTTACAGTGGACCCGTTTCCTGTGCCGTGCGGAAGTGTATTTTTAAATCACTTTCTAACTGCCTTCTTTTGATTTTTTTTAACGAAATTGTATTTGTAAGTCACCTGCACATTCAAAAATTTGTTTTGATAAATACTGAATAACACCCTGTATAACACACCAAATCGACGAAAGCAGTCACTGAATTCAGACGTGTTTTCCGGCTGTAGGATATTCAAAACAGTTTTCAAAATTGGCCACTGTTTCATAAAAGTCATCATGACAAAACACTTCAGATGCATGTTTTTGTCCCCAGCGAATTCTCCACCTGGACCCATGTTGAATGAGTTATTCTATTTTTTATTTTATTATAATTGTTTCAGGATATGGAAGCCTTAAACTTTCTATAAGTATCCGATACTATAATAGCACATCAACCACAAGATATTTTTTTTCTATTACTAACATGTAGTTTTATGATCAACTACGCTTAAAATTATCTCCCTTAAAAAAAACTAAAAAAATTGCAATACATTAAAGTGCACTACTTACTTAAAATGTTGCACATTACATTTAATTAAAAAATGAAATTAAGCTCCTATACTTTTTCTTAATTTTAAATAAAATTGAACAAGGAAATGACGGGTAATTAAATATGATTTGAACTTTTTGATAATCACATCCTTATTTAAAATACGGCCTATGTTACGAACTGAATCTCCCTGCTGCCAAAGGGCAATTATTGTAGCTTTTTCCTGGTTAGTGCAACGCATAGTTTCGTATTAACAACAGCAACAAACGATTAAAATTTGCCTATTTAAAAACCTGACTTAAAACAGAAATGCGAGTAATAAACAAAAATGTTTTGTCCAATGGCTAATAAATGGTAGTGACATTTAAAGGGCATGCGTGAATGGCTGTTGTTTCTGCAAGTGCTTTGTCAAATTTTTTGTGCCGTGCATTCCGAGACTAGAGTTAGAATTTTTAAATCCCACGTATGCGTAATGCACTATTCAGTAGTAGGGTGGATCATAGATGTCTTACATATACCGACTGTTTTTATATTTAATATTTATATAAATTAAGAAATTTCGCTACGCAGTTGCTGTCTATAGGAAACTCAATGGTTATTAAGCTAGTTATGGACGGTGAGCGATAATATATTATTTAATTTATTTCTTTGTAATGAGATGTATTCCTACAGACAAGTAAACGGCATATATATAAATATATATTATAGCGTCAGTGCGTAACGTTCTATGCATTTTAATCACAAGTGATATTTTTGTAATATATCAGATATATATTATAGCTCACAGTCCGTAAGTAGCTTTAATATTATTAGATATAGCTAGCGTTACGAGATAAATGATTTAAAAAATTGGGTAATATAAAATTTTATGAGATTGAGTAAAAATATATGAAAATATATTATGTACTGTAAAACACCTAAACTTTTAATAAATCAATAAACATTAAAAAATAAACTCTATTATTCCATTTTTGTGTGCATATTGAAGACCAACATATAACTAAAATTTTAAGAAACATTACACATTTCTGTAATTTTGCATGAATCAATGAACCATGCACCTTGAAATCTGCACAAAATATATTAATTGTAATAATTAACATAACATAGAAAAATAGTAAAAAAGTCAATTTGTTTTTTGACTTTTTCAACAACTCCGACATTGCAATAATAATTTATGATCTAACATAAGAATTATTGCAGTAGGGAAAATCCAAATTTTATATTAAACTAAGTTTACGTTTGATCAATGTTTCTTGTAACGGCCCAATTAGAAAAAGAAATCTACATATGCCGTATTGCAAGGAATACTGAGAGAATAAAAGAAATAATTTTATAAATGTTCGGTAACTCCGACGTTTACTTAACTAAAATATACATCTATGTCTAATTTTTTTTGTCATAATGAAAATATATGAGAGGCAGGCTCATATTAATTTATGAGCTCGTTTTCTATACTTATTATTTTTTAATAGCAAACAGTTTTTTTATTGGCCCTTTATTAGATTCCTTATTTATTCTATTGAATATACGATACCAATTTCAGTCATTGCAGAATTATTTAAATTAATGGAACCAAAATACAGGGTGAATCTTAAATAAGTACAAATATTTTAACCAACAGTATAGTTTGGTGTGTAGAACACATAATTAATAGTTTTTTTACAAACAAATCAGTAATAAAAAAGTAAAAATTTTAAATAAATTTCGTAATTTTTCAGCAGAAAACTTGTTGAGGACCGCTGGCCTAGACAGACCCTTTCATACTTTATAAGTCATAGTGCTGCAGACTGAACGTGTGGTTCACAGTGTTGCCAGTGTTACACAAATGTCTTTGCTTCAAGGGAGTTTTAAAATATTGTCCTTATGGACGCAAAATTTGCGAATATTCGCTCGAATTATTTGATGGTGGGAAAAAATCTCAACTTTTAGCGAATTTCGTCAACTGTAACATTTTATATTATTTTTATTACCAAACTGTCATTGACTGTCATGACAGATTATCGGAAGCCCAAGTCAAACTTGCTAACCCCACATAATACATGAAAATAGCAAATATTTTACGGTAGTATTGAACTTGCGGAAATTCATTTTTAATCGTTTAAGTATTTTAAGGTTAGTTCAGATGTTAAAATTTATGTTAATATTGCTGCGTATCATACTACATACCCAATTTTACTGTACTTATGCTTAAAACAAGTATTTTTAAAATAGAACTATTACGTTAAAGGAAACGTAATATTTATATTGGAGGAGATATGGCAACCTCGCAACAAATCATATGTTTCATTAGGTTGTTGGATGAGATATCAGCCAGCGGTCCTCAAAATGTGGGTATTTTTTTAAAAAATTAATATCTCCGTAAATATTAGAAATTTTTAAAAATGGCTTTCACTAGACTAATCTATATGACGAACTACATCAGCAGTTAAAATATTTGTACTTATTTAAGATTCACCCTGTATAAACGAACAGACAGAGTAATCTATCGCTACTCCATAGTCTCACCAGTTTTTGGTGCCATCGTATAGCATGTACGCATACATATCATCAGATCCCACTACAGTTTGAAATTAAAAGCGGTCCGGACTTATTTGTGGTGGGGCGCGATAGAATGAGAGCAGCGCAAGAGGTGGTGACTTTAAGGTGACGAGCATTGTACTACGTCCTACGTCTTACAGCTAATGTATCGTCTCACGTCACGTCTTAGGTCTTACGGCTAATGTCTTACGTCTAACGTGTTACGTTTTGCGTATAACGTCTTACGTCTAACGTCTTACGTCTATCGTCTTACATCTAACGTCTTACGTCTAACGTCTAACGTGTTACGTCAAACGTCTTACGTATTTTCTATTACGTATTTCGTATTACGTCTTACGTCTTACATGTTACGTATTACGTCCTACGTCTTACCTCTAACTCTTACGTTTTACGTCTCACGTCATACGTCTAACGTCTTACGTCTAACGTCTTACGTCTAACGTCTAACGTCTTGCGTCAAACGTCTTACGTCTAACGTCTTACGTCTAACGTCTTACGTCTAACGTCTTACGTCTAACGTCTTACGTCTAATGTCTTACGTCAAACGTCTTACGTCTTATGTCTTACGTATTTTGTATTACGTATTTCGTATTTCGTTTTACGTCTTACGTCTTACATGTTACGTATTACGTCCTACGTCTTACGTCTAACGTCTTACGTCTAAGAATTCGAAAGCGAAGAGAAAAAGCGTGTTAGACGCTTCTGGGCTGAGAAACGAAAGTGTGTGGAAACGAGAGATAGGCGTTATAAACAGAAATTCGGAAGTGAAGGGAAATAGGATAAGACATTATCGATTTGGTAATCGAAAGTGTAGAGAAAGGAGAAAAAGCGTGATAGACGTTATAAACAGGAATTCGGGAGTGAAAGGAAAAAGGTTGATAGACGCTAGTTCTAATAATCGAAAGTGTGGAGAAATAGTCATTTCCAAACAGTAGTTCGAAGGTGAGGAGTAAAAGAGTGATAGACGATACAAACAGGAATTCGAAAGTGGAGGGAACGAAGAATTTTAAGTGACTTTTTCGCTTGACTACTGATTATGGACCAGAAGGGAAACTGAGAAAAAAGACGTTGTAGACGATAAGTGGCAGAGTGATTACGGAAAGGAGAAAGAAATGGATGCAGTAGCAAGCAAGATAGGTGGAAAATTCTAGGACGATATAGCAGAAGATGGAGAAAGTGTAAATGAAAATGAGAGATGGAAGAAAAGGAGCAAAATGCAGAAATAATAGAATAGGAGAATGAAAAAAGTAAGAGGGAGAGAAGCAAGAGCGCAGCAAAGTCTACAAATAAAAGATTTGAAGAAAAAAAAGGAAGAAGAATTGATTAAAGAAGAGATAAGAAGATGAAAGAAGCGAAGAGGAAGGAATAGAGAGAAAAAAAAGAAAAAGAAAAAAGGGAAGAGCAAGAAAGAGGCAGCTAGATATTAGTAATGATGGCAACGACAAGAGTCACCAGGGAAAATAACATTTTCCAGGCCGTCAGGGTTGGCGATAAGGGGTGGATTTGATAAAATATGAAATATTTCAAATAAAAAAACTATTTTTTGACCGGCCACCAAATTCAGAGAATGTTAAAAATTTGCATATTAAGAGGTCCCACCCACCCGTTTTATTTTCCAAACCGTCAGGGATGGCGATAAGGGGTGGATTTGATAAAATACGAAATATTTCAAATAAAAAAAACTATTTCTTGACCGGCCACCAAATTCATTGAGAATGTTAAAAATTAGCATATTAAGAGGCTCCATCCACCCGTTTCATTTTCCAGACCGTCAGGGTTGGCGATAAGGGGTTGATTTGATAAAATATACGAAATATTTCAAACAAAAAACACTATTTCTTGACCGGCCACCAAATTCATGGAGAATGTTAAAAATGTGCATATTAAGAGGCTCCATCCACCCGTTTCATTTTCCAGACCGTCAGGGTTGGCGATAAGGGGTTGATTTGATAAAATATACGAAATATTTCAAACAAAAAAAACCATTTCTTGACCGGCCACCAAATTCATAGAGAATGTTAAAAATTTGCATATTAAGAGGTCCCACCCACCCGTTTTATTTTCCAAACCGTCAGGGTTGGCGATAAGGGGTGGATTTGATAAAATACGAAATATTTCAAATAAAAAAAAACTATTTCTTGACCGGCCACCAAATTCATAAAGAATGTTAAAAATTTGCATATTAAGAGGTCCCACCCACCCGTTTTATTTTCCAAACCGTCAAGGTTGGCGATAAGGGGTGGATTTGATAAAATACGAAATATTTCAAATAAAAAAAAACTATTTCTTAACCGGCCACCAAATTCATTGAGAATGTTAAAAATTAGCATATTAAGAGGCTCCATCCACCCGTTTCATTTTCCAGACCGTCAGGGTTGGCGATAAGGGGTTGATTTGATAAAATATACGAAATATTTCAAACAAAAAACACTATTTCTTGACCGGCCACCAAATTCATGGAGAATGTTAAAAATGTGCATATTAAGAGGCTCCATCCACCCGTTTCATTTTCCAGACCGTCAGGGTTGGCGATAAGGGGTTGATTTGATAAAATATACGAAATATTTCAAACAAAAAAAACCATTTCTTGACCGGCCACCAAATTCATAGAGAATGTTAAAAATTTGCATATTAAGAGGTCCCACCCACCCGTTTTATTTTCCAAACCGTCAGGGTTGGCGATAAGGGGTGGATTTGATAAAATACGAAATATTTCAAATAAAAAAAAACTATTTCTTGACCGGCCACCAAATTCATAAAGAATGTTAAAAATTTGCATATTAAGAGGTCCCACCCACCCGTTTTATTTTCCAAACCGTCAAGGTTGGCGATAAGGGGTGGATTTGATAAAATACGAAATATTTTAAATAAAAAAAACTATTTCTTGACCGGCCACCAAATTCATTGAGAATGTTAAAAATTAGCATATTAAGAGGCTCCATCCACCCGTTTCATTTTCCAGACCGTCAGGGTTGGCGATAAGGGGTTGATTTGATAAATTATACGAAATATTTCAAACAAAAAACACTATTTCTTGACCGGCCACCAAATTCATAGAGAATGTTAAAAATTTGCATATTAAGAGGTCCCACCCACCCGTTTTATTTTCCAAACCGTCAGGGTTGGCGATAAGGGGTGGATTTGATAAAATACGAAATATTTCAAATAAAAAAATACTATTTCTTGACCGGCCACCAAATTCATAGTGAATGTTGCATATTAAGAGGTCCCACTCACCCGTTTTATTTTCCAAACCGTCAGGGTTGGCGATAAGGGGTGGATTTGATAAAATACGAAATATTTCAAATAAAAAAAAACTATTTCTTGACCGACCACCAAATTCATATAGAATGTTAATAATTAGTATATTAAGAGGTCCCATCCACCCGTTTCATTTTCCAGGCCGTCAGTGTTGGTGATAAGGGGTGGATTTGATAAAATACGAAATATTTCAAATAAAAAAAACTATATCTTGACCCGCCACCAAATTCATAGAAAATGTTAAAAATTTGCATATTAAGAGATCCCACCAACCCGTTTCATTTTCCAGACCGTCTGCGTCCAGGGGGGCACTAGCGAAGGAAACGCACCACGCCGGCGTGTTCGGCGCCCTCGAATGCGCACAGGGCTTCCTCCAAACACGTACACTGAAACTAACGATCCCTGGGTATACGCCAGACCGTCCTCGGACTTATTTTCGCTTAATTTCGAATGAAAATAAGCGAAAATTCACGTCCAATTTGTCAATGTCAGTACCTTCAAATTTACTCTACGCCGCGCTATCTATCGCGTCGAGCTGCTGTCAAGCATCCGTTTGGCATGTAGATAGCTGTAAATAATACTATAGCGCATAAATTATGAAATTCTGGATGATTATTAGGGCTTTCGCATGGATTACCATCTGCGGATTGTATCGCCATCGTATATAAGTCCCAAATGGGAATATACTGGAGAGAATCTGCTGCTGAACTGATCGGTTCACCATAGTGAACGGATCAGAGCGCGAGTGACGTCACACTGAAAGTGGTGTTATGTGACCCGACTTGGCGTCCCTGAAATATATTTTTAAATTTTAAATAAATAAAGGAAATAAGACGGTAAGCAGGCCAGCAAGCGCAAGGTGGAAAATTTGTAGTGAAAATCCTGTAGGGCTTGAACTAAATCCAGTAAACCCGTAAAGAAGCTGAATCTTTGTCGACACGACAGTCTCATAAATTATGGAAAAAACGGAGAGGAGAAGTATGGACAGAGCGCAAAAATAGACAGTCTAAAAGGTAAGAATTTATTAATTTTAATCGACGCGATGGATGAGTGAAATTTAGTGTTCACTTTCAGATCTAACTAAAGAAGGATTGCGTTGCTAAAAGTACTTGCTCCTAAGATAGAACACGTAACCTTAAACGAGTGAGTCTGCGGCCAGTTCACGCGACGACAAGAATGCAGATTTCCAGTCGAATATATACGAGATGTAGCGGCGTTAGAAGGTAGCCGAACTGAAGGATGGAGGAAATGTTTATTTTTACGGCCAACATATACGTCTGGGAGATTCTAGCTAGCTAGTTCAGAAAGGGGTAATCGGACCGATCGCCGGCACGTTCTGCTCTTACCGATACATAAAATAATAACATAAGTACGTATTTACTGTAAAATTTCAATAAAACAATAAAAATTGCGATCGTAACGACTAGGACTTTTTTTTTAGATTTGAAAAAGGAATTTTTTTTGTGAAAAATTTTTCGGGCAACTATAGGTGCCAGCAGGTAGGGAATGAATCCCCCTATACTTTCTTCCCGGTGTTTCCAGGAGGTACCCGGAGCCGTTTCGCTCTAAAACCAACTGCTTTCGAGATGTCTGGGTTTTTTCAAAATTATAGCCTATCTTCGGGACGTCATAACTTCCGTATTATGCGACGCAGGGGGACGCGGTTCGTCTCAGGTGAAATCTCGCTAAAGCCGCCCTTAAATCGTAAATCTATTATTGTCAACCCTGACGGCCTGGTAAATGAAACGAGTGGGTGGGATCTCTTAATATGCTAATTTTTAACATTCTCTGTGAATATGGTGACCGGTCAAGAAATAGTTTTTTTTTATTTGAAATATTTCGCACCTTATCAAATCCACCCCTTATCACCAACCCTGACGGCCTGGAAATTGAAACGGATAGGTGGGATCTCTTAATATGCTAATTTTTAACATTCTCTGTGAATATGGTGTCCGGTCAAGAAATAGTTTTTTTATTTGGAATATTTCCAAATAAAAATGTTATCAAATCTACCCCTTTCACCAACCGTAGCGGCCTGGAAAAAGAAACGGGTGGGTGAAATCTCTTAATATGTTTATTTTTTATGTTTTCTGTGACTATGGTGAGCGACCAAGTTATATTTTTATTTATTTGAATATTTTCTGTTTTAATAATTGCAGCTCCTTTGCACAACCCTGACTGCCTGAGAAATAGGAGGGGTGGGTGTATTTTTTTAATTTTCAGGTTTTATGATGAGCCCCATATGAATTATTTAAAAAACTTGTGTAAAATTCGACTTCATTTTCTGACCACGACTTTATCGATTATAGTCCTACCTAAATCTGTGGCTGTGGATGATTTCACACCGGTGGTTAAAAATAATAATTTAAATTATTTCTATTTCCCAAAAGTAAACACCAAATAGCACAGAACTAATTTTAAATTCCCTTTCAACACCCTAAAATAGGGTAATAAGAATTAAGTATTTAATTAAAACTAAATAATTTTACGCTATAGTAAATAACCAAATAACAAAACTGAATTTGTAGCAAAATATATTGTTAGAAATTTTAAAAAATACCCTTTTGGAAAATTTTGTTTTATAATAAATATTTGTTACCTATTGTATAAATAAAACAGTTTATTCCCTTTCTCATTTAACTAAATATCATTAACATAAATTTATAATTAATAAAATATTTACAATCTTTAATAGAACAATTCTTTAATGCGCATGGCGTACAAATTCAATAGTCCACACAATAACCGTTTTTAGTTCTATCTTTAAATCCTCCTTGATCGGTTATTTTCGAACGCTACTAATCGCACTCGGCCTACAGCAAATGGCCCAAATCACTTTTCCAATCTTAGTATGTACTTTAAATGACCCATTTCTCATTTTCATTTTTAAAATTAACCCCTACACTCGTTTTTTTTTATTTCATCGATAATTTACAGTAGATGTAACAATATATTAAGAAAATACAATCAACTCACCTATATCATTCTCATCAACTCCTTAGGTTCAGTTCTAGCAAAAGCAAAAACCGATTTCCATCACCTATCACATTACGCGAGACGAACAACACACATACACACCCACAATACACATATTTTAAACAGTAGCTTACGTTTCAATTGTTTCAAAATTAAAACTTTGTTTAATTAACACGAAAATTGCATGTAATCAATACCGAAACTGCGAAAAACTAAAGCAACTGCAAAGAAATTCGAAGAAACGCCGATTGAATGACAAAAAACAATCGCAAAACCTACTAGATAAGAACTCATTCTCACACACGTAAACGATACGGTGTGGATTTGATAAAATACGAAATATTTCAAATAAAAATAACTATATCTTGACCGGCCACCAAATTCATAGATAATGTTAAATATAAGCATATTATGAGATCCCAACCACCCGTTACAGTTTCCAGGCCGTCAGGGTTGGCAAAAAGGGGTGGATTTGATAAAATACGAAATATTTCAAATAACTAACTATTTCTTGACCGGCCACCAAATTCATTGAGAATGTTAAAAATTAGCATATTAAGAGGCTCCATCCACCCGTTTCATTTTCCAGACCGTCAGGGTTGGCGATAAGGGGTTGATTTGATAAAATATACGAAATATTTCAAACAAAAAAAACCATTTCTTGACCGGCCACCAAATTCATAGAGAATGTTAAAAATTTGCATATTAAGAGGTCCCACCCACCCGTTTTATTTTCCAAACCGTTAGGGTTGGCGATAAGGGGTGGATTTGATAAAATAAGAAATATTTCAAATAAAAAAAAACTATTTCTTGACCGGCCACCAAATTCATAGAGAATGTTAAAAATTTGCATATTAAGAGGTCCCACCCACCCGTTTTATTTTCCAAACCGTCAGGGATGGCGATAAGGGGTGGATTTGATCAAATACGAAATATTTCAAATAAAAAAAAACTATTTCTTGACCGGCCACCAAATTCATTGAGAATGTTAAAAATTAGCATATTAAGAGGCTCCATCCACCCGTTTCATTTTCCAGACCGTCAGGGTTGCCGATAAGGGGTTGATTTGATAAAATATACGAAATATTTCAAACAAAAAACACTATTTCTTGACCGGCCACCAAATTCATAGAGAATGTTAAAAATTTGCATAAGAGGCTCCATCCACCCGTTTCATTTTCCAGACCGTCAGGGTTGGCGATAAGGGGTTGATTTGATAAAATATACGAAATATTTCAAACAAAAAAAACCATTTCTTGACCGGCCACCAAAAGCCCCACCCACCCGTTTTATTTTCCAAACCGTCAGGGTTGGCGATAAGGGGTGGATTTGATAAAATACGAAATATTTCAAATAAAAAAAAACTATTTCTTAACCGGCCACCAAATTCATAGAGAATGTTAAAAATTAGCATATTAAGAGATCCCACCCACTCGTTTCATTTACCAGGCCGTCAGGGTTGACAATAATAGATTTACGATTTAAGGGCGGCTTTAGTGAGATTTCACCTGAGACGAACCGCGTCCCCCTGCGTCGCATAATAAGGAAGTTATGACGTCCCGAAGATAGGCTATAATTTTGAAAAAACCCAGACATCTCCAAAGCAGTTGGTTTTAGAGCGAAACGGCTCCGGGTACCTCCTGGAAACACCGGGAAGAAAGTATAGGGGGATTCATTCCCTACCTGCTGGCACCTATAGTTGCCCGAAAAATTTTTCACAAAAAAAATTCCTTTTTCAAATCTTAAAAAAAAGTCCTGAAAAGATGAGATCTGATGGATCTGATGAGATGAGATGAGATCTGATGAGATCTGATGAGATGAGATGAGGTCTGATGAGATGAGATGAGATGAGATGAGATGAGATGAGATGAGATGAGATGAGATGAGATGAGATGAGATGAGATGAGATGAGATGAGATGAGATGAGATGAGATGAGATGAGATGAGATGAGATGAGATGAGATGAGATGAGATGAGATGAGATGAGATGAGATGAGATGAGATGAGATGAGATGAGATGAGATGAGATGAGATGAGATGAGATGAGATGAGATGAGATGAGATGAGATGAGATGAGATGAGATGAGATGAGATGAGATGAGATGAGATGAGATGGCGGATTCGGCAGACGCTTAGCGTCTTAGCAGGTCCACGAGCGATCGTCGGAGCCAGTAAAACCGCCGACTCCGCGGCGCCGGGCGATCGACGTCTTCGTCGTTCACATTCTAATCGATGTGACGCACACGTTACGATTCGCCTAGTGTCGCCGCGATAGGTGCCGCGCGTTTTATGTTCGACGCCAAATAAGCGACGACTCTCCTGTGTCCGAGCGAGAATATCACGACGATTCGGTACGATTCTTTCGTAGACACCGTGTCGCTTTCAATCTAGCGAAGGGTCGAGAGAATAGTCGAAGATTTTCGCCGGTCGACCACGTATCGCGTCGCGAAGTAGTAATATTTCGACGACGAAACTTTTGCCATTATACATCCACGACGATACCCACACGACTATACCGGCATCGCGTTTTAGCGATACGAGGAGAACGCAAGCTCTACCCAGCGAGATCGCGGAATCAGCAGGAGCTTAGCGTCTTAGCAGGTCCACGAGCGATCGTCGGAGTCCGTAAAACCGCCGACTTCGCGGCGCCGGGCGATCGTCGTCTTCGTCGTCCACATTCTTATCGATGTGACGCATAGGTTACGATTCGCCTAATGTCGCCGCGATAGGTGTTGCGCGTTTTATGTTCGACGCCAAATAAGCGACGACTCTCCTCTGTCCGAGCTAGAATATCACGACGATTCGGAACGATTGTTACGTCTAACGTCTTACGTCTTACGTATTTCGTATTATGTCTTCCGTCTTACATGTTACGTCTTACGTCTTACATGTGACGTCTTACGTATTTCGTATTACGTCTTACGTCTTACATGTTACGTCTTACGTCTTATGTCTTACGTCTTACGTATTTCGTCTTACGTCTAACGTCTCACGTCTAACGTCTGACGTCTAACGTCTAACGTCTTACGTCTAACGTCTTACGTCTAACGTCTGACGTCTAACGTCTTACGTCTAACGTCTTACGTCTAACGTCTCACGTCTAACGTCTCACGTCTTACGTCTAACGTCTGATGTCTAACGTCTTACGTCTAACGTATTACGTCTTACATGTTACGTATTACGTCTAACGTGTTACGTCTTACATGTTACGTATTACGTCTAACGTGTTACGTCTTACATGTTACGTATTACGTCTAACGTGTTACGTCTTACGTCTAACGTCTAATGTGTTACGTCCAAGGTGTTGCGTCCAACGTGTTACGTTTAACGTGTTACGTCTTACGTCTAAAGTCTTACGTCTAACGTCTAACGTCTAACGTCTAAAGTCTTACGTCTAAAGTCTTACGTCTAACGTCTTACGTCTAACGTCTTACGTCTAACGTCTAACGTCATCATCATCATCGTCATCATCTCAAGCTATATGGATTATTTTTCTCATTACTGACAATAATGTTAACATTTGTGTCCTATTATCATCTTCGACAAAAAATAACTTCTATATCTTCACTCATGATGAGCTAGCAATATCTGCAGGTAAATATAGCTCAGCTTTCGTTTTTGATTATTGTCTTGGAATCTTCATTTTGGAATATGATGTCGTGGGAACAGTTGCTTCGTTTGCTGTCTAACTCAGATTGTCAATTGATTGTATAGGAACGCATTTTTCGAAATTGCCTCTTACGATACTGATTCTAGGATTTGTCATTGTAATTATTTCTTTTGTCATTACTTATAACGATATAGAATTAACTTTCGCTGCTTTTACTTTAATATTTCAAATTTGTAAATACAGGGTGTTTATTAATTGAATGCCGATACTTAAGGGTGATAATCCTTCGGTCATTTTAAGAAGAAAACTTAATATCAACATATGTCCTAAACCTCTTAATATTTGAGCTACAGTGTGTTACAATTTTAAGAAAAAAATACTTTTTTATTATAATTTTCTTATCACTCCAGATATTTTTATGAAATTTTGTACACACCTACTAATCATTAAGGAGCATTGCTTGATGTAAAACATGTTTTAAAATGTTGGCCAATGACGTCCGTACGAGGTTTGAACTAAACATTTTTGAAGAAAAAAATGGTACGCCACTGCCTTTTCTATAAACTAAAATTATTTTTAAAATCTCCATTTATTTTACAGCAAATTTGATCCCTAGACTCTCGTACGACGTACCATTTTCACGTACAAGAATTAAAACCAAAAAAAGTTTTTCCCCAAGTTCATTGAGACTGCTTTTGATATTTTGTTGCCATTTTGTAAACACTTTTTGGGGGGCAAAAATTAATTTTCTACTTTCACAAATGACGTTCACGTAGGCATGATATTGAATATTTGAATAGAAAAAACGGTAAACTCATTAAATGCCCCCTTAAAGCAAATGAAATAAAAATTAGTACGCTGGGTAAAGTGTCATAATTTTTAACGCTTCTTTTCGCAATAAAGTTGACATTGATTTTTCATTATTAAAAAATTATTATTAGGGTAGGAGGTAAAATTTCATAAAAAATGGTAAATTTTACAATCGGTGAATTAGCTGACATGCATTTTACTTATGGGGTTGCCGACGGAAATGCATACAAAGCCAGGAGGATATACCAAAAGCGGTATCCAAATCGCGTACTACCCGATCCGAGAACATTTTCTGGGATTCATAGACGCCTTCACGAAACCGGAAATTTAAAAGTAGACCACATTGCTAAAGGAGTCCCAGAAACAGTAAGAACACCGGAACTTGAAGAAGGAATTTTACATGAAATTGAGAAGAACCTCGAAACTAGCACGAAGAAAATCGCGGCAACATTCAATGTTTCACACGTACTTGTTTGGAAAATTCTTATCGAAAATTTGTTATATCCATATCACATTCAAAGAGTCCAGACATTACTCCCTAGAGATTTCCCGTTGCGCATTAATTTCTGTGAGTGGTTTCTGCAAAAGCTGCTGGAAAATCCGTTATTTGACAAGTACATTCTTTTTACCGATGAAGATAGTTTCTCTCGAAATTCAATACGAAATTTCCATAGTAACCATTTGTGGGCGGATGAAAACCCTTTTGCAATTGTTGAATCAAATCATCAAGAACAGTTTTCTTTAAATGTTTGGGCTGATATTATTGACGATTATTTGATAGGTCCATTTTTTCTCCCAAGAAGATTAGATGGACAATCGTATTTACACTTTCTTGAAGAAGATCTGCCGCCAATGCTTGAAGACCTTCCTCTTTTATTAAGAAACCAGATGTGGCTAATGCACGATGGTGCGCCTCCACATTTTAGCTCACGGGTGCGTGAACTTTTAAATCACAACTATCGCGATCGGTGGATAGGCCGCGGAAGAACGCAGTGATGGCCGCCCAGATCTCCCGACCTTAATAGTTTAGACTAATTTTTCTAGGATCATCTGAAAAACTTAGGGTACGCAGTGCCAATTCAAGCCGAAGAAGAGTTACGAAATAGTATGCTGCCAAACCATAAGAGACACTCCAGGAATTTTTGAAAATGTATGTCAGTCTATGCCAAGAACAGTAGATGCTTGCACAGGCGTGGGTGGAGAACACTTTCAACAACTACTGTAAATACATAATTTGGGTTCTTTATTTTGTTTGTATTTTCTTGTCTTGACGTTTCGCTTTAGGTTCAAGATTTTGAATTTATCGTTTTACTAAATAAATCACGATTTTTAAAATAAAATTTAAAAAAATTAGAGGCGTACCGGTTTTTTCTATCCAAACATTTAATAGCATGCCTACATAGAGGTCACTGGTTAAAGTAGAAAATTAATTTGTGTCCTAAAAAAAGTGTTTCCACGCATGGTGGGTGTCTACAAAATGGCAATAAAATATCGAAAGCAATCTCAGTGAACTTGGGGAAAAAACTTTTTTGGTTTTAATCTTTTTACGTGAAAATGGTGCATCGTACGATAGTAAGTCTAGGAACCGAATTTGCTGAAAAATAAATGGAGATTTTAAAAATAATTTTAGTTTTTAGAAAAAGCAGTGGCGTACCATTTTTTTCTTCAAAAATGTTTAGTTCAAACCTCGTACGGACGTCGGAAAGATTTTAAAACATTTTTTACATCAAACAATGCTCCTTAATGATTAATAGGTGTGTACAAAATTTCATAAAAATAGTTGGATAAGAAAATTATAATAAAAAAGCAATTTTTTTCTTAAAACTGTAACACCCTGTAGGTCAAAAATTAAGAGGTTTAGGACATATGTTGATATTAAGCTTTCTTCTTAAAATGACCCAAGGATTCACACCCTTAAGTATCGCCATTCAATTAATAAACACTCTGTATATAGAAATTAGTTTAATGTACAATATTCTTAATTAACTGCGAAATAAGTATAACACTATTACTAACACTCTCATCAGCATTAAAGTTAGTGTTGTTATTGAAAATACTACAATTATAAATCTTCGAAAGGTTCAAGACATATATGTGGAAGCTGATCAACTTGTGAATTATTTCAACGAAGTGTTTGGTGGCACCTTGCTGCTACTACTGACTCATTCCGTGGCTATTCTGTTATTTTTTTTTTGGGTTTTCTTACGGACCGTGCTTTGAAAGTTTCTGTGAACACTGATGTGTCATATAGAATTACTATGCTGATAGCTCTCAACACATCAATATCAGTGGTAAGTACTAGTTTCAATTTATGCAATAAGTATTGTAGTATAAGCTGATATATACAGGGTGTTATTGGGAAATACATAAACAGTGACAATGGGACATCTAGGGGGTCTCGAAATACCTGTTGTTAACGGGTCTAACTATTGCCATTACCGATATACAGGGCGTGTTACCGATTTTGGCTGTTTCTTTAACTGCCATAAAATGCGAACCATTCAATCTCCAGTTATAAGCGAAACAGAAAAACAGGTCTGGTGGCATAGATCCTTTTTATTTTGTTTATTCACAAAACAACACCTTGTATGTAGCATTTTGAAAAACCTGTTCAGGCATTTGAGTAGAGCAGAAATAGTAGTTTATGGCGAATTTGCAGCATTTGCGGATGTACTGAACTTTTATCATCAAGTTTACAATAAATTCTCATTTCATATGGAAGATTGTCTTTCCATTTGGGAGAAAAACATTTTCTTAACATCATTCTGTAAAACTCTGCATATTTTACATAAATACAGAAATACATATAATCGATTTTTAATATTGTAGAATGTTTTTTAATCAAATAATAAATGATAATTTAAAACGTTATTGCTATTAACTTAAAAGCTTAAATGAACATGAGTCTATTTTACTTAATCTATAGTAAGTTATCAATTGTTCAATTATTATATACAATACAAAATTTGAGTGAACTAACAGTCTTTTTCCGTTCGGGTTGTGTGCATACAAATTATATTTAATAAATTTGTTAACTATTATTAAATAGCAATAACATGTTTCGTGTCAGTACTATGCTTTCAAAATCCTATAGAGGAAATTGTATTTTTACTAATCCGATATTTAAAATAGCAAATTTTGCTGGCTTGCTTCCATATTATGACTTCAGGCAGCAGAAATTAGTTTATGTGAAACAGTTGAAGCTATATGGATTATTTTTATCAATACTGACAACAACGTTAACATTTGTGTCCTATTTTCATTTTCGAGAAAAAATAACTTCTATATCTTCACTCATGGTCAGCTTGCAATATCTGCAGGTAATAATAGCTTTACTTTCGTTTTTGACTATTGTCTTGGGATCTTCATTTTGGAACATGAAGTCGTGGGAACAGTTGCTTCATTTGCTGTCCAATTCAATTTGCCAAATTGATTGTATAGGAACGCATGTCTCGAAATTGCCTCTTAAGATACTGATTCTAGGATTTGTCATTGGAATTATTTCTTCTGTCGTTACTTATAACGATATAGGATCAACTTTCGCTGCTTTTACTTTAATATTTCAAATTTGTAAATATATAGAAATCAGTTTAATGTACACTATTCTCAATTTACTTCGAAATAAATATAAAACCATTAATAATACCCTCAACCGTATTAGAGTTTGTGTTGTTATTGATAACAGTACAATGGCAAATCTTCGAGAGGTTCAAGACATATATGTGGAAGCTGATAAACTTGTGAATTATTTCAACGAAGTATTTGGTGGCTCCTTGCTTCTACTACTGGCTCATTCCGCTATTCTGTTATTTTTTTCGGGTTTGAAAGTTTCTATTGACACTGATGTGTCATATAGAATTACTATGCTGATTGCTCTCTACATGTTAATAGCAGTGGTAAGTACCAGTTTCCATTTATGCAACAAATATTGTAGTACCAGCTGGTATATACATCATATTTTTATTCACGAAAACAACACCCTGTATGTAGAATTTTGAAAAATCTCTTCAGGCATTTGAGTAGAGCAGAAATAGTAGTTTGTGGTGAATTTACAGTAGTTGCGATGTAAGTCTTACTGTTTGAGTGTTCAATCAAATATCAGTCTGTGACATGTTTCTTCAAATCAAAACTAGTAAACCTACTTTTATCATCAAGTTCACAATAAATTCTCATTTCATACGGAAGACTACCTTTTGTTGGCTGGAATTTTGCTGGCTTACTTCCATATTATGACTTCAGGCAGCAGAAATTGGTTTATGTGAAACAATTCAAGCTTATGGATTATTTTTATCAATACTGACCAACGTTAACATTTGTGTCCTATTATCATTTTTGAGAAAAAATAGCTTCTATATCTTCACTCATGATGAGCTTGCAGTATCTGCAAGTAGTAATAGCTTTACTTTCGTTTTTGACTATTGTCTTGGGATCTTCATTGTGGAACAACTCATCCGTATTAGAGTTTGTGCCGTTATTGATAACAGTACAATGGCAAATCTTCGAGAGGATCAAGACATATATGTGGAAGCTGATAAACTTGTGAATTATTTCAACGAATTGTTTGGTGGCTCCTTACTGCTACTGTTGGCTCATTCTGTGGCTATTCTGCAATTTTTTTTGGGTTTGCTTACGGACCGTGTTTTGAAACTTTCTTTGGACACTGATGTGTAATATAGAGTTACTATGTTGATTGCTCTCTACACGTTAATAATAATGGTATGCATGTACCAGTTTCAATTTATGCAACGAATATTGTAGTACAAGCTGGTATATACAGTATATTTTTATTCACAAAAACAACACCTTTTATGTTGGATTTTGAGTAGAGCAGAAATAGTATAGGTTATGGTGAATTCACAGTAGTTGCGCATGCAAGTCTTCATGTTTGAGTGTTCTATCAAATCAGATTTTTTCAAGTAAAACTGGTACACGTAGTTTTATCTTGAAGTTTACACTTAATTCTCATTTTATACGTTAGACTGCCTTTCCATTTGGGGGAAAAAACATTTTAAACGACAATTTTCCAAACATGTGTCCGGGTGGGTCTCTTCAGTGGCCTTCAAGGTTACCAGACATTACTCCTGTTGATTATTATCTTAAAATAAAAGGTATATAAAATTAAGCTTTCAATATTGATCGAATTCTGCAGTAACTGCAAGAGACTTTTTTGCCAAATTTGAAATATGTATTATTTATTTGATAAAATTACTCACAGAAAGATATTTGATCGAACAATCAACATGAAGACTTCCATGTCGAACTACATAAAATTCAACATAAATTCTTCTATTTCTGCTCCATTCAAAAGCGTGATCAGATTTTTCAAAATCTTACATACAAGGTGTTATTGCGAATAAGCAAAATAAAAAAAAATGCCATGAGTCCTACTAGTCCTTGTTTCACTTACGGCATTAGTGGATTGAGAGACCAAAAATCTTTTGATTATGTAGAGTGGTTCGCCTTTTGTGGAAAATTAAGGAAATAGCCAACATCGGTAAAACACTCCCATTTGTTGTTTTGTTTTGTTTTGTAGGGACTCTCGCAGTATAGTTTTCAATTTGAAATCAGGGAACGGTTAAAAAACTTTGTTTTCCTGTTGAATTTTTATGCAATAGTCTAGATTATATTATTTATTTTTACGTCACAAATAGTTAATATAGTAATTTTTGTATAGAGTATACAGTTTATTACATAAGTCGGTCATATCTTTGATTGGCCCTTGGTAGATAGTATTTTTCAAATGTCTCCACATAAATTAATCAAGTGGGAACAAGTCAGGAGATCGAGCAATTCACTTAAGGAGACATTATTTCCAAATTAATTGCCGCCAAAATTAACATCTAGATAGAGTTGTCGAATAGGATTTACAGTGCGTTTTGATATCATATATTAAGCCGTCCATCTCCTCGTAAGCCGGGAAGATTATTTTGAAAAAAAAAATACATACCTTTTTTCATTTAAAGTACCTATTATTATACAAAATTATCATTCGATTGTAACGTCATTTCTATGAGTCTTTTGTTTATTTTGAATTATATGTTGTCATGCTGTTATGATTTTTGTTTTCCTTTAAACATTACATTCAGCTAACATTTAATTTAATAATTACAAAACAAAGATCTCCCTCCTCATTCTAATCACGAGGATTAGCTCAGAATTCGAAAACTTGTGCGGTAGAGGGGCGGCAAATGATTATTAAGCAGGCCGCATTTGCGCCCAGGAACGACCGGTATCAAACTCTCACATTGCTAACATTCTTCCACCCTACCATATCCGCAGAAAGGGTGACAATCGTCTCTACGAGTATAGCTGATATACGGTCTACAGGTTGCCGGGCTCGAACCCACACCGGTCTGGCCATATCGATTCAAGTATTGACGCCTTAATCCGCGTGACCACTGACCGACCCAAAATAAATTTAGCAGTTTTCACTCAATACGTTTCTGAGCTTTAGGATAATAGAGAATAAGTCGACGTTGTCTAATCCAACTTTCAAAAAGCGTTTGATCAAATAGACCACAATATACTCCTTTTAAAATTGGGAAGTTTTGGATTTTCCGAGATTTTGATTAATTTCGTCACTACCATATTATTTTTATTCTTTATTAATAATCATCCTAAGGTCATAACTTGCGAACATTTGTTATTTGGGGATGATTTTAAACTTTATTCGGAAATTAAATCTCCTGCAGATTATATTCACCTGCAAGAATGTATCAAGAAAATGTCTTCATGGTGGAGCCATATGTCATTCCAAATCTTCTTCAAGATTTGTTTGATACTTAACGTATCCACTATACAGGAATTATATTGTCCCCTTAGTCAAATAGAGAAATTAGGTAACCTTGATATCGAGTTATAACAAATTTTGCATAGAATTTCGTAGAATACATACATATTAACCAAATTATAAAGGATATTTTATATATTATTAATCTAATAATGTAAATGGAAATACATTTTATTTAATTTATGGCTAAGCTAATGGAAACAAGTGTTCACTTAAATAATTTTAGTAAACAATTTGAAATGGAAACTGCTATTGCTCGCTGACAGATAATTGACTACTTTCCTTCAGACCAGCAATAACAGATTTCGAGACGGTATCATGTCTTAAAATTTGTGGTGAAAATTGTATTTCAACTAATCCCTTGCTTAAAGTAGCAAATATTGTTGGCTTAGCTCCTTATTATGACTTCAGCCAACATAAATTGATTTACACAAATCAATACACGATATACGGATTGTCTGTGTCAATGTTAATGATGACGTTAACAATACTGTCGTATCATCATTCTGAATTAATGGTTTTGTCTTCACTTATTTAAGCTTGCAATACTTGCAGGAAGGGGCAACGCTGCTTCTATTTTTAGTCACTGTTGGTATTGTTATATATGTATACTTGTACTTGTGCGTACAATGCTTTCAATAAAATTATTATTATTATTATTATTCTCGGAAATCAATGCGGTTGCAGTTCTATTAATGACACTCCCAATAATGTAGAACATGCTTCTTATTGCTAATATTCTCTTCAACGTAACTATTTCCATCCTACTTGTTAGATTTGATCTAATATCATGCCACTATTGTCCAGTGCATTTCTCAGGATTGTCCAATTTTAGATAAGTTCTGCAAATCGTTTTCCTTGAATAAATATGCCTTCTCGGCTACATAATTTTTGCTAATTGCCTTCATGAATGCATGCACTTTCACAAATTATTTTAAATCAACCCCTTTGTTTATCCTCAACGTACTTTGAAATTTGGAATGGGTAGACCACATAGTCGATGCATTGTACTGCTTTTCTGAAGGTAAGCAAGCACAACTTGTTCATCTGTATCTGTTACTTTTTGCTCTCCCATCCATTTGATGTACTTGTGACTTGTGGTATTCTTTTTTATAAGCGTTTTCCGATTTTTCCGGTATTAGTATTTAAGTAAGTAATCAATGTTAGAACTCATTTTTAAATAATATACAACCAATAACTGTCGTAACAAGAATTAATCTTATGTGGCAGATTATTTATTGTTTTTCTAATTTTCCAGATTTCCAGTTTACATTATTAGTTCTTATTTGTATTTTTTGTAGTATTAATACCAGTATTTATGATTCCAACGTGTACGGATAAAATAAATAACGTAAAGAATTCTGGTCTTTAAAACACTTGCACTATATCCTGTATATTATTTACATTTATCTACATATAGTTGATGTCTTTAGACGATTTTATAAGAAGAGATCCATACGAAGTAAAGATCTTCCAAAATAAAATATAGCTTGCATAAATTAACATTCCATATCAAATTTCTAATAAATTTAGTAACACCAATATTGTTCTTATTAAGTATTTGAATGTATTTATTTGTATTATTTTTATTTTTAGTGTGGACCTATGCTGATAACCTTTGCTTGTGATACAGCAGTTGGGGAAGCGAATAAGCTCCTGAAGATGTGTTATAACCTACAGCAGTATTTACCGCTGTTGGCCAAGGAAAAAGGGGAATTAGAAAAACTAATCAACTTAATCGAAAATATTGGACCTAAATTCACAGCTGCCAATTTTTTCGAAATAAAACGATCGACACTACTTTCGATTATTAGTACCACGACGACCTATATGATTGTCATATTGCAATTTAATTATTTGTAGACATATAGTATACCAATTCAACTGACACAAATGTAGTTATACTATTAGCACACTTCCCAATGTTTGTTTTAATGCAAAACTGCATAATATGAAATATTTAAGCTGTTAATAGACGATTTTTGCATTATGTCGTACCAGTTTTTCTTAAATTTAATTGGGCATTTTACCACACATAAAAATTAATTAAATAAACCCATGCGCCAAAAGGATCGGTCAAGGGTTATTTTTTAAATTAAGTTTGTCTATTCAAAAAATCTCACACTAGAAAATCAGATAAGGAAAAAATAACAAAAATCACATCAGTATTGCGTACTTCTTTATTTTTGACGTTTTTGACTCTTTTGTTTTTGTTCTTAAAAATTGCAAATGTTTTAAAATTAAGCCAAGTTTGACAGTTTACAATTTATTTATCTGCTTCCATAGAAATGTTAAAGTATTTCCCTCTCCCGCACAAGTCTCCGACTTCTGGGCTAATCCCTGTGATTAGAATGAGAGGTAGATATATTATTATTATTATTACTATTATTATTATTATTATTATTATTATTATTATTATTATTATTATTATTATTTTAATTTTATTTTTATTTACCTTTTCTGGATCCACCTGTAGCCAGCAATGATCAATATTTACTGAATACTTTGTGCTGAACAGTTTGACACACACTTATCTGCGTTCAAAAAAATTATCGCGGCTTTTTTAATTTTTTTTTGCTGTAACACTTCTCTAAAATTTTTGCCGAACCCCATTGAATGAAATGACCGTTTTCCCAAGCGTGTACGCAAATTTTTGATTTTTCAAATTCCCATTTTTTATATATATATATTTTATGTTCCTCAACCCTAACATTCATCATAGTCCCAGACGTTTCGCCAACATAATGTTTATGGAATTTATAAGGTATGCTGTAGATGCAATTTTTTGAATTTTATGTCATTTCATAGACGTAGACCGTTTCTTCTTAATTTTTCTGATAGTATAGGAATTTATGGAATTTGTATTGTGTGAATAGTTTCTCTTATTTGTTTTAAAGTGTTTGTTTTATCTGTAATATTTTTGAAAGTTCTATCAACAAAATTTGGAGAATATTCATTATTTATTAAAACATTTTAATAAATTTTCTTTCGTTGTTAAAAATTTCGTTGTTTGATGAAATTCCTTTTGCTCTATCATATAAACATTTACCAACACCTTTCTTAATATCAATGTCATGGTTAGATCTAAAATTCAAATATTTGTTGGTGTGAGTTTCTTCTATATAAATACTTGTGTCTACAGAATTACTTTATTTTCCGCTCATGAAATATTTCATATTCTTTGAGATATCACCATAATGTTAGTATAGCTCGATACTTATTGCATGCTGATTCACAAAAAAATATATATCACGATCTTCTACAGGAAGAGACCAATTTCATTCAGAATTGATGGCGTATTTCTAAAAAAAATATCAAAACGGGAACAAGTTAGTGGTGTACCATTTTTTGTATTAAAAAAGGTTGTGGCATTCTCACACAAACGTCACTGGTGCAAGAAGAAATATTCGGATAACCCCAAAAAATGCACATTTATCCATGCAAAGTGTGTTTCAAATTTCGAGTCGATATCTTTAAAACTCTTTGGAATAATATAAATAAATAAAAAAATAAAAATTTAAACACTGTATCTGGGAAACGAAGCATATTTCAAACTACGTTTATATGAACTTTTTTTGACAAAATGACTTCAGTAACCACTCCCTAAAATATTTCGTATTTATTTACCAACACCCTGCCAACACACACCAACCGTCGTCGGTTTTTCGTGTGTTACGAGGGTAAAAATTATATTTAATAAATTTTACCAACGACAACGTGTTTCCTGTCAGTACTTTTAATATTATTAATTTAGCTCCTTATTATGATTTCGAACAACAAACATTGGTTCTTATAAACTCATTCAAGATATATACATTATTGTTAATAATTTCTATGACGACAATGACATATGTTGTCGTTTTCTTCACATAGAGTCACTATCTTCACTTGTAAAAAGCTCGCAGTACTTACATGCAGTGTTGTCTATGATCCTATTTTTAGTATATGCTTTGGAGTCTTCATTTTAGAACAAGGAGTCATGGGAACGATTGTTTATTAGTCCAAGATCCCACTGCAAAATACCTTCACCCAAATGTTAATAGATCAAATTGCATTTAAACATGTGTTTCATGTACATACCTAGAAGAACTGCAAAGTTGAAGAACACTGTGGCGCTTAAATCTTTATAGCTGTTGAACTCATAGTTATTGTAACGACTTAAAATCCATATAATAATGCAAGCTGAAACGTACGTTAATAAAACCAAAGTCCATATTTCAGTGGTGAATATGTTAATCAGATTTGGGATCCTTTTCACCACTGGTATACTTTGTGTACACCACACTAAGAATTCGTGGGAGAATACATCGCTTAGATCTAAATATATGTATTTGGATGATGAACTAACACAACCTCCGATTAAAATATCAGCTGAATTATTAAGTAAATACTTCATGTCTCCAGTTGCTGTTCCATTTTTGTATATATTTGCCCAATAAAATTTAGATTTGTTATATTCTAAATCAAAGTTTAAATGACCTCCTATCATATTTAACAAGTTCATTTCTATTCCTTGGCTGTTGAAATAATTTAATACTTGATAGCCCATTTCGGCATTCATGACTTGGGGTGGTTTTATCTCATAAATTATTCTCATTTTGCAGTTTTTAACACATTCTAGGGAGCTGCCAAAAGATACGTTACTTTGGAATATTCCAAACGAACAGTGATTCTTTTGGTTGTACTTTGGTTGCATATAGAGGGACCAAGCGTACATTTTATATGTTATAGAATTTTATTTGGATGCTAACAAAACTATACCTTTTACAACGTTTCCTTTCCCAAACACCTCAAAAATTCTATGAACAAATTCTTCTGCATTTGGGACTGTTGTAGTAAATATTATGAAGAGTTTTGTACGACTTTGTGTAGAGAGATTTTTCAATATGTGAAGAGACAAAACTATTTCTGTTGGCTTGTAAGTATAATATAATTTTCTATTTCAGCAATTCTTTTAGATAAAGAGCTTTCCATAATAGAACGTCTTAGAAACAGCGACTGTACATGTTTCGCTTCAAATATCTGACGCACTATTTCTTCTAGGATATAATTATCTGATACTGACTGATCAGTGCTTGTATAAAGAGTGTTAACGGACACCACACCATTCTCAAAGAAATGCCTGTTTACTTGTATTATACACTGACTTAAAGACACCATGGATATTATATTTTGTTGGGATGTAGGTTGAAGTTTAATTTTTTCGAAGGCAACTTGACAAATAACAAAATTTGTTATAAAAATCAGTACTTTGAAATGTTTTGTGAAATTCATCATGAAGCTAGTTAATCTCAGTTTGATATGCTTATAAAAATGATTAGTGTCAGAACAATGGTACGAGTATAAAACATGAAAAACAAATTCCTTATAATCGGATTGTTTATTTAACACCAAAACGTTTTTCTAATCATACAAATAATGCTTGACAAAGAAATAGCTGAGTTGTATTCAAATGAATAGCTATATAGTATGGATTATCAATTTTAACTGACTGAATTTTAAATGCAACACTTACATGAATATATATATAGACTTAGGTTGATTTTTTCCTAAAATTTGGCTAGTTTAAGGCAATTTTTCCAGAAAACAGGTTTATGTAGGATAAAATGACCAATTGAAAAACTAAAATGTTGTTCCGAAAGAAAAATGTAGATGTTTATGTTCATCATCAAATAATACAACTAGCAATAAACTTCGCTTTACTTTTATACGAAGGATTTTGTAGAAATAGCTCTGGGTTCTGTAGTAAACTTCTATGTGGAAAATAACACAAAGTCCATTACTTTTGATAATTATAATAACAGCTTTGTAGAAATATGTTGTAATCAATTTCGTTGAATTATACAGATGAAGCATTACTGCAGGAAGATATAGGAATTAATCGAAGTAAAAAAAGCAAAATCTTTTCAACAATTACAAAACAAAACTAAACAACTAAAGCTATTACTTATTACATAATAATAGTAAAACAACAAACAGACAGGTGCAGAGTAAACTTAATTAAAATCATAGAATGTTATTCCATGAAGATAATAAGATATGAGGCGTTCCATAAAAAATTAGAATCAGTTGTTTTAATAGTATTCCTCTTGTATTTTCCATTGTAGTTATAATGTAAAACGCAATACAGTTATCCTAGTACCTTTCAAAACTAGAGGCTACTTTAAGCATCATAACCGGGTTAAGAGGGGTTTTAGTAATTCAAATAAAATTATTCAATATTATTATCAAAATATTTATTTGAAATTAATGAATAGACTTTTATTCCACACAAAAATATATGTATTTTGAAAATTCAAATTATGGTGAGTAAATGTAGTGTTGTATAAATGTACAATAAAGAAAATAACAAAGTAGATATATTAAAATTCATCCTCTGAATATTCTGATGAATTATCTTCGTCTCCTAGATTGATAACAATAGGTTCCACTGTAACGTCAATTAAATTATCGAGTTCCCACATTTTCTCCTCTTCTTTTTGTACATGATGTATACATCTTTGCCAGTTATCTGCAGTTACTCGATCCAAGGAATTTTTTAATAAAATTTTTACGTCACTTAATTTAAACGTCGTATTATTTCGTGCTACATCTCCTTTTACCTGCGCCCAGACTAATTTGATTGGGTTAAGTTCACAGTGATAAGGTGCGATTTGTTGCCATTTCATCGATAACATATTTTTTCTGATCTTTATTAAGATTGACAAGTGTTAAAAGTTCCTTTTTCACCATATTTGTTTCAAAAGAAATATTTTTTCCGGATAACCATTGAATTATATCGGCTTTCCTCCAAGCAGTCGTAGGCGTCCGCTCGGTCTGCCGTGAATGGTAACTGGTATTACCCATGACAATTACAGACCGCGGAGGAATAAGATCCAACATCTGTGTAAAATACTCTTCGAAAACATCTGGTTTCATGTTTTCGTGATAGTCACCTGTATTTTTAGATTCAAATAAAAGTAAACCGCCATCTACAAAACCACTGGTACTACCTATATGTGTCACTATTAATCTTCGCCCTTTACCTGAAGGTGCCTTGAACCCTGTTGTAGGTCCATCCAAAAAAACTTGTCGAAAACTTTCGACAAGCAAAAAATGTAATTTTTATCTTGCCATACTTTTGTTACAGTATATCCCTCGTTGACCCAAGTTTCGTCTAGATAATAAATATTTTTTTGACACCCTGTATCTCCGTTAATATTGAGTTTTCGAAAAATTGTTATAGGACTTCGTGACCCTAATTTCTTGTGAGGAATCACCTCCTGAAGTTTTGACGTATAATTTCCGAACACCCTGTTTAGGTATAAGAAAATAATTTTGTCGATTATAATAAACATATCTCTTTCCAAATATATTTTTCATTACCTGCTTAAAATTTTCTTTGCCGTGGAATTTTTATAATTTGAGATCATATTTCTTCAGATGACATGCTGTTCCTGTAATTTTCAATTTCAATTAATCTTACAAACTGATAATTACAGCATAAATATTTATAAGCAGCTGAAATAAAGTTTTGATACTTCCATGATACATGATGACATAAAGATTATACAGAGGTAACTACATTTTCAGATAATACAGCCATTATTTCAAAAATGTTGACTGAGAAATTCGTCTTTTGAAAATATTGAGAAGCACTGAATTACTTTTAGCTTCTTTACCGACATAATAAAATACTTTTGAAAGTACTTCCATCCATTGAATCAATGGATGTAAGTATGAAAATACATCCTCCATTGAAATATTGCTTTCTGCTTAGAATAATAGCGACTAATATTCTTTTAATGACATACTGATCGTTTAACCAAGGCAAATGCAGCTCTTATTATTTGCCAAGTTACGCTTTTGTTTGGAAATGCCAACTATAGAAATTTTATTTGTAATTATCGAATGCTACAAAATTATACAGCGTATCCCCCTTTCAATGGCCTTCCCTCCTTATCTTAATTATTAAATGTTCGATTTCAATCAAATTTGAACGCATTGCAGTGATCCTACATGGATTTTTTTTCAACAAAAACAACAAAAATTATTTTCAGAGGTGGCATGCATACTTATTAACAAAAGACGTTAATTGTTTCAGAAAACATTTTAGGTAATTTGGTAGAGACAAACTAATAACATATTGCTGATCATCATGCTGCAGAATACCCATAAGTAAAATTTCACAACAAATGGGTGAAAGGGTTTCGAATAACTAATAAAGTAAATTATAAACTTAATTTTTTACAAATTGAAATCAAATATGAACATTAATTCAAATTAATTTCAATTATTAAATATGCAGGTTTAACTATAATAAAGTACACAAATTTTAATCACGTGCTCAGAAAGGCCTAAAATACAATAAGAAAAATATTTCAGAAATTTAACTCCATATTAAAAAAATGGGACAAAACCCTCTTTTCCTGCGAAAAGTCGACGCCTATGATAAGCATCGACTGAGATACGTTAGATAAAGCTTACATCTGTCAATAATGTCAATAACCAAGCGGCCGTTTTTTTGCAGAGTTTCTAAATGCAGAAACCACAAAAATTAACATTCTTTTTAGTAATAATACCTGATCGATAGGTAACAGTTAATCCAGTTAGGTGCAGTATTTTACAAACTAGCAATACTACATTTTTACTCATTACAACCAGTCACTACCGATAAAGCACACTTCCCGTAGGTACAGTTAGATAAAATGTCATTATAAGAAAATCGAACGACAGGAATGTGTAGGTACTAGTAGATAATAGAAAACTTTTATGCACTCTTGGTAGTTTTGTTCCATAACCTAGAAAAACAAACCGGCGAACTATATTGTGGGAAATATCTGCACCCGACACAAATTCTTTTATTCACAATCGGTTAGTAATATATGACATTTCTTACCTTTAAAGCGGTAGGGAAATAACTCAATACTTACCTTCACTTCCATGATAGCCTGAAAAGTACTTTTCCGGCTAGAAGCATGTGTCACTTTTCTGAAGTATGGCAATGTAATATTAAGCTGGTTTAAAAAAAAATAAGTTAATACAAACAACTGGTATTTATTTTATTAAATTATAATATAAAGAAAAATATTAAGAACAAAAACTAATTTGAATTATTGTAAATATTAATTGTAACATTTGAACTCTCATTACTGTGAACCGCTAACGTAAGCCCATGTTATTGCTTAGCATTGTATTGACCATGTAACTCTCCACGTATCCTTCGGTTATGACCCTGGATTTCCATCCTCCTAATTTTTTTAATGGTAGGAAGTCCCCACCTGTATTTGCTAGCAATGTAGCTGAAGTACGTCTAAAACAATGTCCCATAAACCCGTGAGCATTTTCTAATTTAAAAAAGCCGCTATTTTTTTGGGAAAACCTCCAATAGCATTGTGGCCACAAGGCTGATTTGTAATCTTGCCATTCATTATCTGTAAAAAAAAAACGATCTAAACCAATGGTCTTGTGAAGATCATAGTATTGCTTTATTATTTTTATCCATTACGATTTGGTAATTGCAAATGTTCGGGAAGTGTAGGTTTTTGTTACAGGAATAACTATCATTATGCTCTTTTCTAAAACTTTCAGATCACCGATTACCTTCGAAGTCTACGAAATGATGCACTAAAGACTGTGTGAGCAGTTTGATGTGTATATGGGTATTCTCGGATTGCTTGACTGGTGTTCCTATTGGAATACAAAGGAAATATCTGCAAATGCATTTTTTATTTTAGTGTCAAATGAATAAACAAAATTACGCAAATAATAATTATTGTTAACACTAAGTTTTATTTATCAGGCTACAAAACTACATATATAACTAATCTTAATACGAGCAACAGGCAGCATAAATTAGAGATTTTTAAAAATAAAACCCTTTTATTAAAAACATATTATTTAAGAATAAATCTAGTTGTAAGAGAGGAGACAAGAAATTCTTCTTAATAATAATGGGATGTGATGAGACATAGGAACATAGAATAAAAACACACATTTTATCGTAGTATGTATCTATATTAATCTTTCAGAAGCATGTTGTTCCTATAAGCTAATGACATTTCAAAATGTTTTTCGTTCAATTTATTACTTCAAGGAATTGTGTTGTGCTTTAAAAATATATTTTATTATTAGAAAATGAATCCAGCATTACTACGTCCTTTAATTTTTATTTTAGGTACAGATCTATTTCTGTCTTATCTAGAGAAATTTATAGACATGATCATCATTGATAATATGTCTGGTGAATGTTTATCAGATGTAGTAGTAAATTCACTAAATATATAAATTCGTAGTTTAGATGAAAAATAAATGGATATTTAATCTAAGATGAGATGGAATATAATTTTTTGAAGTGTCATCTAATAAGATAAAAGATACTCATATTTTATCGAGATGATTCATCTAGATACAATAATCTAGATGATGCAGAACACTGGTTTACGGAATACAATTATTAGATTTAAACGTTTTGATAAATAAAATTTTGTGTTACTATAAAATTGCTATTTATACTTGCTGTAGTATCACCTCTTCATAATCAACCAAATGTTCTATCGTTTTAAGATTTGTGATTTTGTGCCTTATGTAAATTGAACTGCTAATGAGATTATAATTCACATGGTGGACTCTTGAGAAAATTGTAAATGTGCTCACCAAGAAAAACTAGAAACGAGACTGAATTCCCTACTATAAGAAAACAAAAAATTGCTACCAAGTTTTTGTATTCTATCCTGGCATTACTGACATCATTAGACTTGATCCTGTATGTCAATATATCTTGTTTCCATTTGAACAAAAACCCTGCCTCGTTTATATAATCTATAATTTTATTGAAACGCCCATGGAGAGGAAAACCCTTCCTCATAAAAACGGAATAGTAAGACCCTTCAGCTGTAAGTTTTATACAGTTTAAAGAATAACCTTTTGTAGCAATAATATAATCTGTAATCATATCGTCCACGTAGAAGGCGCTATTTTTACTAGTAGCGACTTGCTCATAGCACCAGGTTGTATTTCTGCAACTTATCCATTTCTTCATTATCAGACCAATAGGGACATCAGTTAATAATACACTATTATCACTAAATATCCATGGTCCTGCATATGGTACAACATATGTCTTCAAATCGTGCTTGTAAATATCTTTTAAGGAACTATACTTCTGGGTATATTTAGGTGCTGAAATGATACTAGTAAGGTAACCAGTATAAAATAACGTGACTTCGAATCCAAACATTATGAAGAGTGCCATAAAATATCGGGACCATTTAGTTCTAGGTAAGATATTTATGGAATTCCCTAGTAATATTGCTAAGTCTTTTACCAAGGTGCCTCCAATTGTGTTGTATCCGAAAAAATTGCCCTCATATCTGTTTGACAAGTACATACAAATGGATACTGATATAAATACTACAAGTACTAGTGCCCACACTTTCATAGGAAAAATATTCCCCATACTTCGAAAATCTATCATTATGGGTACATTAGGAGCGCAACATAGAGGAAACACTTTTAAGTATGAACGAGAAGCATCGAAAAACGTTATTCTTTCTGTGGATATAATGTAGCCGCCTATCAAAATATCAACAGAGTTATTCAATAGATATATAAAATTTCCAGTAGCTGTCCCATTCTTATCTATGCTACCCCAGAGAGTACCCTTAATATACTGCACAGTAATATTCAACTGATAAGCTACCATATTGATCAGATTCATGTCGATGCCTTGACTATTAAAATAATTTGAAATTTGAAAACCAAATTTAGGATTCAGCACCACAGGTGGCCAATCTACGTAGTTTACTTTAAAACTACAATTGTATTTGCATTTTTTTATTGCTTTGTTGTACCAGAGGGTGGTGTTGTGAAAGATTCCAAAAGAACAGAAGTTTTTTGGCAGAACATCTGGCCTTTGGTCTGGTTCTTCAAAAAGCGTCAAGGAATAGACTTCATACAAAGAAGTATTCAATGATGTTGGTAGCAGAACGACTGAGTTAACAGCATTGACTTTCCACAGTGATTGTATGAGCTCTATGGCAATGGTACTAGAATTTTCAAAAGCCTCTGACGCAGCTATGATGAATTTCCCATGAGCATTCCAAGTTGATAGAGTTCTCATTATTTTAATAGCGTTACTGAATTCTTGTTTGTTTCTTATTTGAATTATATAATTGTTCTTAGTATGAGATTTAGTAAGATCGACACCGTCGTAATTTTCAAAGAAATTATTCATCAGTATTGATTGAGGATATTCCTTTTGTAATATTGCAATAGTTCTGCATGTTATTGGATGTGCTTCTGGAGACATAACATAGACAATGGTCTTATAATGACCAATAAAATAACTTTTACTTGCTGCTACAATGCACATGCTAAGAGATGTTGTTTGGTACATTGTATCTGTATAGATATTTAAGTTTGCACTTAGCGCTCCTAAACATATGAAGAAGAAAATAATTGACAATAACATCTTTGACAACCATGAGTTTTCTCAGCTACGCTACCAAAAGTTTTTTTTAGTGGGGCCTTGCAACGACATGGCATGAAAGGAAGTTATTAAATTGTGTCTTAAGTTTAATCTAACATTTAATGACGATACAATGTTTTAAGAGCTAAGTACTTGAAAGCTTAACGGGAATTATTACAGACATGAAAATTTCCTTTCTTATTAATCAAATATTTATCTTCTTCAATTTAGCAACTTTCATAGAAAGTATATTTGTTATATCATTAGCTTTATATGGACATCATATCTATAAATAATAATATCAAATGACGTTCAAAGTATCGCATTGGGATAATTAATACTTTGAATGCTCTTCAATCGTTAAATATTTAAGAACGTTGTGGATGTTATAAATTACGTTTACAATTGACGAGATTCCGAGAATATGCAAACATTATACACCATCGGTATTACTGTATATTAATTATACTAAATATTGAAAATTTTAACATGTAAGCCTAAAGTTAAAAAACTGATTTGAAAGATCGATTGAGGCATTATCTAAAATCTATTATTAGTGCTGTTCTACTTAAATATAGTACAATTTATTTTCACGTAAAACACTGTCAATAAATTAAAAAACTTCATTAGTATACTTTCATTTTCAATGATTGATCCATTACAGCACATCATTAAAATAATATTATGCTTTAATGTACAAGTAGTATGGGAATACTCTGAGTATACAATAAATTTAAATAAAATTTCGGATACGTGGTGTTAAATGGGATGAGGTAAGCTCCATTTTCAATCGAAAGTATTATCTTTGGGATGTGACAGAAACGATTAATGACGTCATCAGTTATATTTTTTTCCAGAAACCCAATTTTTTTTCCTGTTAAAAAACTATCTTTTTTCTAATAAACTTTTATTAGAGAAATTTTCCTGTATTAGTTCCCGTTTAAAAGTTATAAGCAAATGTCTTTGCAGCATTCATTGGTTATTAATCCAAATAAATCTGCTGCAATTTTATTTGGAAATAAATCTAAGGTTATTACCTTAAAAGATTCACTGAATATTGAATTAATGGGGTCACGCTTGCAAATATTAGACAGTGTAAAAAATCTTGGTTTGGTCCTTGATAACACATTACGGTGTAGAGATCAAGTAACCAAACTCATTCAGAAAGCCTATGCCTCTTTAAGATTGTTATACCTACATCGTGGTTATTTAAATTGTGATACAAAAAAATGCTTTGTGACATTCTTGTTCTAAGTCAATTCAGTTATTGTGACTCAGTATATGGACCATGTCTGGATCAAAGTTTTGTAAAGCGCATCCAACGAGTTCAACACTCTTGTATTCGATTTATATGTATATGGGATAAGGAAATATGATCACGTTATGCACAAACTGTCTGAATTGCTTTGGCTGAATATGCACAACCGTAGAAAGCTGCACTCGCTATGTATGTTTCATAAAATTATAACTATCAAAACTCCACCTTATCAAGCTTACATTTAGGACTGATGTACACAATCTAAATGTAAAATTTAAAGGCTTACTTACTTCTCCACATCATAAAACATCATTGTATGAAAGGAGTTATAAGTTCATTATTAGTAAATTTTACAACAAAATTCCTCAACATATTCATTTATTCAACGATGCCAAGTTTAAAATTTATGTAAAAAAGTTATTGTTTGAGAACAGTTTATAAAATTTTAAAAATATGGTTTTAATAAATAAATTACTTGTCATATTGTCAACTCGTTCTAGCCTGTCACTCTATTTACTAATTATTAAGTTGTATAATTGTTATTATTAATATTATTTTATATATTATTTTCATTTTTAATCAGAAACCTGTTATTTCTATTATTAATTGTATTAAACTTGCTTATTTATATTCTTTATTTGTTATTTAAAAATACCTTAAATTTGTCTGCTCAATGATGCGACAAATAAATTAGCTATTATTGTAATTCAAGGGTTAAGTGGTAGAGCACGTTTGTGAACTTCCCCTTGAGATTTTAGATACATAAAGATGTTGTCTTTTATTGTTATTTTTCTTGTGTAATATCTATGTGTTGTACCAAAAATAAAGGCATTTATTATTATTATTATTATTATTTTATTATTATTATTATTATTATTATTATTATTATTATTATTATTATTATTATTATTATTATTATTATTATTATTATTATTATTATTATTATTATTATTATTATTATTATTATTATTATTATTATTATTATTATTATTATTATTATATCGTTCTAAAGTGACTCAAAATAAATAAATTATAATAAACCACTTAAGAATCACATTAACGGTGGAAGGATCAAGTAGTCGTTAGAAAATAATTGAATGTTGAACAATACTTTCTTTACACTTTTAATTAGGTCCTCTGTTATTTATGTTACATCAACAATACCCCATTTTAGAAATACATATGGTTATAGGCTGTAACTAAAAGAAATGGATGTTGACTTACTTACAAATGAGAAATATACATAATACTGTCTTAAATATTAAAGGTAGTAAAATAAAATTTATTCACTGATAGGAATATGTCACATAAAATTAATTTTTGAAATAATTAAAAATGAATTCTACAAGAAAAACGACAAAAGACGCTATATTGCCGAGTATGAAAAATTGAAAAATTGGTTGCAAGTTTGTATACTCAATCTTGACATTGTAGGGAGTATCAAATGTAGATCCAGTTGTCAATATATTTCTTGTCCATTTTGATAAAATACCTGCCCCAAAAGTACGATCTATAATTTCATTGAATTGCTTGTAGAAAGGAAAACCCTTTCTCATTATAATAGAATAGTAGGAACCTATAGAAGTCAGTTTGAGGCAGTTTAGAGAATAACCTTGCGTAGCTATCACGTAATCCGTAACCAAACTATCTATGTAAAAAGCGCTATTTTTACTGATAGCAACTTGCTCGTAACACCAAGTTGAATTCATACAATATATCCACCTCTTTTCTATTACACTAACAGGTACATCTTCAATTACAGCCATACCACCCAGAACCCAAGACTCCGAATAGGGCACAATATACGTGTGTAAATTGTATTTGTAAATATCTTTCAGTGATCTGTATTTCTGCGTATATTTAGGCACAGAAAGAACACTAGTGAGGTAACCAGTGTAAAATAATGTGATGTAAAATCCAAATATCATAAAAAGTGCCATAAAATATCGTGCGATCGGATTTCTAGGTAAGAGGTTCACTGCAGTTCCCAAAAACACTGCCAGCACTTTTAGTAAGGCAGTTCCAATTGTGTTGTAACCAGTTTCATGTCTACTTAAGAAATGGATAAATATTGAGACCGAAGCAAACACTAGAAACACCAAAACCCATACTTCAATAGGGAATACATTCTTGATACTTCGAAAATCTGTCATTATAGGTTCATTAGGCATGCAACATATGGGATACACTTGCATATGTGTACCAATCACGTCAAATAACATTAATCTCTTTTCATTTATAAAGTAACCTCCAATGAGGATATCCACAGACTTATCCAACACATGCTTCATATTTCCTGTAGCTGTTCCATTCTTATCAATATTTCGCCAGAGATTACCTTTTCTGTATTTTACAATAACGTTCAATTGCTTAGCTAGTATATTAATTAGATTCATGTCAATTCCTTGGCTGATGAAATAATTTGATTGTTGGAAACCTAAATGAGAATTTATTATCATAGGAGGCCATTCCACGTAATTCACTTTGAGTGTGCAATGACTCTTGCATTTTCTTATTGGCTCGTTGTTCCAAGAGGTGTTACTGTGAACATGTCCAAAAGAACAATAATCACTGGGTGCAATATTGGTGCATTGGTTTTGCTGTCCATGAAAGAAGCAGGAATAAATTTCATACACTGAAATATTTTGTACTGTAGGTAGCAAAATTAGAAAGTTGAAGATACTGGCATTCCATAGCGATTTGATAAAGTGTTTAATGATGAAACTAGAATTTTGTGATGCTACTATGAGGAATTTAGCGTGATAATTCCACGATGATAGAGTTTTCAAAGATTCAACAATGTAAATAAGTTCATTTTTATTTCTTATTTCAATGATATAATTGTTTTTATTATGGGGATTAGTAAAATTACAACCAGGAGTTGTTTTATTGAAATTTTTGATTAGTACCAATCGAGGGAACCCAGATTGTAACAATGCAATAGTTGCACACGTCAGTGAATGTGTTTCTGAAGAACTTACGTAGGTAATCGCATTATAGTGACCTAAAAAGTAACGTTTGTTGGCTTGAACAATGCATTGGCTCAAAGATGTTGTCGCAATCAATTCTTCTTCCCATCCTAGGAAATTTAAGTTTGCACCAATTATTCCCGTACACATCAAAACAAGTTTGAATGTTATTACCATCATCATTTATCATCATCACTTATAGGTATAAGTATATATGCTTCATGCTTCATAACAATTTATTCTTGTTGTCATTGATTATTAAAGAATTATACCTATGTAGAATGAATTTATGTCTATTTTATATAACTTTTAATGACGATGTAATTGAGAAGCTGAACGTTTACGGTATATTCCAGAAAAAGATTGTTTTTTTTTCTTACAGATCAAATATTTGTCTTTCTCAGTTATATCGTTTTTTAATGGGGAATATATTTGTTCTATCATTAGCTCTTGGCAGAAGTTATATTCGAAAACAATATCAGCAATAACACAGAGTTTCGAGTTAACTATTCTCCTAACAAAACAATTATACGTACAAGGTGTTTTAAAAAAGAATATTAAAGGCTGTATATTTCTTGTAACAAATTAAGATAATATGGACTAACTTACACAAAAAATAATGCATCCTTAGATGTAGCTTTCCCGATTTAAAACCATATTTTTTCATTACTTTAAAATGATTTGATTGAAAAACTTGTTGATTGGATGTCTTTATTTATTTAAGTGTAATGTATTAATAGAATATGTAAGTTTGCTTTGCTTTTACGTAGTCACCGCTGTAGATGCCGATATCAACAATAGGAACCCAAATCAATATATAGGCGGACTCTGAGATACCAATAGCAGATCTGGCCCTCACAGAGTCTGGCCCGAGAACAACCAGGGCAATCAACTATTTACTATTTGTACAGCTTTTTGAATCCATTGGTGAGCTTTACTGAATACCGGATTATATTCAATGCGATTTGTTGGAGAATCATCGTTATTTCTATCGATTTGAAAAAATCCAAGAGACACATTTCAATGTGACAAAGTGCTACTTTAGTAAATGATTTTGAGTTTAGTAAAATAGTATATTATCAGTCAAAATGCGAAAAAATAAATTTCCTTTTGTGCATTTTATTCCTACTATATTTAATGATAGGTACTTTAATATTCATATAATCACATTACTATTTTTTTATGAAGATAGTAGTTAATTAATTTTAATATTAAAACATAGAAGTGCATGATGCTTAAAGGAATTCCTGTGTCAATGTAAATTATTACATTATAACGGGTTTACTTTAATTACTTTTTAAAGAAATTGAAGATGAGTTCACCAAGAAAAACTATAGAAGAAACTAAATTACCTACTACGATAAAGTGAAAAATAGGTTGCAAATTCTTGTACTCAATCTCGGCACTATCAGAATTATTCGCCGTGAATGTGGGTTGCGGAGCATTCCTTTTCCAAATTGAATAAAATCCTGCCTCAAAAATACGATCTATAATGTCACGAAACCGTGCGTACAAAGGAAAGCCCTTCCTCATTAGAATGAAGTAATAGTGGTAAGTTTGAAACAGTTCAAAGAATAACCTCTTGTAACCACCATGTAGTGCGTAATTAAGTCTTCCGCATAAAACGCAGTGTTCTTATTAAAAGCAACTCTTTCGTAACACCACGTTAAATTTGCGCACCTTATCCATATGCTTGTAATCACATTCTAAGATCAAAATAAGAAACATAGCCATAAAGTACCGAGAGATTGGATTTCGAGGTAAAACGTTTATCGCAATTCCTAATAACACCGCCAGGTCTTTCAGTAACGTGCCCCAAGTTGTGGTATACCCAGAAAATTCTCCTTCACGTTGGCTTAGTAAATAAATGGAAATGGAAACCAAGGTAAATACTGAGATCACCAGTATCCATACTTCGATAGGGAACACTTTCTCTATACTTTGAAAATGTATCATTATTGGTACGTTGGGTACACAATATATAGGAAACACTTGCGTATATGAATAAATCAGATCCAAGTATATTAGCCTTTCCCTTGTTAAAAGGTATCCACCTATTAATACATCCACGGAGTTATTCATCAAGAGTTTCAAATTTCCACTGGCAGTTCCATTTTCGTCAATGGTACCCCATATAGTACCCTTTCTGTACTGCACTGTTATGTTTAAGTGCCTAACTATTATATTAATTAGATTTATGTCGAGTCCTTGGTTGACACCGTAATTTGACAATTGGAAACCAAGATGAGAGTTCATAACTAGAGGAGGCCATTCTATATAATTCACTTTAATAGTGCAGTTGATTGTGCATTTTTTGAGTGGCCTATTGTACCAGGTGGTGTTGGTGTGAAATGTTCCAAAGGAACAGTAATCTATTGGGCATATTCTTAGTTGCTCATAGTAGGGAACGTAGTAGACTTCAAGCAGTGTGGTGTTACATGGTGCAGATAGCAAAATTAAAAAGTTAACAACACTGACTTCCCAAAGTGCTTTTTTAATTCTGTGACTGCAGCACTGGAATTTTCAAACACTTGTGATGCAATTATGATGAATTTTGCTTGGGGATCCCACGATGGAATTTTTTTCAATGTTTTGACAGCAGCAGTAAGTTCTTTTTGGTTGCCTATTTGGATAATGTAGTTGGTTTTGATACCAAATCTATAAAGATCATGATTATAAATTCGGCTAAAGACATTTTTCATCAGTATTATCCAGGAATGCTCATTGTGCAGTAATGCAATAGTTGTACTTGTCAGTGGTTGTATTTCTGAAGAACTAACGTACATGATTGCGTTATAATTGTTTGAGAAATAACTTTTGCTTGCTTGGACAACACACTGGCTAAAAGATGTTAGAAATATTCCATCATCTATTGCAAAATTTAAATGAGCACAAAACGTTCCTGTATGCACAGAAATTAACAAAAGTAACAACATCTGTTACTGTTACCTTTGATTCACTACTAGTAAAACTTTATATATGACAACATTAAAAAATAGACCCATATGAAACGAAATTATGAGTATTATTAGTTTTAATGTCAATATAATGATTTGGTAGTATTTGAACGTAAATTTATTATATCATATTTTCCTTTCCTATTGATTAAATATTTAACTTTATCAGTTTAACTGGTACGTTGTATTTTTACTGTTTGAACTATCAATGTTATTAGCTTTTATACATAAATATTTTCATAATTCACCAGAAGGAATATCTATAGGGTGTCCTGAATATGAGAGCCTTTATTTGCTGGGTGGTAAGTTGTACCAAATTTCCTTGTTCATAACCTTTTTTTATTACCTTTGGTCAGATATACCCTTTAGTTTCGGACACTATATATTTAAACATATTATTGTTATAGGTATTTAAATTATGAATAATATATTCTTGTATATTTATGATTTGGAATATAACACAATTATGTATTCTTTCATTCAGCTGATACTAACAAGTATTGTTCATTAATAAACAAATACAAATGCCCAACATGAATATCAACTTCAACATATTTACGAAGTTAGAAGATTTTATCTTAAGGCCGCTAGAAGTAATATATTAAGTTGATTAAGTTTCTTTGCTATATGTTTCTTATTCTCTAAAAAATTTTAATTATAGCCTTCTGCCGTAGAAGATAATTTCAAGATTTCAAAATGCTTTAACATTTACATATCTGCACTGCCATCAACCAGAATGATGGCTGAGAACGTTCTGAAACAATATCCATTGCATTCTTCAGGATTCTTCCATCCAAGCTTTGTTGCAATCATTTAGGGTATCCTTCCAAAAGTATTAACTCTAACTGGCAAGGAGGTAAATTTTTCTTAACTGTATAATACAAAAAACCGCCTATGAGATGCATTAGGAGGACGAAGTTCAGTATATTTTCGAAAAATATTTAAACAGTTGATACCTGCCATTTTTCCTTCTATTATAACAAAATCTCTTTTGTTTTCGAGAATGGTATCACAATTTTTAAACAGAGGTCATTGTCCTCAAAAATGCCGATTATCGTAGCAGCCCTCATGAGCGAATATATTTTATCTTCTGCAGTAGGCACTTAGACTATACTTCTTTGTTAAAATTCTGGCCTTTTTGGTCTTGTAACCCTCTGAACTTCTTTTCAAAGATGCTATTAGTTGAGAAAATTTGCTTCTATATTGATTGTTCTCTCTAAAAGCGCTTTTTATATTTATGAGTTTGTTTTAGCTTTAACAGAAACTATGCGAAAGGTGACATAAAAAACTTGATTCGTAAGCTTAATACAGGTACTTTTTTATTCATAGAAAATACGTCAGCTTCCTATCATTTGACACTTGCTATTTTATCAAACTTGGTTAATACCCCGTTTCATAACTTTAATAACTATTATTGCAATATGAATCTTTACATGACTTATATTGTAAATAACTATTTCATTTCTGTTTTGCGTTGTTTTAAACATGAACTAAATGAAATTAAATACAAACAATTTTGTTCTTGAAGCTTGGCGGATATTCTACGTCTGCCTATTTATTGCATCTTGTTAAGTAAAAATAGAACATTACTATGAAAAAGAATTATTGCAAATTTGCTTCTCCTAAAATTAGTCAATAGTTTTAGGTATTTTAAATAAACCATGAACATCACTTAGAATAAGATACCTAATAATATATGTGTAATAGTTACTTAAAATTAAACAATTTATATCCAAACAAGTAAGGCTATATCATAAAACAAGCAGATAACATTATAATATTTTTTTATATTACTGTAGCGTTTTACCTATTATTAAAATAACGTATTATTACAACGATCTATTTATAAAAAGTTAAACTGTAATATAACAATCATGTACGTAGTGGTGGTGCTAATAAGCGACAGCAGCGTGGATCGCTTTATTTCGAAAAAATTCGCCGCTGTAAATTTAGGTCCTTTGTGTTGAATCAAGTACTGTATCTTCTCCAATTCTTCTTTCTCAGTGGACAACATTGGCAAATTTTCTTGGAGTTTGTAGCATTTTTTTAATAGCTTATTAGACTCTTGAACTGCTGCATCACAAGAGTATATTACCAGTATAGGCTCCAGCTAAAAACAAATACATACAGTGTTTTAAAAAAATTGTCTTAAATTGAGGATAGAAAAATTATGACCATATCTTATTCAAACAAACATTTTAATTGAAATTTGGCACAGCTTAATTTTGAATGTGTCCTCAGTTTTCAAGTAGGGTCGTTATAGGATTTTCCCTTAGAATATAATTTTGAGGTTAGGTTTTCTGTATTATACTAGGTGATTCACAACTTATCCAAAAAAATTAAGGAATAGATGTGTCATGAAAAATGGAGTTAATATCGTAAAAATATTATTGTAAAATCCTTATAGTTCTAAGAAAAGAATTATTGAAGTTGTAGTATTTTTAACCTTTACATCGCTGTGGACGGGGAGAGTCGGTACTATCGCCGTCACCATTTTCTGACTTATATCCTTTGGACCTCTCTATGTGGCGATATTAAAACGTATCATAGCTGCTGCCAATAACACGAGTTTAAAACGATGAAGAACCAGAAACATTTGTGTTAGTTCGTAGAACCTAGATAAGACGGGTCCAAATGCGTTTACATGTCGATGGACAAAATTTTGAACAGTTGTAATATCAGGTGTGTCAAATTAATTTTATTAATTAATAGCAGCAATAGCGGAAAAACAGTTGAATTTGCTGATATAAAATAGGTGTTATAAAATTTTATTTGTTTATTTCCTTGGTAAATTATCTCAATTTTTTGTCTGTTTACTTTTTACACTTTACCACAGTGCCGGTCGCCGACATGCTTTACCTTGCACAAAATCAGGTTTTACATCATCATGTTTAATCTATACATAGGTAATTTTTCACCCAAATCTTTGCTAGTTATCTGTAATTATTCGTTCCAAGGAATTTTTTAACAAAATTTTCACGTCACTTAATTTAAACATCGTATTATTTCGCTTCTCCTTTTACCTGCGCCCAGACTAATTCGAATTGGGTTAAGTTCACAGTGATAAGGTGGTAACCGAAGTACCGTTATTTGGCGATTTATTGCCATTTCATCGATAACATATTTTTTCTGATCTTTATTAAGATTGACAAGTGTCAAAAGTTCCTTTTTCGCCATATTTGTTTCAAAAGAAATGTTTTATACAAACTACATAGCAGAAGCCCAGACCCACGCATATAACACTAGAAATAAGAATGATCTGGATAATAAGTTTTGTAGGCTTTTGAAAACTAGAAAGGGAACTGAGTATACAGGAATACAGTTTTTTAATGCGCTTCTTCCCAATATAAGGAACTTGGACACAAATTTATTTAAAATGAAAATAAAAAACTTTCTATCACGTAATGTTATAAAAAATAAATAAATATATCGTAAATAAATGTAGTACTGGTGCTTATATTCAATATTTTTATGTTATGTATTATCGGTATAGATGAGGTGTACTTTTAAAAAAATTTTGTGTGATCGAACCGTACTAAATTGTAGCAGGTAGCTAAAATTGAATCCCCGACAATCCGTCTTTGTCTATGCCGCTTCAATTTTTCGGTCCATTTCTCTTATAATTAAACAATATAAAAACAGCATTTCAAAACTAGAGGCTACTTTAAGCATCAGAACTGAGTTAAGAGGGTTTTTAGTAATTCAAATAAAATTATCCAATATTATTGTCAAAATATGTATTTAAATTTAATGAATAGACTTTTATTCCACACAAAAATATATGTATTTTGAAAATTCAAATTATGGTGAGTAAATTTAGTGTTGTATAAATGTACAATAAAGAAAATAAAAAAGTAGGTATATTAAAATTGATCCTCTGAATATTCTGATGAATTATCTTCGTCTCCTAGATTGATAACGATAGATTCCACAGTAACGTCAATTAAATTATCGAGTTCCCACATTTTCTCCTCTTCTTTTTGTACATGATGTATACATCTTTGCCAGTTATCTGCAGTTACCCGATCCAAGGAATTTTTTAATAAAATTTTTACGTCACTTAATTTAAACGTCGTATTATTTCGCTTCTCCTTTTACTTGCGCCCAGACTAATTCGAATTGGGTTAAGTTTACAGTGATAAGGTGGTAACCGAAGTACCGTTATTTGGCGATTTATTGCCATTTCATCAATAACATATTTTTTCTGATCTTTATTAAGATTGACAAGTGGCAAAAGTTCCTTTTTTGCCATATTTGTTTCAAAAGAAATATTTTTTCCGGATAACCATTGAATTATATCGGCTTTCCTTCAAGCAGTCGTAGGCGTCCGCGTCTGTATAAAATTCTCTTCGAAAACATCTGCGTTCATGTCTTCATGATAGTTTTTAGATTTAAATAAAAGTAAACCGCCATCTACAAAACCACTGGTATATGTCTCACTATTAATCTGCGCCCTTTACCTAAAAGTGCTTTGAACCCTGTTGAAAGTCCATCCAAAAATGATTGTCGAAAACTTTTTACATTTTTATCTTGCCATACTTATGTTACAGTATATCCCTCGTTGACCCAAGTTTCGTCTAGATAATAAATATTCCTCCCTTCGTCCCGGAATTTTCTAATTGATCTTAAGTAGGATTTTCGCCAACAAATAATTTCATCTTTATCGATAAGAACTGACTTCCTGTTCTGCTTTTCCCAGTAAAAATTCAACTCTCGTAAGACGGCCCATAATTTGCTTTTACTGATTTTTGGCAAATCGTTGTCCTCTGAAAGTTTACTTAAAATTTTGTTTAGCGTTGGTATTTCTTTTTTAAAATAAAATGAGTGTAATTTTCTGCGAATGACATTTTTGAAGAAACCATCTATAACGGCTTTTGACCTCCCTGTAGATGATTTTGGGGGATTTACAGTTCATTTTTTGTTTCCTTTAAAAGTCTGTAGATAGTCGATTTTCCAATCCCTGTCATTTTGTAACACTTTTCCACGATGTTGTCAACACTGTTGGTAGGATTTTGGTGTTTCAATGCATTAAATATATTTAATATAATAATCTTCTCATTCTGAGACAGCGCACATCTTTTCACGCGTTTAGCAGGTACGTAATCTGATAAGCTCGACATTTTACTCAAACAATATTATATCTACTGGCACAATAGTCACTAAACACAAGTCGAATTTTACTCTACTGCACTAGCACGTCTTCGTATATTCAGCTCTAAGACTGGATTGATCTGTCACAATACACTGGCGCCTGCCCTATGATGTATCCAGTAAAATATACTAATGTACACCCATTACCTGTTAGCATTAGTGTTACCCTATAATTACCTGAAATAAAATATTACCACGCCCATGGCCGGTTCTTATCTCGGGGTTTTATTACTCTCTTTCATTTCCAAACAGACTATAGTCGACTCCTTCACACTCATTGTTGATAAGAAACGAATTTTGGTTATTAACACACACACACACGAAGTTTTTACTGTGCAAATTTTGTCGCTTTCTAAATAATAATTTTACTTTTTATGAAACATAAATTAATAAAAGCTGTAGCAAAGTTTATTTCTATTTTAAGGAAAAGAAGTTGATGAGAAATAAATAACTAACTGACATTTAATTGATAACATTTTTATTCCAGCGACGTATAAACAATATAAAATTCAAAAACCCCAACGTTTATGCGTTATTTACAAATTGACGGACACTTACCAGAGCCATAATTGTATAATAGATATTCATTATAACATCTTCTTTATTTATATATCGATCTGTAGGAAGTTTTAAACTACGCTCAGTAACCAAAGCCACATAAATCAGCACTACTTGCACATATTCTGCAAGCATTAATAACAGCGGCCAACCAAAAATTGTATTGAAAAGTTCAACAATTTTGTAAGCTTCTCTATATATTCTTTGAATCTCTTGTAACTGTTTTAATGTAGTAGTTTTAACAATAATGCAAACATTAATATTGTCCAAGTTGTAATCGATAAGCTTGTATTTATATGTAAGTGAAGCATTCGTGATGCATATCAAGCAAATCGTTATGATTTTGGCATAATAAAGAATCATCACATGAAAGACTAGCTTAACGTAGGCAATACCCATAAAATATATAGTAGACACAACTAAAACAATAAAGTGAACATTTCCAACGATGAAATAAGCAACTGAAAAATCCAATCCAATTTTACGTTTTGTATGAGACAGCAAATCAAGCAGTCCTTTCCATGCTTTTATATTCCAAAACGCACATCCCAAGACAGTTATCAGGAAGAAAACCAAAGAAGTTACTGACATTAATAAGTGTAAACTTGGTAAAAGTGGGGATGCGGACTTCATTTCTTGTCCAGCCCAATAAAATGAAAAAACTGTTACTGCAATTGCAAAAGCAACTAATAATATGCAATGAAACTTTAAAAGACTTCCGTGACATAATTTTTGTTTACTGAAATCATAATAAGGTACTATACCGAATATATTGGCTAGTATAATTACCGGTTTTAAGAAAAGATTGTTTTCTTTCCCGTATTCCATCGACATGTCTTCCATATAACACTGGCAGAATAAATGTGACTTCTAAGTGACTATTAGTTAATATGTTATTTCAAAAATCAATAACTGTCTAGCAGTGTAATTATTCATTATCTAAATGTACAAGAGTAGAAAAACAATTCAGTTGTACAAAAACAACTTTTTTATTTATTTATTTCATTTTTTTTAGTAACACTAAAAACAGAAATAAGATATGAGATTAATTAAATTAATTTAAACATGTAAAAGTACAAAGATGTTAAATAGAAGAAAAATATAAAAATTGAGGTTAACAAATAATAGAATCAATAATAAAAGATTAAGGTTAAAATTATAAAAAGCATGTTTGCATAAACAAAATGTAACTCTTGTTTTAAATAACCTTGAGTGCAAAATCCGTACATTTTGAGGTAACTATTAAAAAACGGAATTCCAATATAATCCATCCCCTTTCCCGTCCGTTGAAGTCTGGAGTAACTATTTTTGAGGGTATTTTTATTTCTAATATTATAATGGTGGTACTCTCTTATATTTTGAAATGTATGCAAGTTATTTTTTATGAAAAGAAGTGGAATATGTAAGCTGAAGGCACAGTAACAATATTTAAAAGTGTAAAACAATATCTACAGTCTTCGCTAAATCCCACACCTGAAATAATCCGTATGGCATTTCTTTGCAGTGAAAATGCATGAGCACTCGTGGGAGCATATCCCCAAAGCAAAATCGCATGTGATATAATTGAGATAAAGAGTGATAAGAGGTTTTTATTGTAGATAGAGACACTTTATATTATATAAATGTAACTGGTATATTGCTTCCAGGATAATTTTGGAACTAAATAAACGCCAATATTGAGATCTATTAACTAAATATGACGATAATAGTGAAACTGTAGTAATATAATTTCTTCAGCAGAATCTCATGAGAAACACAATCAAAAGCTTTACTTAGATCTAAGAACATTGAATATATAAAATTCTTCTCCTCAAAACCATTATATATATATAAGAGTCAATAGCCAATTCCGTGGATAAATTATTACGAAATCCGTATTGCTACGAGCTGAATAATTGGTATGTTTCCATAAAATTGGCAATTTGACTCTTGAGCAATCCTTCATAGACTTTTGCGACTTGAGGTATAATAGATATTGGCCGCTAATTGGATGGTTCATTTATATTATCTTTTGTATGTATATCGCCACTACCTTAGACATCTTTAAACAGTTTGGAAATATATTATTTGTAATACTTATATTGATTAAGTAGGTAAGTGGTTCCAAAATATGATTCATTATATTTTTTAAGATATTAGAGCTGATGTCATAGACATCCATACTTTTTTATTTTTAAGACTTATAAATTATATGAGCGATTTCCCATAGTGATATCTCTAAAAAAGTAAAAATGTGTAAAGGAGCCATCCTTTGCAGATAATTAGTAAAATCTGGAGCTCCTAGAGGTAGTTTACTTAATAATTTATCTGCTGCATTAGTAAAAAATACATTAAACTCATCAGACATAATATTAAGAGAGAACTGGTTATTACTTTTTTAAAAACAGTTAATTATATCCCTCATTGCTTTCTGCTTATTGTTATGATTATTGATGTAAGAATCAGTAGACTGTTTTTTAGCTTTGCAAATTTCTCTTTTGTAAATCCTGCTGAAGCTTATATAAATAGTTTCATTGTTATTAGTTGGACAAGTTTTGTAAGCGTTATGAAAGAATTTCAGTGAGTGGTGCATACGACGAAGTTAATCATCAAAACTATGTTTCATTTCTTAATAAACAACTCGAAATTGCCTTGAGGGGGTCTATATATCATCATAATCCTAAAATTTTCAAAATTAACTGCAGACATCTCACAGTGATTCTGAACGGAAAGTTTATTAATAGTTTCTAAGTTAGTACAATTAGTATAATCTTTAAAAACATATATAGCTACTCCGCCATACGGATCATCCCGACAGAAATGAGACACTCGAGCGGAACTGTTAATACTTACACATTCAATGCTAATATCAGTCCACCACTGTTGATTTAATAAAAGAAATTTAATGTTGTGATTACTCAACATTACTTCCAAATCAAAAATTTTGTTTTGTGTAACAATCTAAAATGACCATTAAAATCAGTACGACTAGAAATACAGTTGATCGAATGATAATCGACAGAATCATGAGCAATTATGTTACTAAAAAAGCGGCATTTTTTTTGTTCCATATGTGTTTCCTTATTAGTATTTAGTTTTTTATAATGTTGTTTAAATCTAAATCGTTGAAAAACTACATTCTTGGGCCAGAATGAAGCTTCGTATACACGTTCTTTCAAGTCGTACTTAATTCTGTCTTGAAAACATTTATTATTCGGTCTTGTTTTCTCAACTCTAGTGTCTAAATGTTTTACGACAATATCATCTTGATTAGAAATATTAGATTTATTAGATATAGTTTTTTACCATTTTTTCATCGACAAGGTATCTTCGAGATGAACAGCCAACCTTTTTTGTGACGATCATCCCTACCAATAAATTAATCACTAGTTTCAGTTTTTCCTGTACCTACATAAAATATTTCTTCTAGTTCTAGGCATTTTTGAAGACGGCTGTGCACTTACCAATTTTCCATTGATCACAACTTGAGCATATGACGATCCCCGATCACTGGTTCCACTAGACTATTATCCCTAGGTATTATTAGATTGGAAAATTGTATCTGAGTATTATCGACTGGTGAGAAATCAGAACAAGATAATCCAGTAGATGTATCCAAAACAGGTGTAGCTGAAGATTTGTTAAGTGCATTTGTACTCTGTAAATTTATTCTTCTCTTTTTATTCCTGTTTTTGTCTGCTGTATTTCTAATTGAACAACTATTTCTTCAAGCAGCATTTTATTTTGCTTGATTAATAAATTAGAGTCCCTTAATTCTTGCACAAGTTGTTTAAGATAACAGTTTTCTTGTTGCACCGATTTCAATAGTAATGTAACTGTGTTTGGTTCATTGCAGGTAATTACCTGGTTATTAAATTGGTTTAATTCAGAGATGTTACAGTTTGAATAATACCAGCGTTTTCCGTTAGCCTCATTTTTGTCTTTATTAAGTTCTTGAATCTTTTCAATTTTAAGGCTTGCCCAATCTCTGTGAAACCAATTATTACACTTATCACATTGTACTTTATAAGCGTTGGTTTTTATAGGTTTTAAACACTTTAAATTTCCACAGATCACGTTCGGCATTGCAGATGTCCGAACTACTTTAAAAAAGTTGTATGTATGTTGTAGTTTTATGCATCAGAAATAGTATATAGATATGCAGATGGATATCCGGAAAATACATTGTTGACATCACCAAACTCCAAATAAAGATGAAGGAAAATCACACTCCGATACGACATAAGTCTATACATTCGAAGTATAAAAACGATCAGTATACATTCAATTGTGTTTTATAATTTGTAGTATACTCGCGTCAAGAATTCAGACGTCTTACGTCACGGCTGACGTTACGCATTTGTTTTTATTGTCAACGTAATTTTCGATATTTGGTCGCGTTAAAAGTAATTATTTTTTGCAATTCAGTGCAATATATAATGCAAACTTTTAGTGTAGTATATAGTTTTATTACTATCAGTTGCAGTTTCTTAAATATTTTGATGAAAATATAATGAATTATTCATTTGTTCGCATGACGTAAGTCGTCTGAATTCTTGACGCGAGTATATATTTATACACAATTTGTGCTATTTTTCTTTACAAATGCTATCACACTATGTTAGAATGGTATTCTAACATACTGTGATGGAATATACACAAATAAGCAACTTTTTTGTATAATTTCTAAAAACTTGTTAGAGAAAGTATAGTCTAAACCACTCGCGAACCGTAGTCCTCGCCTTCGGTTCGGACTACAAACTTTTCGCTCGTGTGGAATATATGCCATTCTACAACTTGCTGTAGAGTATACTATTTCGTAACCAGTTGCTAAAAGGCTTTCATTATGTAACTAGTTACAGAAAATAGAACGTTTTGACCCTTGTTCCGATAACAAAAGATGTATATACTAACATAGAAAAAATTATATACATAATTCCTTAGTATACAATATGCAACACACAATGCAGAAAATCTAACCTAAAATATATTATATTTGTAAGTGTTTCAAAAAACGATCATAGCTAGCAATCTGTACAGAGTAATTGCATTAGATGTATAGAGACAGGAGGGTCCATTTGATTGTTGATATTATCCACTACTTTTGACGTTTGTAGGCAGTCAAAAATGGCAGATCTGTGATATAAATAATAATACTTCAGGATGCTTAGGATAAAACTGCAATATTTCCACAAATATATCTGAAAAAGTTTGGCCTAAATTATTGAAAGAGTAACTATTAAAAAATCACAGAATTTGTATACAGTCATGTTATCCGATGGCGAGATCATGGGAGACACTTCAACTAAAAACTTCAGAATTTTGCCGCCACTGGGTATTTTAAAATTTTGATATATACATTTGATTCTTTAATGTTTCTCTAAAAAAGTTTCCATCTACTTTTTTGTGTTATTTGATTAAAATAAGTTTGCCAAAATACTGACTAAGAGAAAATAAAAAAATTACTTCTTGTACAGAAAACAAAAGTAATATAAATTATTTGTTAGTACTCAAAAAATTACCCAACCAAAAAGTGGAGTATGATTTTAAATAATGATTACTGAAAATGAGACAAATACATAAATTCTCATTTTCTCTAAGGTATTTTTTTACTCCACCACCCCCAAACTGCCCTTAGTCTTATTTGCATGGACAGAAAAAACGGCATATTTAAATTTTTTCCCACTTAGGGGTAGTTTGCCCGCTTCTTTCCTCGCCCTAGGGGTTGCAATAAGTGCTAACCCCTTCAGCACACATCTCCATAGTGGCCCTGATACGGTATACCAACAAAATCGGGAAAAAACCACCGAAACCTGAATCCTATTTACATTAAACCATTATGCGAAAAATTACACTTAGAGAGTCAACCACCACCCTCCCCGTATTTTAGCTGTAATATTATTGTAACTATCTATCACTCATCAAAGTTACGAGGATTTCAAAATAATATTCCCATGTTACTTTCAAATCGGCAGAATGCAAACTTACCAGAGCCATAACTGCATAATAAACATTTATTATAATGGTTTCCCTGCTTATTACCATATCTGAAGGAAGCTTTAAACTACGTTCCACATTCAGCAAGGAACAACAGCAATGGCCAACCAAAGATTATATTGAAATATTCCACAATTCTATGAGCTTCCAAGTACATTCTTTCAATCTCTTGTAATTTCTTCAATGTACTGGTTTTGATAACAGCACAAACGCTTGTTATTTAAGCTATAATCAATTGTATTGTATTTATTTATAAGTAAACTTAAGATGGTATATATCAAGCAAACCAATATGAATTTGACATAATGAAGCACCGACATATAGACAAAAAGCATGGTATAAATAACACCTATAAAATGTATCGTTAATCCTGTTAAAATAATGGTATGTAGATTGCCAAAGATGAAATATATGAATGAAAATTTCATAGAATATCTATTGTTATGTTTAATTTCCTGTGCTGTATTAGATACAAGGTCTAGCATTCGTCCCCATGATTCCTTGTACCAAAATGTGGATCCCAAGACAGTCACTAGAAACAAAATCAAAGAGGTTGCGGACATTAATAAATATAAAGATGGAAAAAGTGCAGTTGTGGCGCTTATTTCTTTTCGAATGTAATAGATGGAGAGTACTGTTATTGTAATTACGAAAGCTATTAATAATACGCCATACAACTTGAAAAGTTTTTCGTGTTTTAATTTTAGTTTACTGAAATCGTAGCAAGGCACTATACCCAATATGTTGGATAACTTAATTATAGACTTTGTGAAATCATTGTGTTCTTCCCAGTATTTTAGCGACATGTCTTCCATTAAACACTGGAGCTATGAATGTGGCTTCATTGGCCATCAGTTAATAAGTTTTTCCAATAAATAAATTGATAATTCTCGTTTAATATATTAAACACAACATTGAAATTGTTCATTATCTAAATGTATAAGAGTGGAAACGTCACTCCAATAACAATTATGTACTTGGAAAAATAATTGGTGTGTATTTGTTGTTCAAATTGGATTAATGAAAGTCAATATTACCAGATACAATTTATGAAAATTTAGAAAACATTTTTACATTCTGGGACTCCGATGGCACCAAGTGTCATGCAAACTTTATACGAATCTAATAATAGTTAATAGCATAGTGGTCAATGAAAAGAAAATAGAATATGAAAGTAATTTAAGCAGAGAGCTAAGAAGTATCAGTAGTAATATTAATGAAACGAAAAATGTAGAGGAAGTGTGGAAAGAAATAAAGAAAGTAAGAGAGCGAGTAAGAAAGCTAAGACATAAGATGCTTCAAGAAGGAACAGAGGAAACAAAGAATAAATATGAGGAACAAAGAAAAACCAAAAGAGTGCTAAAAAAAGAAAAGAAGAAATTATGAAGCTGTATTAAAAATAATAACATTAGAAACCAATATCAAGAAGTAAAGAATGAGAGGAAAGGATGCCATCCAAGACCAGTATTTTATAAAGACGAGCATGGAAAGATAATTGCATGAGAAGATGAAATATCGAATAGATGGAAAGAATATTTTGAAAAGTTATTAAACGGGTATAAATTCGGTGAAACGGAAAGGCAAGGAAGCAATAGTGATATAGAAGAAGGCTTGGTGCCAGTGCCAAGTAAAGAATAAATTAAAAAAATAATTTTAAAATTGAAGTGACAGGAGTAGGTGACAAAGTGACAGCTGATCTATTCAAGTGACAGGAATTAATACACCAGTTGCAGAGACTATTAGAAAGTGCTTGGTAAAAGGATGAATTGCCAAAGGAGTGGACGGAAACAGTATTTTGTCCTATAAATAAAAAAGGAGATAGAGGGGAATGCCAGAAGTGCAGGGGAATAGCATTGCTGAATGTGGCATATAAAATATTAACCACATATATAAAAACAGATTGGTAGCAGAAGTGGAGGATAAAATTGGGGAATATGAGTGTGGCTTTAGACAGGGAAGAAGTACAGTAGATCAAGTTTTTGCTCTGCCAGAAATTTAGGTTTCTTGGTTTCCAGGACAGGTTTCCAAGCTGTTGGTAATCTTTGGGTATCGTCACGTGTATTGAGATTTTGAGGATGTTTTTCAATTTCGATGGCTTCTCTAATTATTCTTTTTGCCTTATGCTCCATTCTTGCTAGAACCTTGGTATTATCGAAATCAATCTCGTGGCCGGTGTCTCTTACATGTTGAGCTAATGACGAAGTTTTTTTATTTTTCTGGACAGCATTCCGATGTTCTTCTTTCCGGGTTTGAATTCTTCTGTTCGTTTGTCCAATGTACGTCTTCTCACAGTCTCCGCAAGGAACTTCATATACTCCTTGGTCTTCTAGAGGAATGTTTGTTTTAGCTGATAGTAGCATATTACCAATCTTCCTGCCCGTGTTGAAGGCGGTTTCTATTTTATATTTCTTTAAAACCCTGCTTGTTATGTCGGTAGTTCCCTTGACATATGGCAGGAGAGCTTTGCCTATTGGTTTATCTTCTTCCTTCTGTTCTTTGTTTCGCTTAGGTCTTAAAGCCCCCAAGTGGACAAACATCTTCCAGTAAGCCGAACGTAGTAACGCGAAGCAGAAGTAAGAAGACCTGAAGATGGTAAATGAGAATTTACCGAAACGTTGTCACACAAATGGTTCTTTTGAAGACCATGCAGATTCATCGCGTAAAGGAACCCGGAGAAATTTTACAACCACATATAACACCCGCGGAAACCTACGAACTAATATATATATATATATATATATATATATATATATATATATATATATATATATATATATATATATATATATATATATATATATATAGTGTAATCGTACCAAGCTGAGCCAATTATTGTAAACTGAATGTACAACCCTGAGCCACTTTTTCAATCCTGAGCCATTATACTGGCTCAGGATGGTTTTCCTGTTATAAACATTGCTAGAGCTATTCTCTGAATTTCAAAGAAATAATTTAAGTGACGTCAGAATGGCAGCTGTCGTTTTACCTTGACATTGTGTTTAACCATGGAGTCTAGAAGCTGTAAAATACCATTTCATGTTGGCTCAGAATGGGTGGAAACTCCTTTATTCAGTTCACCAATTTGCCTGTAGAGCGCGTGTTTCATGATGGATTTGTATATGTTTGTATATAAAGGGAAATAAACAAGTCTGAGCCAGGCAACTGACAACAATGTAATATATTTCAAGCCAAGCTAATATATTCTCGAATATACCAGTATTAAAATCCACTGGATCAGGACAGTGTGAAATTAACAAATTTTAAATATTTGGCTCCTTTTAATTAAAAAGTGTGCGTGTAGTGAATGTTACTTTATTATAATGTCTCAAAGAAGCAAAAAGATGGTCCTTTTGGGGAAACAAGCAGCTGTTAGAGGTAAGTAAAACCTCATATTTTTATACATTTATCCTCGTAAAGGGTAGACGGGTAGAATATATAGTGTACAATGGCAAAAATTTAAATCATATTAGAATGTAAATAACTTGTAAATGCTCTTTGATTTTCTCGATTGGTACTTTCCCGCGTAAAACCGCGATTGTTCTAATCACATCATTGGCTGTGTTCAACGTTGAATTATTTTGTCAGCGCTTGCGCGCGCTTTTGTGCTAAAATGTCATTGAACAGACTAACCCAGCGCTTTTTGCCAACATGTTGCGCTTTCGGTTAGCGCTAAGTAGGGCAAAACTTGAATGTTGCTAAAATTTACAAGTCTGTTAAAATGCGTCGCCTGCGCGGCCGCTACAATTTAGCAGACTATGAATTTATTGAAGACGATAAGGCTTGTCCCCATGGACGCGAAATTCGCAGAAATTTTCACAAATTATTAAATGGCGGGAAAAGGACCATGTTTTGGCGAATTTTGCCATTTGCAATATTTTCATCATAAAACTGTCATTGACTGTTATGGTAAATTGTCAGAAGCTCAAGTTAAATTTATTAACCCCACATAATGATGAACATAGCGATAATATTCAAGTTTTGCGAAATTTGCGAATAGTTGACACTTTCCCGCCATTAATCATTTAAATCAAAATCTGCAAATTTCGCGAGAACTTTCGACAATTTCGCGTCCATCGGGACAAGGTTTTAGCTGTCACATCTTGGGAGGTACTATCTTATGCAATACTAATGACCCTACCTCTAGTTTTTAAACAACTGGAATTTTTAGTAGAAATTTCATTAGGTCTCTAGTGAGTGGAACAACTAAATACTAATATTGAATGTTGAAAGTAGATTTCATTTCCAAAACCTCAACAGCTCGAAGTAAACAGCCAAATTGGTTTTAAAGTGTGTCATTAATATTACAAACGATTGTACAGTTGATTTAATTTTCGTTTAAATCATTGTTATCCGCAAACATTGGTAGCAAATTATCTTCCATAATAATGAAAAATAGAAATTATATTCAAACTTCATGACAAAATATTATTGTCTCAACTGGAGGTTAAGTAAATTTGATTAACAGATAAATAATTTGTATATGATTAATAAATAATAAACAAACTAAACAATTACCCTTTGTCAAATCCAAAATTTGTCGTTCAACAATTATTCATCCTTGCACAACTTACCGCCAAGTACAGCGCTAAACTAGTTTTGAATGTAACTTTGAACACAACCTTTAACAGTAACATGGCTAATATTTTATTGTCGAAACCTACAGCAAACATTTTTTCTTAATTTTGCGACAGAATGTAGCAATATTGTTTTGGAAATTCATTACTTTAGGAAAACCAGTCAAAGGGTGGATTTATTACATGAAAAAAATATGATTTCGTAGTAAATTATTGTTGAAAAAATTACAGAGAAAAGTTTTAAATTTTGCTATATCCTTTATAATAGTTTTGAAAGAACTAAATTCATTTAGTTTCCTCTTGACTGTGTTTTGTTTTTTGGGAATATTGGTCACAAATAAAAAAAAATATATATATATTTTTTTGTAGGATTTATTTAAACCATACATATTTAGAGGTCAGGTTAGAGAAGTTACAAAAATATACATTTTGATAGGAAACATTTTTTACTCATACTATTTTTAATAATTGCTATCTAGATAAACTACTAACGCTAGCTTTAATTTTCCACAGACAATTTATCTCAAAGTGAAGATGATGAGAATAAAGAAAATATTAGTTTGAATGAAAGTTTTGAACCAGTTTCAAATTGGGTATTAGAGGTGGAACCGGAATTGTTAAAAAATGTAAACATTGAATCAAAGAAACAAGAAATATATACAGAAAATCAGACTCAACAATCAAAAGACAACAAAATAAACATAATATCTAATGTTTTGCTTAGAAGTAACTCTCAAAGTCTTAGAGAAAAACAAATATCAATGTCAATGCCTACAGATCATATATTGTAATCAATGGTTTACAATCCGAAAAAATAATTATTATAGAAGAAGTGCCATACGATCCAAATGTTAGCATATCGGAAACTAATAATATAATATATTTGTCCCCGGAGCAAGCTGCTCGTATAAGTGATGCCAGCTCTAATAACACAGACGACAATCAATTTGATGCCTATATCGATGATTTGATGGATTTAACTAATGTACTAAAGAATTCTAGGGAGGTATGTTGCACAAAATGCATATTTATATGTAATTTGTGAATATTAATGTATTTGAGTGGTTTACATACTTATTTAAAAAGTTTCACAAAATTGGATAAAAAAACGTTCAGAAATGAAGCTCTTTTTTTACGGTTAGAAAATTGATAAAATTTAGACCTTAATGTATATCTTAAATGTGTAGCAAAATAATGATTTTCAGTGGCAGCAGTGAAAAAAAAAATCTCAATAATTCAATGTTTTAGGATTGCGAATTTCCAATACGAGATGTATTAGTGTCAGATGCACAAATACCTTCAGCATCTATTAACTTTGAAAATATACCAATAAGTATTGAGGTAGGTATTATTTAAATAACATATTTCGGCAAATTTATTTTATTAAGGGCGCCGCTTTTATATGCAAATTATCAACGAATTCATAGCTGTTTCCCAAGTCTTCAAAAAAAATTGAGTACGTTGGAAAGAATATCTTTTCACTGTGTCCATTAAACAAATTTTCTACATTATATAAAACAGTTTCCGGGCTAACAAGTCATTTAGAAGAATAAAAAATGTATTTTCATATGTTATGTCTTTTCAAAAAATATCCTGAATTTTACACGTCAACTGCACTTGAGGACATTGTATATGGCATTATAAACATATTTTTTGTTTGTTTTTTACATGAGTCGTTTCGGAGACACCCTGTATATATTTAAAAATTTCTGCTATTAAAAAAAATCTGTTATACTTAACAACTGAGGAAGTGGGAACCGTGTTATCCCTTACCACCTCCCTCCCCAAAAAATAAAGCTATCTACGTTCTTGTCAAAACTCGCAGAATTCTTTTAAAAAACTAGTGACATTTGAATTGATGTATCTATATGTATTATTAAGTATTTTTCATGGTTAATAGTGCACAGTGATAAAGTACATTCACAGTTTTTCATGTTCTCTAGCGTGTTTGCCCCCCAAAAGTTAAAGAAAATGATTCAGTTTCACCATATATATTTTGGCAATACGCTAATAAGAATCTCCACCAACTAGGTAGATTTTTGTGTACATCTTTTTGTCCTTGAAACGTCAACCTTAATGTCTAAATTCTTATAATTGATATTGTTTAAAATATTTATACATAAATACTCCGTTACGTCTTGTAAAATATGTAATCGTATATTTAAATCGATATTTAAAGTAAAAACAGAAATAAATATGTCGGAAAATTTAAGAAAATTGACAATATGTTCAAAGTTCGAAATTAGAAATACAGGGTGTCTCGAATTGCAAGGATGAAACTTTATAAGGTGCTACTTTAAACTAAAAAAAAGTTTACATAAATATGAATCGGGAAATACTTACTTTCCGAGATAAAGCGTATCAAAAATTTCGAAAAAAAACTGGCTTTAATAGGCGTACGATAAAAAATATTAAAATGCGAAAAAGAGCGGGATCTTTGCAATTATAGGGTTCTAAATTATATATACCTATTTTTTACAATTTTTTTTTCTAAACATTTATTTACGTCTTTAAACTCATCATAAATTATGGCTAGAAAGTCTAGTCCCCTTGTTCAACTGACAAACCGCTTTGGCTGTGTTACAAAAGTAGCATAAAGTAAAAAATATTGGTGACAATTTTCAAATTTGTATCTTTACAATTATGATCATTAATTAAAAAAAAAACATTTTTTTTTCAAAATGTTTGATTTCCTGTATCTGACACAGCATTTCCCGACCCATATTTATATGATCTTTATTTTCATATTTTTATACGTTATAGTACCTGGTACAGTTTGGTCTCTGCAACACGCTGTTACGAGTAGTACTTTTAATAAACACAAATTCACGAAGCACGACCTAAAATTCAAAAATGGTAATAATAGTATGTAGATTTGGAATGTGATAAGCAATACGAGTATCTTGAGAACCATTGAACCTAAAAATAATTTAAACAGCAATTGTTTCAAAATATTGCAAATTTGGGAACATCCTTGAGAAAATGGCTATCAAATTCCTTGAGAATCTTTTACCATTTAATAAAGTATTCTGTTGAACTTACAAGTACACTAGAATTTTATTGAAGATAGCATTTTGCAAATTAAGTGTATCAACTGATTAGTGATTTTTTATATAATACGCACTCAGTAAGAGATATAGTATTTCAGGATTTTATTTTAAAAATATTTTTGTTTTTCATAAATTTTATACTATAATAATTTGTAGGATGAAGTAGAAAAAGCTTTAAAAACCCATTACAAAGACAGAAAGGACCATTGTTACTTCTGCGAAAAAGATGTTTCGCACTTCGCTCGACACGTAACTACTTGGCACGCAACGGATATAGAAGTTCAACGTATTTTAAGTTTAGCAAAAGGTTCCAAGGAAAGAAAACAATCTTTTACAGATTTAAAAAAAAAGGAAATTTTATAAGAAATAGATCCAACACTACCTTAAGACCAGTTAAAAGATTGCAGCTGAATACTACTAGTCAGTCTGATGATTTTCTTCCGTGTAAACACTGCCTCGGATTTTACAAAAAAAAGAGTTTATATAGACACACCAAACGCTGCACTGCAAGTAAAGAGAAAAAGAGACGGCAAACTGCTCAGAGCGACGGACAAACCACTTTACTTCTAAATTCCTTTATTAAATACGACGAGCTTTTGAAGAGCGAATTATTTCCTAGAATGCGTGCTGATGAAATTTCGTTAATTGCTAAAAAAGATCAGTTAATATGTACTTACGGTTATTCTTATCTAAAAGGTAGGAGAAGTAAAGGCAATCTTGACTTCTTGAGGCAAAATGTTAGAAGGTTGGCTAAAATGCTTAAATTTGCAAAAAATGAAAATCCAGAGATAAAAAATTTGATTGATGTTTTAAAACCTTGCCATTTTCAATTAATTATAGCAGCAGTAAATGAAATTGCCTGCTACAATCCCGAAACAGAAAATTATGAATCACCTACATTAGCTATGAACTTTGGAACGCTACTGAAGAAATGTTGTGATTTAGCATTTATTCAGTTGCTTCAGCAAAATAATACAGGACAACAACGAGACGACTTAAATATGCTAAAAACATTAATTGAATCTCAATGGGCTAATGAAGTTTCAGCTCAAGCTTCGACAAGTTTAAATCAGAAAAAATGGAATAGAGTAGACCTATTGCCACTAACTTCAGATTTAAAACAATTAAATAATTATTTGGACCTAAAATCAGAAGAAGCATACACTGAACTTACATTAAATACAAATGATAGGACAGCATATAACTCACTTCGAAAATTACTTTATTCACAAATCATTTTACTAAACAGAAGGCGTCCTGCCGAAGTTGCTCAGTTAAAAACAGAAACATACAAATCCATCAACTTAGATTTTCGTGAAGAAAATGAGTTTCATAATTGTTTAACAGAAACAGAACGAATTCTCTTAAGCAGGTATAGCAGGATAGTAATTCGTGGTAAACGAGGAAGGGGAGTTCCTGTGCTTTTGTCCCCTGCAATGAGAAAATACTTTGACTTAATTATAAAAACTAGAGACAATTTTGTTTCTGATAACGACTATGTATTTCACACTGAAGGTAAAGGCTTTATTGACGGTACAAAAGTTTTGCAAAAAATAGCTGAAAAGTCCGGTATTCAAAGGTATAACAGTATTACCGCTACGCGGTTGCGAAAACATTTAGCAACCATTACCCAACTTTTACAATTTTCAAACGAAGATTTAGAACAATTGTCAAGATTTATGGGCCACACTTTAAAAACACACTGCAATGTATATAGAATGGCAGATAATATGTACCAGACGGCTAAGGTATCCAAGCTTTTGTTACTTATGACTCAGGGTGGAGCAGAACAATTTAAAGGTCAAAAATTAGATGACATTAATATTGATCTCGAACCTATTCTCGAGGATGATGTCTTTCAAGAATTATTAGTTGAGAATGATGATGCGAATAAATGTACATCTGGAAACTCCGATCCGCAGATGCAACCAATATCCCAAGTCATTAATAAACCTGATCATAAAAATGTTAACTTATTAATGAACGAAAACTGGAAAGATGTAAAGGAGACTGGGACTGCAGAACAACTGACACTTGGGACGAAGAAAGTAGAAAATCAAAGAGTTAGCTGGACTAACAAACAAAAAAAACTTATTGCGCAATACTTTTCGGAACATATTAAGAACAAACAATCGCCAAAGATAGTTGAAGTAAAACAATTTATGCAGTTACACAACGATTTATTTGGGGATAAAAAATGGACCTCCATCAAAGCTATTGTGTACAATATTTACACAGGAAAATTGAAAATGGACTAGTGTGATTAATTGAGTGAGTGGGTACAGCACAGAGTGGGACGCACCAGAAGTACACTCTTTAGTTGTTTAAATATTTTATACAGTGTGGTCACTTTTCCGATGCACAGTACTGGAATTTCGAAATTGGTACTATACAAGGTGTCCCATTAATATTGCAAAAACATTCCAAAAATGCTTCGTTTCAGAGATACAAGATGGTGAAATTTAGAAAAAATACAAGGTTTTTTCTCATGTCTGAAGAACCCTAATTCTGATTTTTTTGAAATTTGGTATGTTTTTTTATAAATACGGTAGACGCCTTCAGACGTAATTTGATTTATTTTATCTATTCTAGCGGCGTCTCATATGTTTACCTATTAATATCAATAGAAGTGAGACCCCGGACGCCGCTAGAATAGATAAAATAAATCAAATTACGTCAGAAGGCGTCTACCGTTTTTATAAATAAACATACCAAATTTCAAAAAAATCAGAATTAGGGTTCTCCAGATTTTAGTAAAAACCTTGTATTTTCTCTAAATTTCAACATCCTGTATCTCCGAAACGTAGCATTTTCGGACATGGTTTATAGGAACTTTCTTTCTTATTTTTGGTCAAAGACACTCTCCCTGAATTTTTTCGCAATATTAATGGGACACCCTGTATATACAGGGTCGCTTAAATTAGAAACAAGTTGCGCATTTTTATGCCTTTCAATCTTTTCAAAAGAGCGATGAGATGTTTTGAGTAGTTCCTGAAATAGCCACTGAAAGGCCTATTTTCTGTTTCCTTTCATAACATTTTTATTTTGAAAGTAAATGTTATGAAATTTAGTACGTTTATATTGTTCTACGTGAGCTTTCAAATGGACGTGGAAAAAACATTATGCACCTACTAGTTGTCCAAATTTTGATAGTCAACTTTTAATTTTCTTATGACAGCCATATTTGATTTTGATACCACCAAAAAGAACGAAAAACAAAACGGAATCAACCATGTATAACAAATGTGTATTTGGGCTTTTTTTCTTCCAAATATTTAAATTTCTTTGAAAAAATCAAATTACCCCCCCAAGAAAATAATTAACCAGCACTATTATTTTACTTGCCTTAACTGAAAATATAATAAATACAAGTGTTGTAAGACAATTTATAAAAATCTGAATAACTAAGTAAAATAAGCTTATGAATTGGATGGTGATTTTACTAAGTTGTAAATATTATAGTCTGGAATAATAACAATTGTTTATTTTATTAGTGCATAACTTTTTAAAAAATAATTAGAATTTTTCATCTGAATTTTCACTCTTAATTCACAAATTATCAAGTGGACTTAAACTTTGTTTACCAGCTATAACAAATAATATTCTCTAAAATTTGCCAATAACGGAAATAATAGATGAATATCAACAATAATGAATAACAAAATAACACATTTCTATTTGAAGTTATATAGAAAGATCATTATACTTATAAAGAAATCAACTTCTCACAAGTCGTGTAAAGGTGCAAAAGTTTATCTTTTGTATTGTAATAATATCTAAGACATTCTCCTCAACACAAAAAAATAGCATTTACAAGTTTTATGTAAAAAATTAATTAGGTTTAGCAATTTTCTTTTATTTTTGGCATTGTTATTTTGCTATTTGTTATTGTTATTTCATGGCAACTTGATTTTTACATAAATTCTATGCAACTTATTATTTGTTATGGATGGTAAAAAACTTGATAATTTGTAAATTAGAAAGTGAAGATTAGGCTGAAAAATTACATTTAATTGTTCATAATTGTTTAAACAGTTGTGTACTATTTAAATAATAAACAAATTATTATCATTCCTAAATATAATAATTAATAGTAAAATCGCCATCCCATACATAAGCCTACTTAATTACTAAGATATTTGTAAATTCTCTTACATTACTTTCGTTACAGTAATATTTCCAATTTAGACAAGTAAAATAACAGTGCTGGTTAGTTATTTCATTGAAGGGAATAACTAGATTTTCTTTTTAAATTAATTATTAATTTTTGGTAGATAAAATGTCCAAATAAACATATGTTATACATGGTTGGATTCGCCTTTTTTCGCCTTTTGGAAAATCAAATATGGCGACCGTAAGAAAATCAAAAGTATGCTGTGAATATTTGAGCATCTAGTAGGCGTAGAATATTTCTTCTATATTCACTGGAAAGCTCATGTCGAACAACATAAACGTACCACATTTCATAACAATTACTTTAAAAATAAAAAAGTTATGAAAGGAAACAGAGAATACACCTTTTCAATTTTTAGTCGGAATTCCAGGAACTAAACCAAATATTTGAATTCTTTTCAGAAAATTGAAAGGGATTAAAATGCATAATTTTTTTCCCTAATTTAAGCCACCTGTATATATTACCGTTTTTGATATCCTGCACTGCGCGTTGTAAAAGTGTCTATCCTATATTATGTATATTATTGTTTTTATTATTATTATTTTATTTTTATTATATAAATATGTCATATAAAAATATACACATTTTAAAAAAAGTATTTGATTCATTTTGCTTTCTATCGTACATAAATACTTATAGCAATAATCAATTATTAAGGATAATATTTATCATGGCAGTACCTTTACGAAAAATAATCCCTATGAAGGTAGGTAATATAGTGGCTGAAATTTGAATTCAGTTTCCAATCTTTGTTTTGGTCATTTAATTAAAATTAAAGCACTTTCATATTTTAACTCCTTATAACCATTATTTTATAAACAGTTGTAAATTGTGGGTATTATTAGAATTAGGCTATTTTTTTTTGTTTGAATTCAACCGATCACGTGTTAACATGTTGACAGTTAATTCGCTCACACCCTGTGAGTGCCTTCTGAATATGTATAATCTCACCAAGAAAATGCATTGGGTTAATTTTATTTATCTGCTGGAGAATTATAGCATAAAAAACAGTTTTTAAACATGGCAACATTGCGCTGGCTCATAATGTACCGTATCAGTACATATTTTCGTATATTTTGGCTTCAGATGGTATGAATAATGTAATGGCTCAGAATAGTTCACTAGAACTTGTAAAATTAAATCAACTTTTTCGGAGTATATTTGTCATATTTGTATTAAGTTTTCAGTCCTGGTCTGATATATGTCAATATACTCTTGAAATAATGTGCCCTTGCCCATGGATCAGCATTGTATGAATTTACAATTGGCTCAGGAAAGATAGAAGGATGTATATATATATATATATATATCAGTGTCTGGCATTCCCAGATCATCTTGTAGTGCTAACAAGAAATAGAATTGAACTAAACGAGATAATAAAGATAATAGAGAACCGTTAAAAGGGGAAATCATATCGTATTAATGGGGAAAACCTAAGTACATGGAATAGTTGGAAGAAGTATGTCAAGTTTTTTTTTTTAATAGACATAAATCGAGGAAAAATATACAGTTTTTAAGAAGTAGAACAGTTCACATATTTAGGAATTTTGTTTGCCAGGCAACAGAAAATTTCAGGAGAGGAATCATACTTAATACTCCATCTATAATTAGCCCCAAATTTTTGACAAATTTATTAGATATATCAATAAGAGATGTAGCCATCATTGTCTCGAAAAGAGTAATATAATTGGGTACCATGGACATAGGAATGAGCGTTATGATTTTGAAACATAACGAAATTCAGCTGTATATAAAATAAATAAAAACGGATCCAAAATCGCCTTGAGGAACAGCCAAATTATTTGTTATAACATCAGAATGTTTGCCATTAATTATAACTTTTTGGTACCTTTCAGTGACGTACTGTTCCATGAAGTAACACTATCATCGGTTACTCCCAGTAGAATACTTGTTGTACTGTAACCTTTACGGAATCCAGACTGGTTAACTGGTAGAATACTATTTTCGTTTGTATGATTCAGTACTTCACTCAGTAGTATTTAATTATTTATATAAAGAAAGAGCAAACTGTCAAAAGTAATTCATTAGCGGCATAACAGATATATACCGCTTTTGAAATTGTTAACTCTCTTCAGTATGCCATAGGAGGCGAGGCAACCGACGACTTATCTGAAAGAAGAGAACTCCACTTGCACATGCAATTTTAATACAATTTATAGTAAATAATACTACAATTGTGTGCCTATAGTTTTGGTAATAATCACCAGTGTTGTATTAATATCATCTATAAATATTATTTTGCACTACAGCCGCGTTATAAATTTTACAGAATGGCATTTATTATAAATATTAATAATTTTAATTCATGCAAATTAATATTTTATATATTTCCCCTGGTAGGTGCTCTTTTTTACTTTCCGAGCTCATTTTCAATTAAACATTCTAAAAATATGAATTACATGCAACATATAATTCTGACACTACTTTTTCAAACAACTAATTTTTAGTGTTTATTAGGTTACTATTATTATGATAGTCACCACGCCTAAACCGTCTTTAGCCAAACAAGGTTCAAACGATTTCAAACACAAATTAAATTATACATAACACAATTGTCTTATTTTATTGCAGTTTTCGAAAAAATATTGTTTGTATCTGGAACGCGAAATGGTTTTGCGTTCTCGAATAGGTATTTTGCCTCACTAACTATGGCAAGATAATTTCCATTTCGCGCCTAAATACAAAAATAATTATTTGCAAATCTTTCAATCCGAAACATTCAAAACACATATTATCAACTACAGTGCGTGTACTTTTATTTACAACTACGTACAAAGTTTATTATTCAAGATGATCCAACAAATATTTCTATCTTATAAATGGCATTGAAAATCTCTTCTTGGTGGTTCAAAGCCCGCTATGATTTTTTTATACTTCCAAATTTTAATAAAAAAATTTTTGTTTAAAATTCAAGTGTATGATTGATGATTTTGTAAATCTCTTAAATTCGATATAAACGCTTAGCGATTTTGTTAATCTTTTCTTTTAATAAATGTCTATGAAAAGAGTCGTCACATAAATTTTTTGCTTAGTTTCTGAACACTACGTATTAAATATAAACATTTGTTGTTTTAGTTTGAACTTGTATTAATCGTCAATGTTTGTGATAAAACAAGTCAATGAGAAAATGTATTACACCAGACTTCACCCATACTAATAGAAAAAGAAGAATTGGAAAGGATACTCAACTTAATTGAAAACAGAAGACCAAAATTTACAGCTGCGAGTTTTTTCGAAATAAAAAGATCTATACTACTTTTGGTAATTAGTACCACTACTACTTATATGATTGTAATATTACAATTCAATTTTTTATAACTTGTACCTTACTAAAACATATTTCTAGTGGAAGAAATAGTTTATAAGCTTTTCATCATTTAAGTATTTTGCTCTGTGAAAATATATATACAGGGTGAATCTTAAATAAGTACAAATATTTTAACTGCTGGTGTAGTTCGTCATATAGATCAGTCTAGTGAAAGCCATTTTTAAAAATTTCTAATATTTACGGAGATATTAATTTTTTTTAAAAATACCCACATTTTGAGGACCGCTGGCTGATATCTCATCCAACAACCTAATGAAACATATGATTTGTTGCGAGGTTGCCATATCTCCTCCAATATAAATATTACGTTTCCTTTAACGTAATAGTTCTATTTTAAAAATACTTGTTTTAAGCATAAGTACAGTAAAATTGGGTATGTAGTATGATACGCAGCAATATTAACATAAATTTTAACATCTGAACTAACCTTAAAATACTTAAACGATTAAAAATGAATTTCCGCAAGTTCAATACTACCGTAAAATATTTAGGAAGATATTACGTGATATTACTATGTCCAATGTTCAAAAATTATACATAAACGTGCACACAAGCTTACCTGTTTGTTAAAAAATTAACTATTTAATCAGTAATCCACATTTCACAAGTCAAATGTCATTGTACACTGTTAGAAAGGGACACAAAACACAATTTCCTTAAGTTATTTTATGAAGAATAACGAAAAACTATGATTTTCACACATTAAATTTAATTTTCACCACATAACCCGAAATGAGTCAATATTAACTATTTCGAATACAGAACCATAAGTGACTTCGCACTTTAATCACAATTCCTAACATCTCTTCCTGAAAAAAAAAAAACAAATAAATGAAGACAAACATACCCTGCACTACATTATGCTGAAAATTAATTTAATTTTGTTAACTAATATTTTAATTTACCCAAATAAATGTGATGGTTCATATTTTGTTTGTATATGTTCCCATAGTTTAAAATATGCCTATGACGATATTTTAAACATATTAAAAAGGATATTTTAAAACTGTAACTATCGAAGATATAAAAACCATCTTGCCGAATTTCCTGAACTTTCCCTCATTGATTAATTTTCCCATCCACTTGGTTCTATTACTAGTACATATAGTAAGTAAGTAAGTAAAATCTTTATTAGATCACCTTGTATCAATTACAAAAATACCCTTAGGGTGTAGAACTCGTCAATAAAAAAAGAAAAATCACAATTTAAAAGATAAAACTTAATATTAAAAATAGAATTAAAGTAGAATAAAATGCACACTAATACTTAACTACAACTAAGAGAAAAATAGAAAATAATACAAATGTTACACATAAATCGTTGATACACACATACACAGTACATAATTAATGTATTATTAATTATATTTTGTTGTCTCCCAGAATGTCATCTATCGTATAATAGGCTTTTTGTATGAGAATTTTATTTAATTTAATCTTAATATCTTTACTGGATAAGTTTCTAATACTTATAGGTAATTTGTTATATATCCCAAGCAATGAGTATGGAACATTCTTTTGAATATAATTATATTTTATTATATTTTCAGTTACTAAATTATACTTATTTCTCGTGCTATATAAGTGTGGTAAATTTTAAAATTCACAAATAAGTCAATGTTTTGTTTAATAAATATAATTATTTCATATATATAGACAAATTGACTTTTGAAGACCATGCAGATTCATCGCTGAAAGAAACCCGGAGAAATTTTACAACCACATATAATACTCGCGGTTTATATATATATATATAAACTCGCGGTAAGTATTCTTTTTTCAATAAACATTTGTCTGCAGCTCTCAGTCTGTTTCATGTTTAGTATATTTCTAATACATCTCTTTTGTAGCACAAATATTCTGACAGCTTCACTGGAGTTTCCCCAGAAAACTATTCCATATTTTAGTTGGGATTAAACATATGCATAGTATGCTATAAATACTGTGGGTATATCACTTTAAAAGCATAGCAGTATTTAGCGACCTTTTCGCTGACATGGTATATGGCTTTTCCAGTTCAATCGCGAATCAATCTTTACCCCCAAGAAAGAAGTACTATTTACTGATCTTATGATGCCATTGCCACTAGTAAGTATAACCTCATTGTTATCTTTCTGGTATGTAAAGTTGACTATTTGTGTGTTTTCTTTATTTACTTACTATTACTTACTATTTTTACAGAAATAGCCTTCCAGAGAATCCAATGCAGCAGTCACTATCTGTATAATATTTTCGATATTAGTATTACCAATTATTAAACTCATCAACCATCGAGGACAATTCATTTGTATATAAAACATACAACAGGGGACCCAATACGGACCCTTGAAGCACTCCTCTCTCTATTGTCGTTGTTTTCTAAACCCGTTTTGTGCATCTGTAAATAGATCGTGACATTCTAGAAAATTAATTATTCTATTATAGATTACTTTTTCAAAAATTTTACTGATGTTTGATAGTAGTGAAATAGGTCTATAATTGCTCATTAGATCTTTAGCACCTTTTTTATACACGGCTTTAACATGGGCAATTTTGAGATTTTTAGGAAATATTCCTGTTTTTAATGTTAGGTTAATTGCGTATGCTAATGGAAATAATATTTCTGCGGCTGTTGTTTTAAGTAATTTAACTGGTATTTCATCTTCACCTACAGAATTAGTATTTTTTAAATTCATAATTACACTTGATTTGGCTGCCTTGGTTTGCCAAGGAATTATTTACGGTGTTTAAGATGTTTATTTTATTATTTTCTGCAGTATTAATATTATTTAATAGCGTATCGTCGTTTTTAGTTTTTGTTCCACTAAGAGATTTCACCAAATAGTAAGTACAGATGGTATTGCACCAAATCCTAAATATGTTGTAGATAGCAAAATTTTATGAAACATTCTTTTTTCTTAAATTTCCCTACTTTTGTATTTGAATATGAAACTAAACTCTCTAATATATAATATGGAATTAACAAACTCCATTTAATTAACCAAATAAAACTTTCTGTGACATATTCAGGTTATTTAGTAATGGATAATTCCAAATTCCATTCAGTAAGCTTATCGATTCATTTCGTTTTCGGCAGTCAGTTTAATAGATTCACTCACACTAACAGTATGTCGTTCAAATATAGTCAAGTAAATACAGTTCTCAAAGAACCGATATTTAAATTAGCAGCAATCTTTTGTATTACCCCTTTCTACAGTTTTAAGAAACAAAGATTAGTCCACAAAAATCTATTCAAGTTGTATGGTGCATTATTGATGGTTTTAATGATGGTTTCATCTGCTATATTTTATCACCACCGCCGAAAAGTTGTAACCTCTATGTCTCCACTTCTGATAAGTCTACAGTTGATACTAATAATAACCTCCTTAACCTCATATTCCGTATCTGTCATGAGCTCATTTTGGAACATGCAATCATGGGAGAAGATGTTCAGCTTTTTGATTTATACAGAGTACAACGTCAAACGTAAGATACACTATCTAAATGTTAACTTTGCTATCCTTGCTATTGGCGCTATCCATGCGTTTGCTTTATTATTATTTACGTTTCATTATCTGGATATATCTTACCTTGGATTGTCACTTAACATGTCAATATTTCAATATTCTAGACTGGTACTTGTCTGTTTAATGTACAGTGTAATCAGCTTCATTAGAAACAAATACAAGAATATTAATAATATCTTAACTAATATTACTGTATGCGCTACTATTAAGAGAAGCACCATGGAAAAGCTAGAAAAAGTGTTAAGATTGTACGTGGAAGCAAGCAAAATTGTGGAACTTTTCAACAAAGTCTTTGGTTGGCCACTGTTGTTAATGTTAATTGGATCTGCACAAATTTTACTAGTAACGTTAGCTCTCATTACTGAACGTAGCATAAAACTTACTACAAATGGCGATGCGTACCTCAGCGTCATCAGGTTCAACGTTTTCTATATTATTATGTCAATAGTAAGTATCTGGTGAAACTTTCAATGTGAACAATTGCTTATTTTTACACAGGAACAGCAACAGTAGAAATAGCAATGTAACAGAAATAGTAATATCAATAACAATGACAATGGCAGGGACAATGATAGCAGTAGGAATAGTAATAACGGTAGCAATGACAATAGCAATAACAGTAACAGAACCAATTCAAATTATAAATCCTAATGCTTTTCAAGCTGCATTGACAATGCATTCAATACATATTGAGAAAAATTTAAAGTAACTATTAATTGTTATCAAGCTATCAAAGTCATTAATGAATAAAAAAGAAAATATAAATATCCCTTTGTTGTGACCCTTATATTTAAGTAAAGCCTATTTTTGTTTTTCCAGTTTGGTCCCACACTGATAATCTTTACTTGTGACGCAGCAGTCCAAGAAGCCAATATGCTGCTTAGAAAATGCTGCACACTAAATCATAACTTACCCAAGTTATCAAGAGAAAAGGAAGAGCTACGAAGGTTACACGATGTGCTTCAAAATAAACGCCCTATATTTACAGCAGCAAATTTTTTTGAAATAAACAAATCTACCTTGTTATCACTTATTAGTACTACTACCACTTATATGATTGTTATAATACAATTTAACTCTTTATAAATCTAAATATTTGTATGTTTATATGGTAATGTAACTATCATATTCGTTTTAAGAAAATGTGTGATATACTAATAACACAATGCAATAATTTTTCTGCTACTCAAAAATGTTATCATTTTTATCATATTTTTAAATTAATGTAAATTTTCCATTTACAACATATTTAGTATTTATTTGCATATTTTTCTATTTTGACAGCTGCAATTGGCAAAAATTTCCATTAAAGAAAAACTAAAATTGGGACGTCTTGTCTGCAGCTGACTTCATAATCAATTGCAATAATAATGGCACTCTTTAAAACCAATTTGGCGAATTATTTCAAATCACTGAGATGTTCGTAATGAAATCTACTTTCAATTTTCAATATTATTTCTTAGTCGTTCCACTCACCAATATAGATCTAATGAAATTTCGACTTAGAACTTCCAGCAGTCCAAAAACTGTTCTGAGGGAGTCCATAGATTGCGCCTAATTTAATAGAACTTTTTTATATGCATCTCTATAATTGTTTCATTTTGAGATTGCCAGTATCACTGTGGTTTGCAGTGGTTAGTACTACTAAGTATGGTGAAAAGTGGTGAACTAAGGTTGACAGGATGAAATCTGGTCCTGTTCAATCAACGTGGAACAGTTTTAAGACAAATATCAATTAAAACCTTACTTTGCTGAACAGTCTTCAATATAACTTTCCGCTACCGTAGTCGATTTCCAACCACTATGACGCTTCACAATGGTATTATTTTGTTATTTTTTGCTGCTTTTTAGGTGTGACATTTTTGGTTAGGCAAACTTAGTTCCAAAAATAACCCGTGGCTGATCCTTTTGGCGCAAGGGTTTATTCAATTAAGCTTCAATTAAACTAAAGAAATCAAAATAGAAGCCATAAAACAAATATATGTACAACTTTGTGATTATTTTAAAGATATTAGAAATGAGTCATTATTTCCTTCAAATCGATTATTTGTAATTTGTGGAAGTGTTATTTGAAAAATTTTACTCTATTAGCCTAATGCTTATACATAACACATAGTAATTTTCACACTAGAAAGTTACTCTAGATTAGAAGTACGTGTCCTTAGATAAATTAGATGGAAAACAGTGCCCTAATTGTATCAGTATGTGTTCATGAACGATCAGTAAAGTAAAATTTTCTTTGACTGAGTTTCTGTTACAACAAAACTATGTCACTGAAATATACCACGGAAAACAACATTTTTAAAAATCCCTTAATTAAACTAGCCAACATTTTCGGTATAGCTCCATTCTACGATTTTACAACATGCAAACTGACACACCAAGGTCTATTCAAGGCATATGGACTATTACTTGCAGTTATGATGACAAGTGGTACAATTCTCTTCTACAGCTACTCTCAACAAGAAATGGTTTCTATCAGTTCGTTTTTATCAGGAGTACATTTTCTAATGGTTATCACTTCTTTGTCTCTATTTTCAATAGTGATTTTAGGATCATCATTTTGGCATATGGAATCATGGCAACAAATACTTAACCTATTGTCTGAGATGGAATACCACAACAGATGTAGCAGGAAATGTTTTTTTAGCATTCCATGTATATTTTTCATTACCGGAACCATACACGGGATAGTTTTATTTACGTACATATTACACTTTATGCAAGCGAGTTTCACTGAACTTTTCCTTCCTATAATAGTACTTCAGTACGCGATACTTATAGTGGTATGTTTAATGATGGATATAGTTGGTTTTCTGAAGCATATGTATACATCCATCAATAGCAGTTTACTAGATATTAATGTTTGCTCTGTCATTAAAGGCAATGCCACGGAAAAGCTTCAAGAAGCAGTGAAAGTTTACAGAAGAGCTGGGAAAATTGTGGATTTATTTAATAAAATATTTGGTTGGCCCCTGTTGTTACTCTTTGCTCAATCCGTAGAAACTGTATTACTGTCTTTGGCTTTTCTCACGGAACGTAATAAGACAATTCATATCGATAAAGTTGTACCAGGCGAGGTATTGGTGTTAAATACCTTTTATGCTGTTATGGGATTGGTAAGTAATAGCTACTAACATGCTGAACAAACTTATGTATTTTATCCACAATCACTATACTTATAAACTTGCTCAAACGAAAAATGTCGCAAAAACAGAGTGTTAAAGTTTCTTTTTTATTTTTTGTTTTCTCCATAACTCAGAAGTCAGTTAACCAATTTCAGCAAAATTTTCTCTTGCTAAATTTCTCTTCATGAAGTATGCAGTGATCATATTCCTATAAGGTACAGGATGTTCATTCTACTACAACCCTATACGAACATTCTTCTGTAAATTTTTTGTACGTTTACATTTTTACACACAACTACCAGAAATAGGTAGAGAATTTTATTCTACACGAAAATGTATATCCATGAAGATATTTCAGAAAATAAGCTGCTGGCCACTCGAACTTACACACGAGATTTTTAGGCAAAATTTAAAGTTCAATATTTTCAACAGGAATGCAAATTTTTGAACACGGCTTACAAATTTTAAGAGCTAGTTTTTCTCGGATTAAGCTGTATGACGTATATTTATCGAAGAACCATAGGTTTATTATATACGGGGTGATCAATGAAGTCAAGCAAAAAATCAAAAAGTTTGTATGAGTGAAATTTGCGCAAAAAATTTTTTTAGGTCGTTGCAATATGGTTCGTTACTAAGGTAACATCAATATCTCTAGATATTTTTGTCAGTTTATGTACAGGACCATTTTAGTCTCTACCGATTTCTGACAGCTGCATGCAAAAATTTAAACGTACAAAAAAGTTACAGAAAAACATTCACAAAGAATTGTAGTCAATTGAACGCCCTGTGTGATTTAACCTAAGTAATAGCAAATTTTGCTCAAATCGGTTAACTGGGTCCTGAATTAAGGAGAACACAAGAAATAAAAGAAGAAACTTTAACACTGTAACTCTTGTGCGACATTTTTCGTTTAAGCAAGTTTGATTAAATCGGCACCATTTAGATTCTAGATTATACCCTTGAAGTATATAACATTCGTTAGGTATATGTATAATTTTTTACTCACTCTTTAGAGCCTTAAAAACATTTTATTCGCTAGAGAAATAATTATTTTTAATAGCGAAATATAGTCCTATTTCACTGTTAGTAAAATCGAAGTCTAAGTTTTGCCCATTTTTTTAAGATAACACTAGATCACAGGTAGCTTAAAGTAAACTGTTTATTTTTACGTCCTCTGTAACCTATTTAAAGCAACGCACATTCTGAGATACCCTGTATATTTTATACTTTTTTAATTTTTAGTGTGAATCTGCACTGATAATATTTGGGTGCGACGCAACAGTACAAGAAGAGAACAAACTGTTCGAAAAATGTTACGTACTTCATCAGACTTTACCAATTGCTTCAAAAGAAATAGAGCAACTGGAAGTGTTACAAAACATAATCCAAAATAAAACTCCTCGGTTTACAACGGCAAATTTTTTCGAAATAAAACGATCGACACTGCTTTCACTTATTGGCACTACTACTACTTATATGATTGTTATATTGCAATTTAAGTTTTTATAAATATATTTGTCTGTGTATAGAAATTTAGTGTTAATAAAATAACTATGAATGTAAGCTGTACGATTAATGTTTTATTTAGATGAAATAATAATAGTAATGTTACTATGTTACTATAATATTTAAAGTGATAATAGGAATGGTGCTAGGCAACCAAACTTTTGTAGAAAGTGTTGACACGAAAAAGCAAAAGTAGATATTTTCTGACACTTTTGATCTGGTGCAATATTCCAGTTCTTTAAAAAATGCTCGCTAAAATGCATATTTTCCATTTGCAAAAGTATCAACTGTGAGATGAAAAATAAAGAAAATAAGTACAGGCATTTTCTGTATTTACATCAAGCATTACAACTTAAATTACTAAATTAATTGTAACATCCGATTGGTTATAAATAGCAACAGAAAATATTAATCTATGCTGAACATCTTGCGTAGAAATGGTAACGTTTTTAGTACAGGAGCATTTCGTCAGATATTTTTGTGGCAGTTTGAACCTGAGAATCTGCAGACTTGTCGACGTATCCATCTCCCTAATCTCTTCAACTGGAGGATTTCACCACCGCTATTTACCATTAGCGTGGTTGTCATTCTTCGGAAGTAGTGTCCCATGAATGTTTTACAATACGGAAACTCTAGAAACACAGATTTTTTTTTTTTTGGAAATTGGGGTCAAGTTTCGTTTAAGGGAAATCAGCTATGAAAAAAAACAAATAACAAATAGCATTCAGAGGCCCCTCTAAACACAGAAACATTAAAATTTTCCCGCGGAAATGCGTCATTTCCATTATAAAGGAAATTTTGTGGACTTTAGAAAAAGGGAAATCAGTTACATAAAAAATATTTTTTGCTGTGAATTATAGACATTTTTCTTAACATAGAAACGCCAAAATTTTCCCGCGGAAATGCGTCATTTTCATTACCTATATGAAAAAAATGTAGAAAAGCGGAAAATGTGACCAATTTTTAATTTTGAATTCTAAACGTATTTCTGAGTACAAAAATTCAAAATTTAGTAAATGAAAATATAACAGAGGAAGTATAGTTTAAGGTCCCTGGGTATTCGGAATGATTGCCGATAACTCAGAAGACTTAAGAATGGTAATTTGTCCCGAAAATAAAAGGGATGTAGGCACGTTAATTCTCCTTTTGGAACAACATGTAGAGAAAGGGTCTATTTTCCATTCGGATATGTGGAAAGCGTATGAGAGATTCACTAAATATGGCATTAGACTATTAACCATAGTGTTATATTCGTTGCTGAAGACGGTACTCATACCCAACGGATCGAGTCGTCGTAGTCGGCTGCAAAAAAAAATCAAAAAGGTCAACATATTCCACCGGACGAATTTGCAGACCGAGTTTGTGAGTACTTGTGCAGACGCCATTGTAAGAAAAACAGTCTAGATCCGATGGATGGACTCATTAATTATATAAAATTAGAATATGGAGATTTTTCAAATAATAGTTTCAACATAAAAATCATAATCTGCCATAATATTGCCACAAAAGATAACTTAACTTTTAAATATATACAGAATTCTTACAAAGTCACATGATTTATATTTATATAACAAACATCTATGTGGATATAATTAATATACGCGAGCGAAGCGAGCGCGCCCAATCGACGGGGCGCGCTTTATTTTTAAAAATGCTACAAATCCACTTACTTTTTATAACTTGAATAACATTCGTTTATTCACAAAACTCAAAAACCATAAATACTAATACTAATTAAACGTCGATTATTCCCCTAAAAAACATGAATATGTAAATGATTTTCCTCAATATTTTCTTTAAAAAAAATTTCCGCAAATAAAATTAAATATTAAAGCGCAAATTAGTAGTCAAATCAAATTATCTAATTATCATTTCTATAACAGATTTCCCTTATTCTAAAGTCGAAGGAAAATGGAAATTTTCCGTAAATTTTTACATTTTTACATCAAATCAAAGCCGCAATTTTATTAATTTTGTATTTCTAGAGCAGCATGTAATATAAAGACATTTTAAAAAGACGTTTTTGAGGCAATTTTCAGTTAAAATATAATATAAGAAAAGTTCGAGTTTTCCGGAAAACGAAAATTTCCGCGGAAAACGAAAATTGGTTATATACTAGTAATCTTGTGTAGAACCTTCCTATAGAACAATTTCTTCTGTAACTGATTTCCCTTGAACGAAAGTTGGACCGGAAATTGACTTATCAAATTGTGGTCAAATGGGTGGTGAGTGATTTTACCGAATCTTAACTGAAAAAGAAGTTTTCATTTAGAATATCTAAACGAAGTGCAACATATGTTTTAATTAACGTTACCGATTCTTCATTACTTACTATAAATACTCTTGACTGGTAGGTTTTTGACGTTGAAATTTCGATGTGAACTTTACCTTCCACGATATTAATATCAGTTAATTTCATTTTATACACTTCGACATTCACGTGATACACCAATTATGAGTATAACCTTTATAGGTAGCATATCATCAGGTATATTCTTCAAAAGCGCCACAATGTTCTCACTGGAGGAAGTGCTTGACTTTTTGGATACATCCCAAAGTAGTAAATGGATCGAAAGGTTGACGGCTTTTTGATTTTGACAATTTCTCTAAAATATGCCAGCACGATAGTTTTAGATACAGCTTTCTGAACACATTTTTGCAAGCACCAACTCTTGAATACATCATAAACTTTATCGTATCTTGCACGACTCTACTTAGGCAACAAATCTTTTTCCAAACTTTCAGCGGCTTCTCTCAGTTGAGAAGGAGTACAAAATTGCAATTAATTTCAGTTTATATATTTGACTCTTTCATTACCATAGTAACCACTGTAAAAATCCCAAGTTGACATTTTTTTATCTGTAATCTGGTTATACAGTTATAGCCGAGGCAATAAACTAGTAAAAAGTCCAAAAATTTTTAAAACTAGATGTGGTGGACGGATCGGAATGCGGTTTTCTGCATTCTCTTCCAAAAATGTGGCGACATGGAATTTCTGACAAATCGGAAATTGCATTGCTGCAGCCAAGAATGCATTCAAAAAATGCATTATTTGAGAGGCCTCTTGGAAGATGTCAAAACTTGGTAAATAAGTGTCAGAACTGGCCCAGATCGGGTACTCGGGGATTTTCGAGGTCGCTGATCACGAATATGACCCCCCCGAACACCTGGAGCTCAGGACCGTCGATGAACGTCAGCGACCCAAAAAACCCGCGGTACACCAGGTGTCTGAATTAAGCGGCCCAAAAACGCCCCTGTAATGATTTTTAGGGCGTTTTTAGCGATCTTGGTGGGCTAATTCTCGGAGATAACGTGCACGTCTGGGTTCGGGGGCACCAGGTGCCCGTGAGGTGTTCGCCGATGCGATATTTGGATTCAGCGACCCAAAAAAACCCCCATAACGATTTTCGGTTCGTCTATTTCGATTGTGTATGAAAACCCCTCGGAGAAGATGTTCCGGGTTAGGTTCCGGTGCACCAGGGGTTCGGGGGGTCGTTATCGACGTGAAATTCGGATTCATCGCCCCAAAAAAAAACCCATAACGATTTTCGGTTCGCCTTTTTTGATTGTGTCAGGAAAAGCCACGGAGATGACGTTTAGGGTCAGGTTCTGGTGCACTAGGTGTTCGGGGGGTTCATTTTCGACATGAAATTCGGATTCAACGCCCCACAAAACGCCCCTATTTTCTGGTGGTTTTTGGCACTCTTCTCAGGAAAATTCTCAGAGATGACGTCTGCGTCCAGATTCCGGCGCGCCAGGTGCCCGTGGGGTGTTCGCCGATGCTAGATTTGGATTCAGCGATCCAAAAAAAACCCGGGCGCCGAGTTTCCCTTCTTTCCCGCATGATTTATGGGAAAGTCCCACGGAGATGACGTTCATCGGCGGTCCTGAGCTCCAGGTGTTCGGGGAGTCAATTTGAACATCATATTCGTGATCAGTGACCTCGAAAACCCCCGAGTACCCGATCTGGGCCAGTTCTGACACTTATTTACCAAGTTTTGACATCTTCCAAGAGGCCTCTCAAATAATGCATTTTTTGAATGCATTTTTGGCTGAAGCAATTCAATTTCCGATTTGTCAGAAATTCCATGTCGCCAAATTTTTTACAAATAATTTTTGGAAGAGAATGCAGGAAACTGCATTCCGATCCGTCCACCACAACTAGTTTTAGAACTTTTTTAGTTCATTGTCTCGACTATTAGTACTTTGTTTATTTCTCACATCATTATTTTTGTTACAAAAACCGCCACTTGCATTTAAAAGGTATGTAAAAGTTTCATTCTTGTCTTGTCTTGAGAAATGGTTCATCCTTTTCTGTCGACAAGAATGAAACACTTCTCATCTTCGTATGTAATATACGATTATGCCCTGAAGAAAATTTGTAATAATTGTCTGAAATTCGTTTAGATTTTCCAAAATGCGTGCCAGAAAAACATCTATGAGTAGCGTTTAAAAACGGTATCCTTAACTAGTTAGTCTCGTTTTGGTTTAGTGAATTATCTTCTAATGATTTTAAACGTACATGTGTGCACTAATAGGTCAAGGGTTGGACTTGTTCGCATCGCGACCTCACCGATAACTTTTTGGAGAATTTCGGCTAGTAGCGTTAAATAAAAAAGGTTATACATCTTACGCAGAACATATTTTAACACCTAAATAGCAATGGCGGCTTGTGGTAGTTGCAAGAGGTGAGGCCCAAATAATACCTAAATAGGAATAAATTGACACGTCTTCCCTGAGGTAATATTCCTTGACGCGTTGACCATTTTTTATTATGGAGGTCTTCGTCAATAGCCCTACTATAACCATAAATTAAAAAACTAAATAACATCAGAACTCCGATTTCTATTTGCAATATAAATAATAGAAAAAATATATGTTTCAGCATCTAATAATTTAAAAAATTGTTCCTACGTGTTTAAAACACTAAAAAATATAAAAACCAATTTTCAACTACTTATCTATTTACATACAAAACAAAGCCACTTTTCCCAAAAAAATTTAATACTTCTTATAAAACAAGTCTATTCGTCGGTCTTTTAAATTCGCAAATTTATTTATAATGTCTTCATAAAATTGGGAATCCGCGCTAAGACTTTGCAACAGTTCTTTTTCTATAGCTATCATCGATAAGTTGTTTAAGCGCTCTTCTGTCATCGTATTTCTTAAGTAAGTCTTAATGCGCTTAAAGCACGAAAAGTTTCGTTCTACTGAAATACTTATTGCAAGAATTGTTAAAACTAAGCAAAATAATTTGTAAGTTTCCGAAAATATCTTTTTAAATTCCTTGTATAATGTTTCTACCGTTTTCTGAACTTGTACAGTAGAACAAGTCGGGAACTCATGGAGAAAGACATATATGACTTATTTTGTAAAAGGCCGTAATCAGTTCAGCGCAGAACGGGTCGCGATGCGCCCAAATCGCAACTGCATTCTCTTCTTTAGAAATTATTTATTAAATTTGTAGACGCAGATACAGCGTATAAAAGAATTATTAAATAAGTAAAACAGTAGTTTGAAATCACACTGTAAACTTAACCAATTTTGTAATGGAAATATTCAATAAATATGTGTCGACTATCAAAGTCGTCAGAACTACCTAGTTATATATCATCTAACCAAACATTATGTTTGATTAATAGATTTTCTTTGGCTGGTTCTATTTTAATAGGTCATATTAATAATATTCAATATCGCTAAAATATGGAACAGGAAGGAAGACATCCAATAATTCTACTAGCAAATATTTTTGGAGTAGCGCCTTTCTACGATTTTAAGAAGCAGAAATTAACCTACATATTTCTCTACAAGTTATGTAGCATACTACTAGTAACTGCAATAATGAGTGCGGTAATCTATTTTACTTACCTTCGTCTACAAGATACTACTTCCATACCACGACTTTTGAAAAATTTGCATATTTTACTTTTTGTATTATATCTGATTCTGACTGTCACGATAGTGCTGGGTTCCTCGTTTTGGAACATGGAATCGTGGGAACAATTCTTTAAACTATTACCTTACAAAAATTTCCGTGGCAAAGGCATTGAAAGGTACCTCAATGGGCCATTTATCCTCTATATTGTTGGCAGTGTACAAGGACTTGTTATATTCATATCTCTTATATCTACTACGGCCAAGAGATTGTACCTTAGTATGATGATATACTACATTAAGCTCGTGAATGTATGTTTAATATATTACATAACCGGCATCCTGAAAGACAAATTTAAAGCTATCAGCAACACTCTTGACGATATTGATTTATGCATCGTTATTAGAAGTAGTACGATTGGAAAATTGCAAGCAGCTAGACAACTTTACATAACAGCTAACAAACTTGTTCAGCTCTTTAATAAAATTTTTGGATGGCCATTGCTGGTAACTCTCGCTATATCAGTAGAAAGTATTGTACATTGCTTGGTTGTATTTCTCCAACAGGCTTTAGAAGGTCGTACAAATACACTAATGCCAAATGACCAGTTCAGCGCGATAACTGGTTCTTATAACATTTTGACAGTGGTAAGTACGTACTGTTGTTTTAAAAACAAAATAAATACAGGGTGTCTCATAATAAGCTGCCAACCCTGAACAGGCCGATTCTATGATCAAAACTAAGTAAAAAAAGTTCATATGAATATGGGTCCGGAAATGCTTCCTAAGGGCACAGGGATCCATTGAAGAGGGAGGAATGGAAATCATTTTTTTGCAATATCTCTCAATCGCGTTGTGATAAATGAATGAAATTTGGTATACATAACTAAATTTTGATGAGCAATTTGATGGACTAATCCGTTTATTTCCACAAAATCCATTGGCGTGGGAAGGGGGGGGGGAGGGGGTAGGCCATTGATATTTTGCGTATGTAACTTTTTCATCTTTGACTTTTTAACAAATTGGATAGCAAATTCCGTTTCCCCGAACTGTTTTACGTTGAAAATGTACTCTTATTTCAAATCGTTATCTTTAACGGTTTCTGAGAAAATCGCTCTTGAATTAATCCCACTTTGGTCAATTTTATAGTAATTTAAACAAAATTATCAAGGTATTCTTATGTCAAAGTATTGTCAACCCGATTGCCAATTTAATAGTTCTAAGCGAAAAAAATGGAAGAGTTTACAGGACAAGAGTTAGTTGATATGATATTTATTTATAGTTTTTGCGATGGTAATGCTGCAGCGGCAGAATATCATATCAACTAACTCTTGTCGCGTAAACTCTTCCATTTTTTTCGCTTAGAACTATTAAAGTGGCAATCGGGTTGACAATACTTTGACATAAGGATACCTTGATAATTTTGTTTAAATTGCTATGAAATTGACCAAAGTGAAATTAATTCAAGAGCGATTTTCTCAGAAACCGTTAAAGATAACGATTTGAAACAAGAGTACCTTTTTAACGTAAAACAGTTCGGGAAAACGGAATTTGCTGTCGAATTTGTTAAAAAGTCAAAGATGAAAAAGTTACACACGCAAAATACCAAGGGCCCCCCCGTACCCACTCCAATGGACCTTGTGAAAATAAATGGATTAGTCTATCAAATTGCTCATCAAAATTTAGCTGTATATACCAAATTTCATTCATTTATCACAACGCGATTGAAAGATATTCCAAAAAAATGATTTTCTCCCTCTTCAATGGGTCCCTGTGCCCTTAGGAAGCATTTCCAGACCCATGTTCATATGAACTTTTTTTACTTAGTTTAGTTAGTTGTCTTGTAATTTGCAAACTATTTTACGAGGATATTGCAATTTCAGTCATTAATATCACCTATATTCAACCGCCGCAAATATAGAGAGTAGCTAATGTTATAAACCCGCTCGCAATTTATAGCAGTCGACATAAAGTAACATACATGCAGCTCGTATAATTTTTCTATAAAATTGTGCGCCGCATATCTCTTAGAGCATACCCGATTACAAGCTTCTGCTGCAACAAATACGCATGCACCAGATCGAATCGTTAGATTTCTATTGGTTGTGATGAATTGCTGGATCCAACTGTTCCATCTCCAGCGCCATCATGGGCGTACGCGTGGAAAAATTCGCGTATATTCGCGTGTATATTTTCGCTAATTTAATTATGGATGTAATACATTTACTAGTGATTTTGCATTCTTAAGAATGGAGAATAATTCAAGGTCAACAACATATTCTCAAAATCGTAAACGTCCTAATCCAACAAGTGAGGAATATTGAATGATGATATGTATGAAGGGATTAGAGCGCGAGATCAAAATATAATATGAGGGATGTGGTTGAAATATGTAGTTCATTAATAAGAAATGTGTGTGAGTAGTGTATATGCATAGTGCAATAAAGAGTGGCAAAAAAGTACAACTGTGAAAAGGACAATAATGGAATGGAACATGGTATTTTAAAAATGAGCTTCAGACATTAAAACAAAAATTGGGTTATCTTACGAGATGGAACTTTGACTAGAATATATAGAATGGTGCTTTTGCGAATTGTACATAATGTAATACATGCTTATGAATAAATTTTGATGAAACATGATTAGATGAAGGTCATACGGAAACAGGTACGATATGATATAATAAGTGTTAATGTAGTAACAGTGCTAGTGTGTATGTATAGTGCAATATATTCTTTTGTTCTTATGGATGCGAAATTCGCGAATATTTGCACGAAATATTTAATCGTATGAAAATCTTTACTTTTAACGAATTTTGTCAACAATGGTAGATTGTCAGAAGCTCAAAACAAACTTATTAACACCACATGACAAATAATATTTGTACTGTTTTGCAAAATTTGTCAATAGTTGACATTTTCCCGCCATAAATAATTAAATCAAAAGTTACGAAATTCGTGAATTTTACGTCCATGAGGGCAATGCTTAAGTATTGAAGTGCGTATTCGCGGAGTGCGCATCAGGTAGGTCTAAGTGGGTGGTGGTAGGCCATCGCCGTCCAAAAGGACGGCATTTTAATTTGTGGAGAGGATGGCATGGGGTGAGGGGCATTTAAAGTTTACTATTAATGTACTAGGTACATTCAACTTATTTTTGATAATTTTGTGTGCTTTGAACCCTTCTCAAGTGGCACGACTAGGTAGTCATGTCCCCTGCAACCTTCACCTCCCGTACTCATCTATGTGGTGTGAATTAGTCACTCTCTATTATTTTTAACCTTTGGAATATTGTTCGTGTTGCATACTTCTTATTTGATTCAATATGAGTGCACAATAGTATATTAAGTATCAAGAACAGTACGGACTGTTTACCGATCGAATATTGAAGGAGATTGGTAAACTCTTTACCATTCGAGATGCTTATACTATTTTTTGTACGACCATTATATGAAAACAAAGGTGTTAACTAACAAAATATCTCGAAAACATTAAAATTATTTTTGTGTGTCTCGTAATCCACCAAACTAAGTAGGTTTTGTCGTTACCATGGATTTCCATCCCTCTGACAGTGTATATTTCACTATATCATTTTCATTTTCTCCTGCGAATTTTCAGTTTTTGAAATGACGGGTTTCAATTTTTTTTTTATATTTGGGAAACGCTAAAAAGTTAATCATATGAAATTTTACACAATAAGAATGTATTATAGAAAAACGCTAAAAACCATATTAAAAGAATTTCACGGAACAAACCTATTGTTTACTTCATATTGAAACAAAAAAAATAGCAGTATAAATCATCAATCGAACCTTCCAGAGAAAAAGCGGAAAAGTTACCGCAAATTTATTTCAAATTATAGTCTTTCTAAATGTTAAAGATATATGAATAACTTTAAAAAAATTACTTATATACAGGGTGTTTTAATTTTGTTGTAATTGCATGGCATCTCGGTACCAATACTATATAGTTACACAAAAATGCATGGCCAACTATACACCACGCAACATCAGTTTTATCAATTTAACGTTTTTTGACAATTTCTAAAATATAAAGTAGCAGCTGTTATACGGGGCGGTCAAATGAAAACAAAACAAAGCTACTTTCAGGAACTGTGTCAACATTGTAGATAAACGCTCAGACCTGTAGATTTTAGATTAAAGGGGGACATTCTTTGCTGGTATTTTTGACTCCGCCACTTTCACACCAAGCAAGGGTAAGCATCACCCCAAAATATCTAAATGGCATTGGGGGTTGAGTAATATTTATTTTTAAAGATCTTACAGTTCTCTTTACAACAGACTTTAAATTGTATAATTCCGCTCAAGACTTTGAAGAAAATTTACATTTTAAAATTTAAATTATGCTTAGTTACTCACTTACTCCTTAGTTCCGCCCGCTTCCATACAAGAAGAAAGATTTTGTTCGAAACGTTCGCGCACATTCTGAAGCATTTCCGGAGTGATTCGACATTCGTCGACGATTCTTTGGCGCAAATCTTGCAGCGACGCTGGCTGTGTTATATAGATTTTACTCCTTAGATATCCCCACAAAAAAATCAAGGGGCGATGAATCCGCTGATCGTAGAGGCCACTCAATGCTCCCTCTTCTCTCAACGCATAATGCGGAGGAGCACCGTCCTGTTGAAAATTCAATAAGTAATTGCCATTTGGCTAGTCAAATTACCAGGTATAAAAAAGGATCCACCAGCCGGTCACCGAAAATTTCAGCCCATACATTTAATTTTTCCGGTTACTGCGTATGCATCTCGTGAAAAACTCTTGGGTTTAAATCTGATATGCCCAATTGTGACGATTTGCCGTCCCGTTAAAAAAACTGGATTCATCAGAAAAAACAGATGTTAGATGAAATTTATTCTTTTTCAAAATGGTTTGTATGCTAGGTCGATTGATCCCAAACACTGATGCCAGCTGCCTCGTATTTAATGTAGGATGTAGATGAACAAAACTGCAACTTCACTAGCTTCATTTACTATAGGTTTTTCAGTTTCTCGTTTTTTATTGGCTACGTTCCCTGTCTCTTGAATTTTTTTTTACTAACTCTAGAACTCTAGAACATTCTTCCTCCTGACATGTCGATCTTGATGTTGTTCAATAAATAGCTATTCGCACATATATTCATCAAATAAAGCGAAACGATATCTACCCTTTCCGCAATGAAATAAACCATAGTGTTTAATTTTCAAAAACACAGTTAAATAAACTACTAACCAACGCTTCCAAATAATACTGGAAAATAAATTTGGAATCCACTAACTTTACGTTCATTGTGTGTATAGTATTCATTTCTGTTTTTTACAACTGTGTTTTTTTACGAAAGTGATAACAAATCGCCAAAAACCAATGCAACGCAAGAAATACTAAATTTATACCATTGGCGTCTTTGAATGAGTGACATTTTTTCCGTTACTCACTGTTTCTATATAAGATTCAACTTTAAAATCAAAATTCTGTATTGGGCGGAATTATAAAATTTAAAGTCTGTTTGTTATAAAGAGAATTGTAAGAACTTTCAAAATAAATAATACTCAACCCCCAATGCCATTTAAATATTTTGGGGTGATGCTTACACTTGCTTCGGGGTGGGAAAGTGGCGGAGTCAAAAATACCAGCAAGAAATATTCCCCTTTAATCTAAAATCGACGGGTCTGAGCGTTTTTCTACAATCTTGACGCAGTTTCTGAAAATGGCCCTGTTTCGTTTTCATCTGATCACCCCGTATGTGTATTATATTTTAAAAATACACCCTGTACAGGAATTATAGATATGAAAGCAATCTTTACCTTTCTTATATCTCAGCTATTCTCCGAGATACTAAGAATCCCTTAAAAGTAGTTTTTTTTTAAATTTTGCCCTCTATCTCAAAAACGAAGAGGTCTCTGAAAGTTCTAATTACGGTTTCTTAAATTTCTTAACACACTGTAAACTTAAGCAGAGGTGTGTGTGATTTTCTTATAAAGTTACGAATAATCACTAACATATGTAATTTTGTGACTATTTCAATACGGTCATTGTGTACCGTCTCCTGAAATAAAAATATTATTATTATTATTATTCTTATTATTATTATTATTATTATTATTATTATTATTATATGGTTTATCAGAGAAGATATCGAAAAATTCTTGGTTACGGTCCGTGATATAAATTATTTATTCTAAAGTTAGTCCTAATTATGGTAGTTTCTGGAGGTTGTAGAATTGGTGAACTTGTAATTATGTCTGTTGAAGGCAGAGGAAGTGTATTGGTTGTCACAATTCCAAGTTTCAAAAAAATATATTAGACGGAGAGATTGCATTTGATACATTTGGGCATGCATGGGAGGTGGTAAAAGCTAACAAAATTAATTGAATATCAGAAGACAACTTACAAGTTACTCCTACCGATAATTATATCGTTAGAAACAACGTAACAATTCCAGTATGTAGTCGTATCAGTCTCAACTTCACTGTTTAAAAGAACTGTTTAAAGAATTGCAATAAAAATATTAATTATACAGATTAATTTTGTATTTTGTTGATGTATTTTGAAAGTAAAAGTTTCCTAACCAAATTGCAGTGATGTAAAAATAGTGATTTAAAAAATAATAATTCTCAAGTGAATAAGATATTAATAAAGTCATTTTAATCTGGTACAGTTAGGTAATAATATATTATGCAACGATCATGTAATGATGGTTATTAATACACGAGCATTAACCGGGATACGAAACGCGCCGAAGGCGAGTTTCGTATGGTTTATGCGAGTGTATTAATAACCATTACATGAGAGTTGCATACGCTATTTTTTCTACACCCGATAAATAATCAAAAACCATACATTTTATATTTTTATTAAACAAAATACGTAACAGTAATTATTCGTATGAACTGCATTTTCTGCTTTCTCCGATATGTGTGGAGGAGCCGATGGTAATTCTTCTATATCGCTGATATCAGATATTTTGATAAATTATCGAAGTTTAGCTAGGTATCTACGAAAATTTAATACCTACTGATTTTGACATCTAAAATAATTACATACGAACCTAGGATAAACGTCAAATGCGCAGCATGCTTGATCGAAAAATTATGGGTTTCTATTGATTAAAAATCTGTATCGTAATGGGTATCATTATGAAACGGATTATGGGCATATAAGTGTATTGTTATAATACGGGTGTAGAAAATAGTTATTTATGTATCAAGTCACTAATGTGATTAGGCGAGTAACAGCCGACGCTTTATTCGCGTGGTGCATAAAATTTTTTATCGCCGACTGTACAATTTTATAATTTAAACAATGGAGTTATTATAACTTATCACATTTTATTATGACAAAGCAAACAGAAAAATAACAGCAAATTAAAAACAAAGCTACTTATGTTTTGTTATATAGATATTAAACGTGAACGGACACCCTGACGCATTATAAAAATTAATTCTTGAAGTCGAAGGAGTTTCAATTGAAAATGTTTGAGGATTATTATCTATGTTAACAAATTGCAAATCGTTAGTGGAATTATCATTGCTGATAGTTATGTTCTCAGTTTGACCTTCACCTAAAAATCGTCTTTGTGATTTTAGATTTGTTAAGCACAGATTCTTGAACATAGGATTCTGCAATCGTGTCGCTGTTTCACCCTCCGTAACGTTTCCAATTTTCCTTTTGAAACTAAGTTTGCCTAACCAAAAAATCTCACACTGAAAAAAGCAGATAAATAAAAAATAACAAAAATCACAACCCTATCGCGCACTTCCGTATTTTTGACGTTTTGAAAAACTTTCTGCTTTCGTTCTCAAAATAATAAATGTATTAAAAGTATATTAAGTTTAACAGTTTAAAATTTGTTTATCTGCTTCCATAGAGATGTTAAATGATTTTTATTTTATTGTTATTTACTTTTTCTTGATACAACTGCAGCCAACAATGATCAATGTTTACTGAACAGTTTAACACACACTTATTTTCGTTCAACAAAATAATTGCGGTTTTTTTAATTTTCTTTTTGTTGCATTATCTTCCTTCTCTAAAATTTTTGCCGAACCCCATCGAATCGGATGACGGTTTTTCCAAACGTGTTCGCAAATTTATTTGTTAAATTTCCGTTTTTTTATATAATTTCTATGTTCCTCAACTCATTCACAGGCCGAGACGTTTCTCCAACATAATGTTTATTGCATTCACAAGGTATGTTGTAGATGCAATTTTTTAAATTTTCTATATTATTTTTTGGACGTGTTTTAAACAAAAAATATTGTAAAGTGTTGTCTGAAAAACTGTTCGAATATTAAATTTATTACCCATTCTTCTTAATCTTTCTGATGATATAGGAATGTATAGAATTTTTATTATATGATTAGTTTCTCTTATTTGCCTTAAAAGTGTTCGTTTTATCTGTAATATTTTTTAATGTTCTATCAACAAAATTTGGAGGGTATTCATTATTTATTAAAATATTTTTAATAAATTTTAGTTCGTTTTCAAAAAGTTCGTTGCTTGTTGTTAACAACGCCTTTCTTAATATGAATGTGATGGTTAGATCTAAAATTTAAATATCTATTGTTCCGAGTTTGCTTTCTATAAACACTTGGTTCTACAGAATTTATTTTTTTTTAAATTAAAACATCTGAAAATGGTAGTATATTATTATTTTCTATTTCCGAAGTGAATTTTATTATTGGCTCTTTATTGTTAATATCATTTAAAAATTCATTTAATTCTGTAACAGGAAGATAATGCAACAAACACACCGCGATTACTTTGTTGAATGGAGATAAGCGTGTGTCAAACAGTTCAATAAACGTTGATCATTGTTGGCTACAGTTGTATCAAGAATAAGTAAGTAACCATAAAATAATAGTATATTACTTAACGAGCGGTAATGCAGGTCATAACTCACGAAGATGAAGTTTGCTCTAATTCATCAAGTATCATTTATCTACGACTGTAACAATAAATACTAAGATACATGTATCGAGAAAGAACTTTATTCACAAATCTTAATAGTTATAACAATTAAATAAAAGTTTTAGGTGTAATTACTCATTTTGTTTATTAATGATATTAACTGTAAAGTTTGAACAACCAGTAAACTGAATATGTAGGACTGTATTATGCAAGTTTATTGTTTCTTTTTGTGTTGGTTGTATATATGTTGTAGATGTATGTACTAACTGGTTGAGGCGTTATAGAACTGTATATTTTATTTGCAATATCTTTTTGTTTTCTAAATCATCAATGTACCCCTCAGCAACAGTAGTTGATCGCCAACCGCTATGGCGTTTCAGTGTCGTTATATCCTCTCCAGCATCTACTAATAAAGTTCTGACGAGTGGCGAAAACAATACCCGGTATATAAATTACTATCTGGTAATTTTAAAAATGTAGCAACGTCTTTCCCCATTGCTCCAAATTTATTAATGCCAATTCTTTGTTTGTGATATTTTCCATTTTGAAATTTAAAGAATAATATTGTTTGCGATATATCGGTAGGATGTAAATTTAAATATTTCTTAATTATAGTATAAAAATTTCCCATAACAGTGAATTTTCTGGCAATTTTTGTTTTTATATTTGATACACTGACCATAAAAATAGATCCATGATCTTCTAAAATCTGTAAATTGCATAGAGTGCAAACCTGCTGCGCGACAAGCACCCATAATGCCCCTTATTAAAGCAACCTAAAATAAATTATATTATTGACTAGATGATAAAAACGTTTGAATTTTTGTAAAAGCTATTACCTTTGTCGCTAGATATTTCTCATCAGAAGTTTCATTTATGAAATTATTAAGTTGTTCTGGCGTAAATGTTTTTGCCTTTTTAGCTATATGTTTCTCTAATTGACATTTAAGAAACGTACGTAATTTTGAATAATTCTCTATATTAATTCCATTATTTATGTTGAGTGTGCTTCTTAGCATGGCGTAGAAAGTCCATAGAGACGATGCTTTATATTTATTGCTAAGTCCATTAAAATATGCCAAAAGCACATTTTCTGTAAACGAGTTAACGTTTTTATTGTTACACCAATCTTGAAAATTTTTATATACACCTTTATACCTGTTTTTTGATTTTTCTGGTAATAAATTCTGTATTGCATTATTAGCTACTTCTCTTATTTCTGGAGATGTACATAATAACTAATCTTCGCTATCTAAATTCATCTTTTTTAGGACTATTATTAGAAACTGATTTGAAAACGTCAAAACTATTTTGTTAAAATATCAAATGATATTAGTCCCCTCAATGATAATAATTGACAGTTTCGCCTACTGAGAGGCCTTGGCAATTTAATAATTTTAAAATCTTTTATTCATTCCTTTCCACTTGTTAAAAATTCTTTCTATTTTACACCAATGGAACGTATTTATCGGCTTAAAAATTTCCAAGAATTTACTGCGTACACTATTTACATACCGAATTATCATTGTAGAAGCCCAGCGTGAATTATAATAACTCACTATAAAAACTCACGCTATTTGTTTATTGATAATATTAATTGCTCAAAAGCAGTTGAATAATTAATATATAAATGAATAGGAGTAGATAAATATCATTTAACATGTCTATGGAAGCAGATAAACAAATTTTAAACTGTCAAACTTGATATACTTCAAATACATTTACTATTTTGAGAACGAAAACAGAGAGTTTTTCGAAACGTCACAAATACGAAAGTGCGCGGTAGTGACGTGATTTTTGTTATTTTTTACTTATCTGTTTTTTCAGTGTGAGATTTTTTGAATAGGCAAGCTTAGTTTCAAAAATAACCCTTGCCTGATCCGTTTGGCGCAAGGGCTTATTTAATTAATCTTTATTTTTTCAGAAGTGGCAAAAACACAATCAAACTAAAGAAAAATCAGATCGGTAAGAACAGTCAATTACCGATCGTAAGGCAGTAAGTTATCAAATATGAAAAATGTGTAATTTTATTTACAAATATTTTCATACCGTTCTCTCGACTTCTCTATAATAGTATAACAGCCGAACATCATATCTGCTATGTTTGCCATTTTTGATAACTGAATTTTGAGAGCATGTTCTCTCATTTGGAGATTATGTAAAATTGTAGACGTTGATACTGGGTATAAAAGAAATTATTAAATAAGTTAAACAGCAGTTTAAAATCACACTGTAAACTTCATCAATTTTATAATGGACAATTTTAATAAATATATGTCTGCTATCAATGTCATTAGAAGTACCAGTTATATATCATGTAAATAAAAATGATGTTTGATTAATAGATTTTCCTTAGCTGGTTATATTTTAATGGCTCATATTAATAATTATCAGAATTGACTACTGACGCCAAAATATGGAACAGGAAGGAAGACATCCAATAATTCTACTAGCAAATGTTTTTGGCGTAGCGCCTTTCTACGATTTTAAGAAACAGAAATTAACCCACATAATTTTCTATAAACTGTATGGTATACTATTGGCAGCTGTAATAACGATTAGAGTAATTTTTTCTACTTATTTTCGTCGACAAGCTACTATTTCCGTACCACAACTTATGGAAGAATTACAACATTTATTTTCGGTAACATATCTAATTCTGATTGTCTCGATAGTGTTGGGTTCTTCATATTGGAACATGAAATCGTGGGAACAGTTCTTTAAATTATTACCTCACAAAAATTCCCATGGCAAAGGCATTGGAAGGTTTCTTAACGTGTCCTTTATTCTTTTTATTGTTGGCAGTCTACAAGAACTTGTTATAACCGTGTCTTTCATATCTAGTACGCCCAAGATGTGGTTCTTTGTTATACTCATAGTGATACCTCAGTACATTAAGGTCCTGGTTATATGTTTAATGTATTATATAACCGGTGTTCTCAAAGACAAATATAAAGTTATCAACAACACTATTGATGGAATTGATCTTTGCATCGTTATTAGAAGCAGTACGACTAGAAAATTGCAAGAAGTTAGACAACTTTACATGGAAGCTAACAAACTCGTTGAACTTTTCAATAGGATCTTCGGTTGGCCAATACTGCTAACCATGGCAATATCAATAGAAAGTGTTCTATATTCCTCGACACTATTTCTCCATTATGTTTTAATACACCATACGAATAGAATAATACCAAATGACCTGCACTTCTCAATAAGTAGTTCTTATATTATTTTGACAGTGGTAAGTACGTACTTTTTGACCTTTTGTATTTTAAGAGGAAAACATATGTATTAATCTTTTATCAACCTTTTTAACCTTAATTCTCTGTCAATACTATTAAAGAAGCCTTCCAGAATTTTCTGATGCGTAAGCTGGTTTAAGACGACATATCATTAATATCACACAGAAAAACTAGTTTGCGGTAATATTATACATCGAATTTTGAGAAGAATACATCTATTTTTATATTAGTTTCAGGATTTTATATAGATGTATGCTATATTCTACTCTATATCAAAAGAGCATCCTGATAAGTGTATTATGAAATACAGTAAAGATACCGGATGCCTTAGCATTTATATATATAAATATATATACAGAGTGTTAAAAAAGGAGTAAAATATTTCAGGAGGTAATAGTATGAATCAAAATAAGCAGAAAACATGGGTCCGCAAAGTAACGGTTGCGGAGATATGGACCACTATTCGTTTTTCAAACATTTTATTTTATTAGGAATAAACCGACAAAGGAAACTTTTAACAAACAAAAAACAAAGTTACAGAAGATGTTCAAAGTACCCTCCGTCCATTTCCAAGCAGGCACGACATCTTCGTCTCAACGATATTCGAACTCTTTCGAAAACACCCTCCTTGGTTTGGATTTCTTGACACTTTTGATTAATCCGTAGCTGTAGCTCTTCCAGGCTATTTACAGGAGTACCATATACTAATGTCTTCAAATATCCCCAAACAAAGAAATCTAGAAGGTTCAGATCAGGCGATCTTGGAGGCCATAAAACAGGTCCGGCCCTTCCTACCCATCAATGTGGAAAAGTTTGCTGTAAATGCTCTCTAACGGCCATGGAAAAATGAGCTGGAGCACCATCATGCTGGAACCACATTTGTTGCCTCTGATTCAAAGGAATGTCTTCCAAAAACTCATACAGTGTGTTCTGCAGAAAGTTGAGATAAGTAGCGCCTGTTAATCAGTTTGGTAAAACAACAGGACCTAGAAACCTGTCACCTACAATACCCATCCAAATGTTTAATGAAAAACGTGTCTGATGTTCAGATTCTATTAGAGCATGAGGATTTTCGTCGGCCTAAATATGCGTATTGTGAAAATTAAACACTCCATTTCTTGTGAACCCGGCCTCATCAGTAAAAAGAATGTTTTCAAGAAAACGAGGGTCTTCAGTATCATGGCGTAGAAATCAGCGGCAAAAAACCAAACGTACTTAATCATTTATTGGGTTTAAGGCCTGTACTCGTTGAATATAGTATGGATAAAGCAGTTGCTTGTGAAGGTTTCTCCAATATTTTCCGCAGACTCGTACCTGGATTATGCTCTACCAGTGCTAGAATGTCTTCTGCTGCTCTAGGAGTGGATACCGACCTTAGTCTTCCGGATAAATGGCATTGTTTGCTCAAGGAACCGGTATCAAGCAATGTTTGGTGAATTCTTCCAAACATGCGTTGTGAAGGAATCTGGCGATTTGGATAAGCGTCAACATAAGGACGTCGCGCTTCGGTGGCGTTCCCATTAGCACGACCATACATGAAATGCATGTCTGTTAATTCTGCGTTAGAGTAACTAGCCATAGCGAAAGAAAACTTGTGCACTGAGAACAACTGTCAAATACGTACTGTTTATTTCACTAAACATCAACCAACTGTTATAAGAAAATACACAACATTTTTGCAAAATAAAAAAGGGGCTAAAAAACATAAAACATGTTTATTGAGACTTTTCTGCTTATTTTGGTTCATACTATTACCTCCTTAAATATTTTACACTCTTTTTGTACTATGAAGTGAGGAGTCGCCGTTCCGTAATAACGAAAGAGTCAATTGTCATTGGTAGGATAAAAATCTATGTCGGGTTAGAGAATATGGTGTGCGATTTATTGAATGCAAGCTTTGCAGGTGAGTCGCGAGGTTAGGTATATTCCTCCAAAGTCAGGTCACTGCGCTGACACGTGTATCAGTTTACGCTGCTTAGAAAGAAAAAAAATATTTACCAAATGTAGATTATTATTTAATGATTTAATGATAAACACGACAGGGAGGCACAGAATTGATATTTGAAGAGATTTTACGAATGTTGTATCATTTTCTGTTTTCTTGCTTGTTTAAATTAAAACCTGTCATTGCAAAGATTTCTGTACTTGCTGGGGACCTCTCCTTTCCTCGACCGTTCTTTTTGTTTAAAGCGAGGTACCTACTTGATCTGGCGGTCATAACCAAGTGTATTACCTACGTCGGAAAAGACCACAAAGGATAACAAAAAATACACGCAAATATACACAAATACATAAAAACACGTTTACCTCCAAGGTATTACAACAGTTGTTCAATGTGGTTCAAAAAGTATTCAGCTTAATATTTTGTATACTCGGAAAAGGTCTTTGGTATTACGCTGCCTCACGATAATATGCACTTGTCACACTTCCATAAATCAGCACCTTATCCCTCATCCAGGCATTTGAATACGACATATTTGTAAATACACAAAAAATACGCGAAACATAAAATTTGCAAAAAAGCAAACTCAACAATTATTTCAAACTAATCAGGGTACCGTATGTAATATTTTTTGACATTTGATGCAGAATCCATCTGTAGGCCACTAGTGCAAGGTGCACGTCACGCCGATAAATTTTTAAACTTCCTGTATTGTTGAGGAATTAAATTCTGTTAATACTAATAATAGCAACAATATTAACAGTAACAACAATGTTTGTATAAAATAATTAGTACTATTTTAAACTATAACATCCCAAAATGTTTACAGTGTTCTGTAAAAATGTTTCTTAGACGCTTAGATCTAACTTAGCTTCGCAATAATCTTTGAGGTTTGGATAGTAGGCAACTAGCAATGCAATATTCTAAGTTATGTCGTTTTAGAACAGTAGTGACTAATTTTAAATGTTTTATAGTAATTAAATAAAGTATTTTATGTCGAGTATGTTAGTGGATAATTATAATGAATCTGCGAGGAGTGAAAATGTAGTTTTAGCAGTGTGCAACGAAAGAACGAGGAACGAATACAAAATACTACAGCTAACCGGATTAACTGTTATACAGGTACTACTGACTATCCTGCTTTATTATCACAAGTTGATATATTAGTTCCTAGACTTGCAACTAGACAGAATAATATATTTTATTCTAAAAGAGCTCAAACAAATTTATTGTTAAAAGCACAAGTAAATGCAATGTGTGCTAATGCAAATATAGGTAATTGCTTCCGTTTGTGACATTTTCTGTTGCAGTATTGTTGAAAGTCTTATTTTTTTGTATAATTGTTCTGTAAATGGGTAACTGTTGGGCAATAAATGAATTTATTATTATTATTATCATTATCATTATCATTATCATTATCATTATCATTATCATTATCATTATCATTACCATTACCATTACCATTACCATTACCATTACCATTACCATTACCATTACCATTACCACTACCACTACCACTACCACTACCACTACCACTACCACTACCACTACCACTACCACTACCACTACCACTACCACTACCACTACCACTACCACTACCACTACCACTACCACTACCACTACCACTACCACTACCACTACCACTACCACTACCACTACCACTACCACTACCACTACCACTACCACTACCACTACCACTACCACTACCACTACCACTACCACTACCACTACCACTACCACTACCACTACCACTACCACTACCACTACCACTACCACTACCACTACCACTACCACTACCACTACCACTACCACTACCACTACCACTACCACTACCACTACCACTACCACTACCACTACCACTACCACTACCACTACCACTACCACTACCACTACCACTACCACTACCACTACCACTACCACTACCACTACCACTACCACTACCACTACCACTACCACTACCACTACCACTATCACTATCACTATCACTATCACTATCACTATCACGATCACGATCGCGATCATCATCATCATCATCATCATCATCATCATCATCATTAGCAGTTACTCAAGTTTAATACTTTGATTTCATTTCACAGAATATTATAAGATATTTTTTACTTTCAGTTTGAGGCTGTAGTGATAATTTTTGCTTGTGATGCGGTAGTCCAAGAAGTCAAGGCAGTGACAAAAAAATGCTACAAGCTGAAACAAAATACACCATTGTTATACAAGGAAAAAGAAGAACTTGACAGATTGGAAAATTTAATAATCGACAAAGTTCCTAGATTTACAGCAGCGAATTTTTTTGAAATAAAACGATCCGTACTACTTTCACTTATTAATACGATTACTACTTATCTGATTGTAATATTGCAGTATTACTTTTTATAAATATGTGTGTCGTATGGATATTGTGTATCTAGAAATTAAGAGTTTTGTATATCATTTCACAAAAAGAACACATTTTTATGATGATAATTTTATCTTCAGGAGCACTAAAGGGTCACAACATACATTTTTGGAATCACTGTTATACACAATAAGTTATTAAATGAAACTGAAATATAATGTAACGAATAAAAACAGTAAATAGCTCATGTTTTATTTATTTATTTATTTCGACATAGGTAATTCAACAGGCATGTCAATGCCCAATAACAGGATTACATAAAGGAAAAATACAAATTCGTGGTAAGTACTTACATGAAACCTAAAGACACAGTGAGTAAAATTAACATATGTAATGAATTAACATATGTTTTTAAACTTAATGATGAATTAAAAAGATCTAGATGATTAAAGAAATCATTATAATTTATTGGAGAATTACTTGCATACCTAGTCCGACACGATGAAAAATAAAAAATATTAGCATATCTAGAAATATGGTGATTAAAATAACTTTAACTGAGAATATAAGGAGAATCAAAAATATTGGTAAGTAATTTGTACAAAAATATAACAGAAAAATAATTTTTTACTGTTTTGGAAAGGTATTTTAAGCTAATATAAATCAAATCTCCTACAATTCCTATCAATGAAGTCATATGTATGGTGGTCTCCTTGAAGAAGCAATCCTAAAAATGCAGAAATAGGTCAGATCTCATCTATTGTGGTTGAATTTGTCGTGTTCCCACTGCCAAAAAGTGAAGTTAGATATTATATTATTTTCTTTAGATAATTATTGATTCTTTTCTGGAAAATGTTATACTATGGCATTTATTAATATTAAGGAAAGGTTTATGAGATTTTCAATATTCATTTAATCTGGACAGTTCCTCCTCGAGTTTAATTTAGGAAGAAGTTAAAGGAGCATGATATGTCTTAAGTGGCGCCCTCTACTAGTGACGTTAAAATTAGAAACATATTTGAATTTCTCGTCCGCAAAAACCCCCTATTTACAAATTTTATGTAAATATTTGGATTTCTTAAGAAGTTATTTACAAATATCGAAAATAAAATTTTAACTTTAACACTCTGTAACTCCGTTAATAATCAGTTTTGGAAAAAAAGTTATATAAAAAGGTAGCATTTATTTTCGGTCTAGAATTATCACTTGAATTTTTTGCTCATCATTTCTGAACACCCTGTATAATGCAGGTTGCTTAATAAAAATTGTTTTTTATCTTCCGTATTGCTCCTTTAGAGGCACTTATTTCAAATACATTTTGTATAAGATATAGCCATTGTTCAGTTACAGCGTGTCAAAAATTAATATTATATTTATATATGTTTAATATTATACAGGGTACTACCTACACCTACGCCATTGGTAAGTTTCCAAAGCTGGTAATTTTTTATTTCATATCTACTGTCCGCTGTAGCTGGACAATGGCTGTCCTAAGACTCCACATTTCTATAAAAAAAAACTTATTTTTGGTCACCGAATACGCCACTTGATTTTTAACCTCTACTTAAGAAACACGCTCTATATTATGCGTGTTAGATTAAATCGCTTGTACAACTAAATTTGTTTTGTTGGGCACTCCATACATGAAATACATTTAATTGTTCATCGTTTTATTCCTTATTATTGAAAGTATACATACGCAATTACATAATGGGTAATTATATAATTCCATTTCATAAATATGCTGCATTTTAATTATCGAATACTAGTTTCCATTTCATTAGCCTACGAGTGGACTATATTACAAAGAGATATGTCCCTAAAATACCACATGGAAAACAGTATATTCAAGGGGCCCATAATAAAATTGGCAAATATCTTTGGTATAATCCCTTTCTATGATTTTAATCAACGAAAATTGATCCACAAGACTATTTTTAAGTTACATGGAACCCTATTAACATGTTTTATGACTACTATAACAATTGCTTCCTACCAATATCGCCATCCAGATTTGGTTCCACTTTCACCGCATTTGAGAAGTTTGCAAGTCTTAGTGATAGCAATATCCTTGATTCTGTTTTTGGTAATAGTCTTAGGGGCATCCTTTTGGAATATGGAGGCCTGGTGACGCTTAATTGACTTGTTATCTTACACAAAATACTACGGCAAATTTGCTAGTTGTAATTTTTTAAATTATCCGGGTATACTTATAATTATTGGAACTATCCATGGATTTATTTTATTTTCAATTACAGCATATGTAATTGGAGTAACATACGCTGCTCTCTACTTTTATCTGATGGTTCTTCAATATGTCAGACTGTTAGTAGTGTGTTTAATGTGTAATGTCCTGATGTTATTGAGAAATAAATACAAGATCATCAATAATAAATTAACCGAGTATCAATTTTGCACCATTATTAAAAACAGAACATCGGAAAAGTTGGAAGAAATTGTAAGACTCTTCTTGGAATGTGACAAAATTGTCCAACTTTTTAACAAAATTTTTGGGTGGCCTTTATTGTTTATCTTTGCTGGATCAGCAGGAATTCTACTAGGAACTCTGGCTCTCACCACTGAAGGTATTATAATAAGTCCTGAAAAAGGTGCTGCCTACAATCGAGTTTTTGTAGTTAATTTATTTCATGGATTAATGGCAATGGTAAGTGCCTGTTAATAGTTTCAGAATGGGTAATCCATATTTTTTTATTTTTTCAGATAGAGCCTGTACTGATAATCTTTGCATGTGACGCAGCAGCTCACGAATCAAATAATCTTTCAATAAAGTGCTACCAACTACAACAAAATTTCCCAATGGTACTCAAAGAAAATGAAGAATTGGAAAAATTACAAAACTTGATTAAAAAAAAGGGGCCCAAATTCACAGCAGCAAATTTTTTTGAAATAAAAAGATCCACTTTACTTTCACTTATTAGTACAACGACAACCTATATGATTGTTGTTTTACAATTAAATTTTTTGTGAGTACATACTGATCTGACTCATATGCACAGTAACGATGTTGTGATACTTATGCACGAATTATTAGATGATGCATGAAATCGAGTTATAAACTGCGAATTGTGAATTTCATTTCGAATACCAGAGTGGTTTACACATCAATTGTTAGATGTAAGTCACAGATGTGTTAATAACATACTACTGTTTAATTGAAAAGTAATTAAAATTGAGTAGAAATAAATGCAAAAGAAAACGAAGAGTGGAAGTACAAAAAATTGCAATACCGCCGCATCATTCTGATCTTAATAAAAGAAAAAATAAGGTTTCGGAGGCTGCTAGAACTATTACACTGTTTAAAAACGTCACTGAGGAAAGTACTACATGAAAATGAATGGATTTCTAAGAGAGATTTTGACATAACGATTTTCAACGTACAGGAAGACCATCTGACTTCAATCATGATCTTTTGAAACTATTATCATTATAATGCTACATTTGCATTGCAAATTAATTTAACATTTGGATGTATGCTTGCCACATATTTTGAGTCAAAACAGTAACAGTCGGATGTCAAGAACATCAAAATTTGGTGAATTCTTCACTTACAGACCATGCACCTGATTTCATGTCTTAAAGGATGAATAAATATTATTATTATTATTATTATTATTATTATTATTATTATTATTATTAGTATTATTATTATTATTTATATTATTTGAAGCCTTTTTTATTTGATTACGTATTATTATTATTACAATATCGGTAATTTCCCCAAAGAAAAATCCTGTTATGCCTTCAATATTACTACTACTAAAAATAATCTACTACTGAATTAACAGTTGCAATTGTTGATATTCTAGAGTAAAGGATATAATCGTATTTATATTTAGTGTGAGTAACCAAGCAGAGCAACAATTTGCGAAATATTTGAATCTTCTTGAATATCCTTTTGTGTACTTAGTAGAATTTCATATGATTTAGCATTATCAGCGTAGAAGGAGGTTTCAGGGGCGTGCTGTGAAATTTTAAATAAGGGAAGGATTTTTTAAAAACTTACCTATTTGCAATATAATTAAGATCATTTTTAAATTTTTAGGAATCAAAGTCGCATTTGTTGGGCTTGAAAATTAAGATATTATGTATCGTTTTTTATTTAAATAAATTAATTGTTTCCTATTTCAAATATTACATTTTAGAAGGTGTTGTATTTTTTTGTAGAGGAAGCTCTGCTTTCCTTGCTTCCATAGACTGCACGCTCTTATACAGGGTGATTTAGAACTTATCTAAAAGAATTTGGGAATAGATGCGTCATGAAAAATGTTGATATCGTAATTTTTTTTATAGAATCTTTATAGTTTCCAAGTAAAACATTATCGAAGTTGTAGCATTTTCAACCTTTACATCGCTGGGCCACTGTAATCTCTAGACAGGTGATTCTGAATATTGAAATCCTATTACTTTTTGTAGCATAAGGTATCTGAACTTTAACATAAGGTATGTTAAAGGTTTATCAGAAAAATTGAAAATGATTCTTAATAGTGAAAATGTGCGTGTCGTTTTTTACCATAACAAGACAATAGGTCAGCTATATTCGTCCATGAAAGACAAGCTAGAAAAATCGTATCTGTCGCACGTCGCACAATCATTACATTGAATACCATAAACTGGCATTCAATGTAATGATTGTTTAGGGATATATATTGGACAGACAAAACAAAAAATCAAACATAAAATGAACTCTCATAAATCGTCATGTAACTCTAAATATATTAACAAAAAAGAACATACAGCATTGGCTCTTCATCATTTAAAACATAACCATAATTTTAATTTTAATAATGATTCAATCAAGATTTTTGATAAGGAATATAATTACCAAAAAAGGCTTATTAGCGAGATGCTGTGCATACAATGAACATTTACTGAACATTTAAGCGTAATCTATAATGGTATCATTAAGAAATTTATGAAATGAGAATACCTATAATATGAACTCAGTACATCATTCATTTCTTTTGTTGTCAACGTCTTATTTTTGTTGCTTTTTCTTACTGGGTTTTTTACTTTTCCATAAATTAATATCTCGATTATCTCTGATATTTTATATTTGATTTAGAAGACTATTCGAAACATTACAGTTTACCACCATACTTATTTTATATCGTTGAGTAAAAGCAGTTCTTATTGACTTATTCATTGTATGATGAATAATAATTTTATCTTTTTGACTTCTAATCTAATCTAAATCTAATGTTTTTGTTGTTTAATTAATAGCATTCTAATATGTTTTATCAAATTGCTCATATGTATGTATAACTATTTAAATTGTCAATATTGTTTTATAATTCTTATCTCTTGTTTCCTATTGTATTTCTGAGGAAGATTTAAAATAAATCGAAACGTTGGCTTAGTCAGAAAATCTAGACCATTAACTATACAGGGTGTTAAAAAAAGAATGTAAAATATTTAAGTAGGTAATAGTATGAACCAAAATAAGCAGAAAAGTCTCAATAAACATGGGACATGGGAAATTCTAGCACTTGTAGAGCAAAATACAGGTACAAGTGTGCGGAGAATATCAGCTGAGGTACGAATTAGTGGTAGAATCCTTCACGAGCAACTGCTTTATCCATACCATGTGCAACGAGTACAGGCCTTAAATCCAATAAATGATAATCAAGCACGTTTGGTTTTTTGCCGCTGGTTTCTACGTCATGATGCTGAAGACCCTCGTTTTCTTGCAAACATTCTTTTTATTGATGAGGCCGGGTTCACAAGAAATTGAGTGTTTAATTTTCACAATACGCATATTTTGGCTGACGAAAATCCTCATGCTCTGATAGAATCTGGACATCAGGCACGTTTTTCATTTAACATTTGGATGGGTATGGCAGGTGACAGGTTTCTAGTTTCTGTTGTTTTACCAAACCGATTAACAGGCGCTGGTTACCTCAACTTTCTGCAGAACACACTGTATGAGTTTTTGTAAGACATTCCTTTGAATCAGAGGCAACAAATATGCTTCCAGCATGATGGTACTCCAGATCATTTTTCCATGGCCGTTAAAGAGCATCCAAACTTTTCCACATAGATGGGTAGGAAGGGCCTGACCTGTTTTATGGCCTCCAAGATCGCCTGATCTGAACCCTCTAGATTTCTTTGTTTGGGGACATTTGAAGACATTGTACTCCTGTAAATAGCCTGGAAGGTCTGCAGCTGATTAATCAAAAGTGTCAAGAAATCCAAACCAACGAGGGTGTTTTCGAAAGAGTTCGAATATCGTTGAGACGAAGATGTCGTCCCTGCTTGGAAATCGACGGATGGCACTTTGAACATCTTCTGTAACTTTGTTTTTTGTTTGTTAAAAGCTTCCTTTGTTGGTTTATTCCTAATAAAATAAAATGTTTGAAAAACGAATAGTGATCAATATCTCCGCAATCGTTACTTTGCGGACCCATGTTTATTAAGACTTTTCTGCTTATTTTGGATCATACTATTACCTCCTGAAATATTTTACACTTATTTTTAACACCCTGTATTGTCCTGTTTTCCGATTATTCCTTCCTAAAAATTAATATTTGTTAATGATTCCTTTATTCTGACAATTATTTCTTTCAATTTTTTTCTCAATTGCTTATATGCCTTATATAAATATTTGAAACAAACTGTACACCTTCTGAAAATTACCTAATAAGTGAAAGTGTTATTGATATTCTTCATACAGGTAATTTTTTATCATGTACTGAAAGTCTATATGCTTAAACAATTTCATAATGGACAATATGAAAAGTAAAAATGTATCGACTAGTTGTTACCAAGTAATTTTTTAGTATTCTCAATACCGGCATCCCAAGGTGCTAGTTTTATAAAGAAAATATGTTACTAAAACATCACAAAGAAAATAACGTTTGCAGAAGCCCGATTTTTAAATTAGCAAACATTTTTGGTGTAATTCCTTTCTATGATTTTAACAAGAAAAGATTAACCCACATAAAATTGTTCAAGTTATATGGGGGTTTAATAACATTTTTAATTACTGTTATAACAACAGCTTGCTATCTCTACGGTCAACAAGATGGGGTTTCAATGTCATGGCATATGAAACTTTTGCAATTTTTAGTTATACTAAACTCCTTGATCTTGTTTTTGGTAACGGTCTTGGGATCTTCATTTCAAAATATGCAGTCATGGGAACACTTGCTTAACTTGTTATGTCACACAGAGTTCTACTCGAGACAAGATAGATGTAATTTTCCAAATTTGTCATCTGTACTTATTATCATGGGAACCATTCATGGACTTGCTTTATTTTTAATTATATTATATTTAGTAGGAACAATTTATGCTGTGATTTATTTTCACGTAATTATTCTTCAATATGCTAGAATGTTAATTGTGTGTCTAATGCATGATATCATTAAATTGCTGAGAAACAAATACCAAGCTATCGATAGCAAGCTAACCCACGTTCATTTTTGCACCGTTATTAAAAACAGTACATTGGACAAACTAAAAGAAATGAGAACACTCTACATGGAATGTAATAAAATTGTGGAATTATTTAATCAAATCCTTGGCTGGCCTTTGTTGTTCACTCTAGCTGGATCGGTAGAGATTACGTTGACAACATTATCTGTTATTACTGAAGGTGGTATAACTCGCCCTGAAAACAATGCTAAATACAATGAAATTATGATAATGAAAATGTTTTATACAGTTATGGCATTGGTAAGTATCAACTGGTCAGAATGTTAGTTGTTTTACTTGATTCTAAAGGTAATCTGCTCCAACTATCACAAAACTATGATATTTTTTGACTGTCAGGAGGTTGACATTTTCCTTACTGAGAAGAAAAATAGTATCTAAGCAACAAAAGTATTCACTTTTAATCGTAGAAGCTAAAGTTGCCAATTTTAATGCTTAAATTTTAGTTTATAAAAGTTTATTCAACAATATTTACAATAATTTTTGTTTATCCATATTGATATTAAATACACAATTTGAACAAGGATTAAAATTAAATAAACAATTGAAACTGCATACTACCTTCATTCTTGGAGCAGTTATCAAATCAGTTTAACACAGTTTCATATTATTTTCAGATGTTGTGAAATCAGAAATGACAACGGTGCTTGGTTTATCATTACCACTATTAACTTTCAGTATGCTTTTCGCAACATTTTCTATACTCAAAAGTGAGTCTTCAATGTAGTCTTCCGCCACTGTGCCCAATCTCCATCCTCCGTGTCTTTTAAGACAAGTGAGGTCACCACCGCCGTCAACTAAAAGGGTAGCAGACGTTTGTCGTAATGCGTGTCCACTGTACTCATTCCAGTTGTCCAACTTAAAAAAATTTGCCACTTCTTGCGTGACGGCACTGATTTTATGAATATCCATCACCATTCGATGAGACTGACCGCTAACATATTTGAGAAATAATCGACGTTCTACCAATCCGGGTGGACGTAAAGCAACATATTTTTGATAAAAACGTATAATTAACATTGTCAATTGTTAAATTGACAAATTCAGCAGGCATGCGCCTGCAGCCCTCAATATTAGGGCGACCTTATAAAGAAAGTTATTAAAAATGTTGTTCTTTTATTTTTACAACGTTTACTTTCATCATCAAATACGAATTATCAAGTGAATATTCAAAGAGCAATCAACTTGCTCCCCTGTAAATACTCGTGATTTTTTCGGTGCATATCCCTCATTTTGTCTCTTGGGAAAAGCACGTAACTAAATATTTGCTTATATCAATCTCTTTCTTTATATCCATCGTTGACCGCAACATCGAATAGGTATTGTAAAGAAAGCGTTGATGGCTTCATTTTATTTGCTAAGTTTGAGAAATACACCATCAATACATCTGAATACAACGTAATGTTTCACATTCATACATCCTTTGAGATTTCTTTCAAATAAGATTCAAAGAAACCTCTTTTGCACATTCCAGTATCTTCAGTACTTGAACCACAAACAACCACAAATGAACTCAATTAGCAATATAGGGACTAAAATCTGACAAAGTATCCATGACTACACCGATATATCCTACTTACCTACTTTGCTTTATTTGATTCGAATAAGAATGTTTGCATTTTAACAGTAAGATTTGCCTGGAAATTTATTTCTGTTTTCTATGGAGTTCTCTACATTTCTTAAATCTTCGGTCACCGTACCTTTTCTGAACACTTCTATCAGCTCCAACTCTTCAGAGTTCTTCAGTTTTGGGTATTTGGCGATCAGCTTTGGAATTTCATCAATTTTGTGAATTCCAACAACTTAGATTTACATGCTTTCTATACAGAAAAATATAATCATGGTTCACAAATGTAAAATTACGTTCGAGATATGTTTTCGAGCCATAAACACTTAAAGCTGAATTTCCATCTTCCACAAATATTGTGCAAACTTCATCCCACCGTAAAGCTTCAGAAATTCCCAAACTTTATACCACCCAAAATTAAAACAGTTATTTACGCCCTAAAGTAAATAAATGTAATATCCTCAATTTACCTTCCCCAGTAAATAATCAACATCTGGGACATTCTTCACGAAGTAAACACTCGGAACTTTTCCTGGCGGTAACCAATTGATTTTCTCTTAAGAAACGGGACAATTTTTTATACTTCCTTACGTCAATATCTTCGTTAACACTGATCATACATTTCAGCATTGAATTTGTACTCCTTAATAATGAAGAAATTAATACAGCGGATTTGCCAATAAAATTTTTTCTCACACCACAATTTGAATGCAACATATATTTTCACGTACAGCTTATTCGATTTTTTCGGAATTAAAGTAGCTACAGCACAACTTGCTGCTTCTTTTAATTCAGGTGGAGTACACGAAGCTTCTCCATCTGATACCATTTTCACAATTGCTATCAATACAGTAGAATAATTGAAAAAAGATTATTAATAAAAATAGATAGGTGGAATATTGTAAGTATAATTTAATTCTACTCTTACTCTATAGAGTAGTTGGTTTCACCAAATATTATTGAATAATAAATGTATAAAAATAAATTAGCTATTAAAAATATCGGCAGAATACTTCTGGTGCTTTAATGGATCTGAAATTTTAAAATTAATTTTAACTACATCATGTCAATTTTCAATTGTTGATAATTTTTGTATATTAAATGTTTATATAATAGTTTTAGGCCTCTTCCTATGCTATCTGTCTGATTGATTAAAATAAACAAATGAATGCCAAAAAATGTAAAAACAAAACCAACTTCATATTTTTCAATTGGAACACACCCTGTATATTTGGATAGAATGCTTTCATAAGCTTTCTCTAATACTAAGGGATAAGGGGTTAAAGAGTGTGCCACTTATGACAACAAATAGACTATATCATATGCTTTTGGACATGTCTGCGTCATTATAAAACATTGATGAATATCAAACCCAATATTCCTGTAATTCTAGAAAAAGGTGTTCTATCCAAATATGCAGAATATTATATGAATTTACTTAATTCTGCTTTCTTTTCTTCAGGTTGAGCCTGTACTATTAATATGTGATTGCGATTCAACAGTACAGCAGTCACATAATCTCTTAAAAAGGTGCTATCAACTACATCAAAATTTACCGATGTTAATCGAAGAAAAAGAAGAATTGGAAAAGTTGCAGAACTTAATTCAAAATAGGACGCCTAGGTTCACAGCAGCTAGTTTCTTTGAAATAAGACGTTCCACATTGCTTTCACTTATTAGCACTACTACTACTTACATGATTGTTGTACTACAATTTAATTTATTATAAACATATGTACTTCTGTATTACAGCCAAAATAATATGTACTGTAATAAAACTCTGAAATACCTACAAAAGTATCATATCATCCGCTGTAACAGGAAGAACTCTAATTACAAGATAATCTGTAATAAATTTATGTAAACGAAAATTTAAAGCAAACAATCTGTATTAATCTGTAGAATCTTGCCATAATTCATTTATAGTACTATACTACAATGGAAAAAAATGCATACTGACCATTCCGCAATTTATATAAGCAATATAATTATAGCTTGTACTATATTGATCAATGTTATGATCATTATAACATAAACAACTTATCATATAAAATTAGTTAAATAATGTGTTGAGAACCCACGATTCCTAATACAATCATTGATACGTATAGGCTCGGATCTAATAAGGTTGTCAATAAGTTCTTGAGGTATCTCATTCTAAGTTATCTAAACTTCATGGGTAAGAGCTGCTATAGTCTGTAGAGGGTAATCACAGACATGTTCAATAGGTGGCAGATCCGACGATCTTGGTGGCCAGGGTAAAAGATTGATCTGATGTTGATCCGTAAAAGCTATTGTTTGTCTGATAACTTGAGGTATAGCATTGTCTTACTAAAATTATGTTTTGGATGGTGGAAGATATGGATTGACATATGATTCCATCATTTCCTGGATATAGTACTGGGCTGTCATGTTGCCTCTAATGAATACTAGTGGTGATCTGCTACCATGCGCTATAGCACCACATACCATAACGACTACTATGCGATGGACATGACGGTCTCTGTTAAATTGTAGATCGTCTTTCACTACGTCGCCTTCTCACCCTTGCACGACCATCGTGCAGCTTCAGGTTTAAAGAATCATCACTAAAGACCACCTGATTTGATTCTTGGTCCCACTGAATCTTCTCTTTACACCATTGGAAGCGGTTAGCTCGATGTTGGTGAGTGAGAGGCAGCACCCAATGTGGACGATAAGATAAGAGGCCAAATGGTCGCATTCGGCGATATGCTGTATGCATACCGACCATCCGACCATGTTCTTCGAACCACTGATTTGCAATAGTCCGGCTGCTGCTAAATCGGTCTCTGAGAGCTAAAAGTCGCAATCGACAATCTTCACGCTATGTGGCTCTATGATGGTCGGTGTTTCTTGCTCTGTGTCCACGGCCTTCCTGAGACCACGCCTGGTAACACGATACTAACCGAAAAACCTGCTTCGCGCGATCCAACAATCTACCCCCTTTTAAAGTCACTAAGCTAAAAAGTCTGCCCAAATCTACGTACTCTAGGCAGGCATGTCGTTTGTAACAAGCTTCACAACACAAATGTGAGAAGAAATGTTTAAAACAGAATACTATGTTATCAAAGTACGATCTATGCAAACTACAAAAAAACACTTAACAGATAAACCTGATAAGTTAATCATTCTTTACTTTCACCGAGAGAAGTAAACATGCAAAAAATTAATAAAATGATATTTAATATCGCGTAGTATATAAGCTTTGCTCATGTAGATCATTGACATTGTCAACAATTGGACGGATTTCTTGGTTCTATACTTTGTATATCTAATAGAAAAGTTTATATAACTAATGATACATATTAAGAAAGAACTTTTGAATGAATGAGTTTATTGAATAGGAAAATCCTAATATACAAACAATACATGAATACATTGAAGCAATACATATAGAAATAAACAAAAAAAACAGCAAAAAACAAAAAGACAAACTAACTCTAACACTAGATCAGATATAAGTATACTAAGTTGGAAAACATCGTCAAAAAGTCATAAATACAAAACATAAAGAACATATTGCTAACCACTTTATTATTGAATTGTATTATTCATTTTTATATAAACATTCAATTTGGATTTAAATATATATAAACTCTTGTTGTTTTTTATGTCCTGAGGTAACTTATTAAACTGATTTAAGCCTTTATAAAATAGTGTTTTCATTGATTTACTTAAGCTCCATCTTGGCAGATGAAAATCATTTTGTCTTGTCTCATAATTATGAGTACTATTTCGATATACAGGGTGTCCGGAAATGATAAGCAAAAAATTGAGGGGATAATTCTAGACCGAAAATAAATGCTACCACTTTGTATGACATATTTTCCAAAACTGATTATTAACGGAGTTACAGGGTGTTAAAGTTAATTTTTTTTTATATTTGTAAATAACTTCTTAAGAAATCCAAATATTTACATGAAATTTGTAAATCAGGGGTTTTTACGGACGAAAAATTCAAATATGTTTCTAATTCTTACGTCACTAGTAGAGGGCGCCACTTGTGGCGCACCATGTTTCTTTTAAATGGCAGAACTTTCTTGCATCTTAATGTATCCATCTGACTATCGAAACAATTGATTCTCCTACCTGTTTTATTTGAAAAAGGTATACCTTGCTGACTCGTTCAAAGAGTTACCGAAGCCTCAACTGTGCGATTTTCTTGGAAACAGTTCAGTTTAGTTATGATTGAGGTATGATACACAGGGTTCTTCCTGTTGAGATATTCGAGTCTCAAAATGGCGGGAAAAAATAGTTTTTTTATTTTGCCTTAAAAACGGTTACACTTAGAAATTTCAATTTTGGTACACATTATCAGCTAGTCAAAAGCTATTTTTTGGTTGTGTCTGTTCCTTAGCTCATGTTTCTGGAGGGCAGGAATAAGCAACCCCTAGATTTATTTCTTTCAGAACTTTTTCCTGCAATAGCCGATTTCAACAAAACTTTTTTTCAAAAACTTTACCTAATTATACTACTTTTTTTCTTCTTGTAAATTTTCCATACAACCATCAGTTTGCGCGGAAAAAATATAAATAGTTTTCCTTACTCTAAACATCTTTTCGTCACCAGTTACTGATAACAATAATAATAATAATATATGTCTTTATTGTTTTCAGTAATAAAAACAAAGGGCGAAGTTTAGCTGACGCTACTCTTACACTTAACCCTTAAATTTAAAATGTATAACAGTATTAGACATTAATAAAGAAACAAATATACATACAGCTTCATACAAAATAGTGAAAATAAAAACACATAACTTAAAAAAATTATAATAAAAATATATAAACATAAGCAGCAGAAAACACGAAAACAAGAATACATATAACATAATATACAAACAATATAAAAACATACTAATGGTAGTGGTAGCATAAATGTGGTATAATTAAGAATTTAAAATGACATCCTTTATTACTTTTTTAAAATGTGATGGTGCCAGGAGTTTGAGGTTACCTTCAACTGAATTGTAATACTTTACTGCATTGAACGTAAAAGACCTGCAAAATATTGACGTACAAAACTGAGGCATATCCAAAGTATTTTTTGTTCTTATATGAACATTATGCAATGTTCCTTTCATTTGCAATTTTTCTGCGAGGTAACTAGGAATACCAGTATTAAGTAATTTATGGACAAAAACTAAATAATGCTGTTTAACTATATTTTCCATATTTAACCAGCCCAGAATTTTTATTTTATTTGAAATATAATCAAATTTTCTCAGTCCAAATATAAAGCGACAACATGCATTCTGAATCTTTTGAATTCGACTTTTTGTTATTTTATCTAAGCATGGAAAATAAACCAGGTCACAATAGCCGAAAATAGGCAAAATTAAAGTTTCACACAGTTTTTTCCTCACTTTAAAATTCAAAATAAATCTGTTTGAATATAATAATTTCAAAGCAATGAAGAACCTTTGGATTAATTTATTGACGTGCTCATCAAACCTCAATTTTTCATCTATTAAAATGCCCAAGTTTTTCATAGTTTTCACAAACTGCAAACTTTGACCATCTACACGAATATCCAAGATAGCCTTAAACAGTTCACGTTTTTTATTAGAATAAAACATCATGGCATTACTTTTCTGAGGATTAATTTTTAAGTTGTGTTCTTTAGAAAATGATACAATGCTCTCGAGATCTTTATATAGCCTATTTGAAACATCATGTACTTCAGAACTGTCAAAATTACATAAAATTTGAGTATCATCAGCATAAGCCTGTATGGTTGAAAATTTTAAAGTATGGAACATTTCAGCTGTATATACAAGAAATAGTAATGGACCCAATATGGACCCTTGAGGAACTCCAGAACAAATGGATCTCAGATCAGATATACTATTGCCGATTTTAACTCTTTGACAACGACCAGTCAAATAACTATTAAAAAAGGACACCGATATGTCGTCAAAACCATAAAAAATTAGCTTAGCTCTCATAAGGTCATGGTCAATAGTATCAAACGCCTTCGAGAAGTCGAGTGACACTAGAATTGTTGCCAATTTTCGATCGATAGATCTAATGATACTGTCAAACATATACAAATGGGACGTTGTTGTACTATGCGCTGAACAAAAGCCGGATTGAAGTATAGGCAAAATATTATTGCTACAGAAATAGGCGTTTATTTGCTTGTAAACAATTTTTTCCAATATCTTCAATAAAATGGGCAACAAACTAATGGGACGTAAGTCTTGGACAGATGATGGTACACTTACTTTGGGCACAGGACTAATAACAGCTTCTTTCCAGGACTCAGGAAAATAACCTTTCAATAGGCAACAATTAACAATGTGGGTTATATAGGGACTTAAAGCAGATAAAGAATGCTGTAACATTGTTCGAGAAATATTATCACAATCACAAGCATCTGATTCGATAGAAAGGCAGTAACTAATTCTTCCTCATCAGTTAATGAAAACCTAAAAAAACTATCATTATACTTATTATTCTTGTAATACCTAATCATGTTTTCACATTGAGATGATTTATTATACACAGATAAAAAATAATCGTTTATATCCGACACATTCAATTGAGGAGGTAGCTCCATGTTTTTACCTGACTGTATATTTAAATCCAAAAAATCTTGCCTTTATTTTGAAAATATAAGTGAGATATATATGCTGCTTTCTCACGCCTAATAGACGCTAAGGTAAAATTTCTAATGTTTACATAAGAATTCCAATTTTCATTAGTTGGACACGCCTTATACTTCCTGAAAGTTTTATCTCTTTCAGCCATCATCAATTTAATTACATCAGTAATCCATGGAGACGCTGGCTTATTTACCCTAGCTGACTTTAGAGGCGCATATTTGTCGAATAGTTTTAAGACACACTCAGTAAACAGAAGCATTTTTTGATCTACATTATCAATAAAATATATTTGATGCACGTTTGAAGCCAACAACTCCTATAAAAACATATTTTTATCAAATGTTTTAAAATCTCTGTAAGTAATGAATTTTTGTTTATATTTACACTGAGGAACCTTGACCATACAAAATGTTAGCTTATGATCTGATACTAGATCTGCATTAACAACACCTACTTGTTTAACAATATCTGGACAGTTAAGAAAAATCGGGTCAATTAGTGTGGAAGATGTATTAGTAACTCGTGTAGGTTCATTTATAATCTGCACAAATCCATAAGCATCAAGACATTTCGTAATACAGTTATTTAACTGAAATAAATCAACATTTATATCCCCCACTACAATAATATTATTATAACTAGGCATTACATGAGACAAAATATCGTCCAATATTGCAACAGAACGATTGGCTATTGATTTTGGAGGCCGGTAGATGACTCCAAGTGCTAAAACAAACTTACCAATTTTTATTTCAAGCCACAAATTTTCAAAATCATTATAATTAAAATCCAAAAAAATTTCTTTACAAGTTATTTGCGTTTTAACGTAAAAACCTACACCACCTCCTCTACCATCCCTATCTTTTCTAAATAATTTATAACCAGTAATTTTTACAGCACTAGATGGAATAATATTAGTCAACCATGTTTCATTTTCGAACAACAAATGTCTTAATTCATCTTCAAACCCTGTAAACAGAGACCTAACATTTAAGTGACTAAACATGCATTGTCATTAACCATCATAATTTATAGAATTTATCTTATAATTTACTTTTTGTTTATAAATAGAACATAGGTTACTATTTACGGTGTGATTTACAGGAACATGTACGTTATGATGCAAATTAAAACTAACACAGTTTATACATTTTTCATAATCTGAAGTGCAGTCTTTAAGCTCATGATTTTCAGAACATTTGGGACAGGTTGTCTCAGCTCTGCATTGTGTCTTGGTGTGGTTATATCGACAACATTTAAAGCATCTGGTAACATTGAGGTGATCTTGCACGAAACAACTTTTCCATCCAATAAAAAGCCTACCAGTACTTAAAATTTGATTCCGCAAAGTCGGATTTACTTCAATGACAATATTAAACACATTTTTATAGGCTAATTTTGTTATAATTTTAATATCTTCTGCTGAACATTGCAAATTATTTTGTAAAATAACGCTATCAACAAAACCAGTTGCTTCAATAGAATCTTTTTCAACACCTCGTATAATTAACCTCGGATTTCTTTTCAACGGCTCCTGTATTCCTGTAACATATTTATGACCAACCTTACCAGTTAAATCTTGTTTCAGTTTTTCTAAAGAAGATGAATTATCACAAGTAATTAAAAAACCATTGTTTACTGACTTTGCAATTTTAATGTTAAAATTTGCTGGATTAATACACGATTTTATTTCTTGATCCATATTTGCAGACTTAATTTTATTTATCGGCTTAACAAATAAAACAGATTCTGATTTACTTTCTTTGGGTCGACTTTTTATGGCTTCACTATAAGAAAGCATCTCTCCTTGGCTACCAACAGATACGGAATGTGTACTCACTGTTTTTTCATCACCCTGCAGCCTACTTTTCTGTAGATTTATTATATATTCTTGATCAGCTACAATTTTTTTAAGATGCTGAATCTCAGTTTTCAAGAACTCATTTTCCTGCGTTTTCAATTAAAAGTCACTATTTGATTTATCAAAGCCAATACGTAAATTTCTGCATACATTGTCCAAACAACCATCACAAAACCACTTTAAATTCGAACATTCTGCTATTAATTTATTACCATAGTCTTTAATTTTGACACACTGTAAGTGATATTTGTTTTTACAAAAATTACACACGACATACTTTGTATTAACAATAAAATTGTCGGAGCAATGCGAGCATGTCCTGCTGGCCATGCTAGCTGCTAGCTAGTTCTCATATATAACCACAGTAGGCGGTTGCTATGTTGATGTTTCTCTGTTGTTTTGTCAAGTAAATCGCCATTAGGTCTATAATTGACAGTTTTTGCAAATATTTTTAAACAAAGGTATTCCTGTAACTGTTGCCAATCCTGCCGTATGCATATTCCGTCAATTTATTCGCTAATATTTCTACGGAAGAGTCAGTTGTTTACAAATATTTGCAGAAACTGTCAAGACTGATTTGTTTGACAAAATAACAGACAAACATCAACATAGCAACCGCCTACTGCGGTTATCAGTAACCGGTGACGAAAAGATGTTTAGAGTAAGGAAAACTATTTTTATTTTTTTTCGCGCAAACTGTTGGTTGTATGAAAAAATTACGAGATGGAAAAAAATAGTAAAATTATATGTAGTATTTAAAAAAAAAGTTTTGTTGAAATCGGTCATTGCAGGAAAAAGTTCTGAAAGAAATAAATCTAGGTGTTGCTTATTCCCGCCCTCCAGAAACATGAGCCAAGGAATAGACACCACCATAAAATAGCTTTTTACTAGCTGATAATGTGTACCAAAATTGAAATTTATAAGTGTAACGGTATTTTAAGAAAATTAAAAAACTCTTTTTTTCCGCCATTTTGAGACTCGAATATCTCAACAGGGAGGACCCAAATTGAAAAATTTTATATAAAGATCCTCCCTAAAATGGCTTGTGGAATACACTGGTAAAATATTTGACCATCATTCTGGAACACCCTGTATATATTTCACGGATTACCACAACAACTCCATTATTCTTACACTTCAATTCAAAAAAGGGACGACTATTAGCATAAACAATACATAGCGCCTACTAGAAAATAGGCAACATAGACAAAATTTCAGTCAAAATAATTTCCTCTGAAAAAAAACCTAATGCCAATTTTGAGGCAAATATCTTGAGAAGATTTGAAATACTAGGAAAGGACAAAATATTATTTTGATACCCTGTATGTAACATTTCAAATCAGGTAAGATGAGTAAATCACTATATTTTGGTTTTTGACTGAATTTTCATCGTTCTTTATTGGACATCCTGTAGAGGCAATTTTGGACGGATATTAACTTTTAAATAATATGATTAATTGATTAAATATCATTTTGAATGTTAGAAGGCTCTTCAGTATATTGTTCGTTTCCAATTTGAGAAAGTGCTGCTAATGTTATACAATAAACACACACGTATGCCTGAACAATTACATAATGGAGAATTTGAAAAGTATCGTATCCTTTTGGAATTATCCATTTAACCATATAGAAAACTTACTGACTTACTCTCACTTCTATTTCATCGATTTGATAGTTTGGTGTTTGCGCACTTTTTAAGGTTACTACGATGCTACCGAAATATCGTGAAGAGAAAGTTATTTTCAGAGACCCAATACTCAAACTAGCTCCTTTTTTTGGTATAACACCTTTCTACAATTTTAGCAGACATCAACTAACTGAAAACAATCTATGTAAAGCATACGGTCCACTATTGGCAGTTACAATGGCAACTGCAGTAATTCTATCTTTTTATTTTTCCCAGCAAAAGATAGTCTACATTTCCCCAATTTTAACAGGATTGCAGAGTGTAATGATAATCACATATTTAACTTTATTCCTAATAACAGCATTCGGATCTTCAATATGGAATATGGAGTTATGGGAACGTATGTTCAACTTGCTGTATCGTTCAGGGTATCACGACGAGAGTAAGGGAAGATATTTTCTAAATATTCCGCTTATTTTTCTCATCTTTGGATTTGTTCATGGTTTTATTCTATTTGCCGTCACATTATATTTTCTTGGAATTATCTTTGCTGGGATTCTTTCCCCCATGATATTGCTTAACTATTCCAAAGTCACAACGGTATGTGTAGTATATAAAATTATTCATTTACTCAAAAATAAATATACGTTTATCAATAACACCATAACCGATGTAAGTTTTTGCACTGTCATTAAAAGTGGTACAATAAAAAACCTGCAAAAGGTGACAAGAATCTATATGGAGGCTGATAAAATTTTGGAAATTTTTAATAAAATCTTCGCTTGGCCACTGTTCTTGATCCTTGCAGGATCTGTGGAGAATCTACTAATTTCTTTGGCCATTTTCGCGGAACGTGGTATAAAACTTCCTGAAAACACCGATTTGTACAATGAAATAGTTATAATTAATGGGTTTTACGCATTCTTGGCTGTGGTAAGTTTAGTTTTTGTTATAAAATCATAAAACTCCTTATTTGATATCTTCAACGCAACTAATGCATTTTTAATAAAAATCTTATTTAATTCATCATAAAAAATTATATATTTTTTTATTATTATCAATAGAAACAAAATAATGTTTGTATAAACCATGATCATTGATACAATAATATTTTTCAAAAAAGAACAATATGTAGTAACGATTCAAATGAAAGTTTAAAATCTACAGGGTGTCCCAAATTCGATAGTATGGCCTACTGTGAGAATACAAATAATTTAAATAAAATTTGGGACACGTGGTGTTAAATGGGATGAGGTAGGTTCTATTTTCTATCGAAAGTATTATCTTTGGGATTAGAGAGAAACGACTAATGACGTCATCAATTATGTTTCCAGAAACATACCCAATTTTTTTCCTGTTAAAAGGCTCTCTTTCTTCTAATAAACTTTTATTAGAAAAAATTGTCATCCTAAAGAGTGTCAAAAGAAATACCACCTAAAAATCACATTAGCGGTGGAAAGATCAAGTAGTAATTGGAAAATAATTGAATATTCTTTGTTTAAAGTGCATAAATGTCTCAAATTACTTATCATTACTCAATATGAACGTCAAACGTATAACTTTTGTGCTTACAAAATGTTTTCTTATTCAGAAAAAGTTGATATATTGCTAATTTACGGAGAGTCACAAAAAATTCAAGAATAGCTGTAGAGTTATATTCAGAAGGGTATCCAGAGTGCCACACTCCTGATCATAGAACCTTTACAAGATTGGAGGCAACCTTGCAATGAAATGAATATGCATTTTCTATTCGAAAGAATCAAATAATTGACTGAATGATAAGAAACAATGTTAATATCGTTAGACTGAAATTCTATATGGCAGATTAGCCGGGGATTGAATTTGAATAAATCAATAGTTCAACAAATTTTAAAGACCAATGGGTATAATGGCTACAAAATGCACAATTTGGAGTATTTGCCTGAACGTCATTGAAAACAAACTTGTAGTAAATGTAGAAACTGTTGATCAAAATCTTATTCGGATGGACGAAAGCCGGTTTGTCAGTAATAATTTGCCAAACAGGTGCAACTTTATGAATTCCAGTAAATTAATTGTAATTTGACATAAAGAGCTCTGAAATACGGCAATTTTTAGAACCAACGTATAACCTAAGAAATAAATACAGCACATGCAATTTCAATTACACTCGTGTGTATTTCCAGTTGCCTAAGAATAGTAAATAGCTTAATAAAATTATAAAACACAAGGAAAAACACACGGGGTAATAGATAAATAAAATTGTTAAATTGTAAGAAAATATTCTTTAATATTCATTGTGTTAAAAGAGGTATAGTTCGATTGAGAAATTATCATTTTATGTTTTTTTATTAATAAAAGTTAATGTACTGTTCTTTAAAAGAATTGTTTTTACAGGGTGATTTTCAATAATACTTTATAAAATGAGACCACATATTCCTTAGGTGAAAGTAAACCGATTTGACCTAACATACCTATATCCCAAGTCGCTTAATAAAAAAGATACAGGGTGTCAAAGTTAAAATTTGACTTTCGATATTTGAAGATAACTTCTTAAAAAATCCAAGCATTTACTTAAAATTTGTAAACCAGGAGTTTTTGCGGGTGAGAAATTCAAATTTGTTACTAATTTTGACGTCACTAGTAGAGGGCGCCACCTATGGCACATCATGTTTCTTTTAAATGGCAGAACTTTTTTGCAGCTTAGTGTATCCATCTGACTATAGAAATAATTGATTCTCCTACCTGTTTTATTTGAAAAAATACCTTGCTAAAGTCGTTAGGAGTAACCATTTTTGAAATAATCCTATTTGAAATGCTGAGTACACCGAGTAAAAACTATTTTGGTTTGAGGTAAAGTGCCTTTTCTGCTGAAGATACAGCAAAATATTACTTGAAAAAGTTGTTCAGAATGGTAAATTAAGAAGATCGGCGAGGTTTGATGAAACCATTTTTTTCAAAGCAGGCCGATCTTTTTGAAATTTTGCATATCTCCATAATTTACCGTTCTGAATAACTTTTTCAAATAACATTTTGCTATATTTTCAGTAAAAAAAACAATTTACCTGAAACGATAACAGTTTTCAATCGGTGCACTGAATAATTCAAATAGGATTATTTCGAAAACTGTTACTCGTAACGACTTCAATAAGGTATATCTTTTTCAGATATAACAGATAGGAGAATCGATTATTTTATTAGTCAGATGGATACACTAAGCAGCAAGAAAGTTCTGCTATTTAAAAGAAACATGATGTGCCATAGGTGGCGCCCTCTACTAGTGACGTCAAAATTAGAAATAAATTTGAATTTTTCACCCGTAAAAACCCCTGGTTTACAAATTTTAAGTAAATATTTGAAATTTTTAAGAAGTTATCTACAAATATCGAAAATAAAATTTTAACTTTGACACCCTTTGTTAGGTTAAATCGGTTTATTTTCACCTAAGGAATATGTGGTCTCATTTTTGCTAATTTATTTAAAATCACCCTGTATATGTACTGGGTGGTAAAAGATATTCGAACATTTTATATTAAAAAAAAGGTGTTAGACACTCTGCTAGAATCCACTCCTGAGAAAAAAGGAAAACATAGCCAGGGTATAGAAAAGTACAGGTAAAACAATATTAAATAAAAATCATAAATTAAAATTATAAAACAAAATTATATTTATTCAAATTTTATATCTCACATATAACATAAATAAAATTTACACTATTAAAAAAAAAATAAAAAAAAAAAATAAAAACATTGGCGCCCAATAAAAATTAAAACAAAAATCATATTATCACATAATTATATCATTACACAATATCATCACAAATACATACCCAATTTACTAATCACAATAATACATATTTTAATTTTAGTGTGAACCGACGCTGATCATATTTGCTTGCGACGCAGCAACACACGAGTCGAACAAACTGATAAGAATATGTCACAAACTATACGAAAATTTACCAGTGTTTTCTAAGGAGAAGGAAGAACTTGAAAAATTGCAGAATTTAATTATAATTAAAAGGTCTAAGTTTACAGCAGCAAATATTTTCGAATTAAAAAGGTCTACTTTATTATCACTTCTTAGTACTACTACTACTTATATGATTGTTATATTACAATTTAACTTTTTGTGAACATACTTATATTATAACTAATGTCCGCACTTCCTCGCAGATGACGTCAATATCAGGGGCGCACTTAATGTTTGTAGAAACCGAGTTGCAAACATATACCTATAAAAACAACGGATACAATCAACAGCTTACCTTATACTGGTTATTTATAATATCAAACATTCATATTAAGTTTACTAGTTTACAAAACACTAGGTACATAACTATTCTCTTGTCTCGTGTTATGGTTTGGCGTTTGTCGTTAATAATTCATTTAGGTTTCGAAAGCATGTGTTCAACGTCCATAGACGTCACTGGGGCATATTTAAAGTATATATAATTTCTCATGCTTGGCATATTTGGGGAAGGTTCAGAAAATGTACTTCTTGGCCATTAAAAAGATCCATTATACGGTATAAAGCCCTGGAATGTTCTGCAAAACGGTATCAATTTTTCATCTCACATGTTCAGCACAAAGTTCTTATAACTCGAAAATAAACTGTTGCAAATAAAAAAAATTATTTACTGCGTTATTTATTGGATATCTTGATGCTGTCACAGCTGCTTCAAGAAGGTATCCGTAAATAATTGAATCGGACGATCAAATCGAAGTACAAAATTTTCCTTGAAAAATTTTAAATAAAATTCGTATTTAACTTTTGTGTTGGGGAATTTATCTTTGAACAAGCCAAACATTCTTTTAACATCAAGCCTAGCATCTAAGTATTGAATACAACGACTAGTAATGCGTAGTTTTTGTAGGGAAAGACTGAATATGTCCGCGAATCTGCTGACATACTAGTTTTGGAATGCAATATGTTTTTGGATTCGTACCTCTTTTGTCTCTAGGCACTTCTGATTTAACAAGCAAATAGGTGTATCTGAAAAACGTATTCTACGAATAGAATACGTTTTTCAGATACACGGTGAAGCTGAGCAAATGCTTTTCTGCAGATTTGAACCGTGAAATACAGCAAGTATAGATTTTCGTTCCGTAAAGTTTACTTTTTCCAAACAGCGGTTTCCTTTGCAACTATAAAAAATATCAAACATACAGACATTATTTTCTAACCTAGAAAAGTTAACACTCACCAGTTAGATGTTTGTTAAATATCTTTTGCAAGAATTAACTTCCTACCATAATTTATGTATTCAGTTCCTTCTACACTCAGGTGCAAAAAACGCAACAGTGAAATATTTGAAGTCACAACTTTTTTGTTTTTAGGCTGATTTTCATATTTTTTTTTTTATAAAACTTTAGATAAAATGATCAACTTTAATCCACGTATTTAGTCGTTTGATAAATGTTGGCCTTTTAGTCATTATACAGGGTTAATTGAAAGGTTGCTTTATGACCTTAATTTTAAAACGCCCTGTGGAATAATTTCCTTATCAAATTTCTTTAAAAGGTCAATATTCATTAAGAACCATTCATTTCCTACAATTTGTTTTTTGGTTCATGTTTTTATGTGCATTGGTTCATTTTTAAGAGCAAAATAAACATGTCACTACTTTAAAAGAAATTTATTTATTTTTTGACGAGAGAGCCTTGCTCATTGTTACCCTAAATGTCAGTTTAATGACGTATTTTTTCACACCAGACGTTCTTTACTACTGCCATGGTTTTAAGTGCTGAGAATTGCGCAAAAGCTGTTGCACTTGTTGAAGATGGACGTAGTTATGAATATGTTGCAAGAATCTTTCATGTTCATCGCTCTACCGTGAAAAGAGTAGTCGAATGTTTTCGGCAAACTGGCAGAAATACGCCTAGGGCCGGCTGTGGCAGAAGACGAAAAACTACCGCTGTTGATGACAGATTTCTTCAAGTTACAACTTTGCGGGATCGCCATTCATCAGTACAGGCAAGAAATCAACTCCAAGAAGTCCGAGGTAGAAACGTTAGTGTATAGAGCAATGGCAGAATGTTCTTTTTACTGACGAATCCAGATTCTGCTTACATTCTCCAGATGGACGGAAAAGGGTATGGAGAAGGGCCGGAGAAAGATTTGCAGAGTGCACGTTTAGTCCCCGTCTTAGTCATGGAGGAGGATCAGTAATAGTGTGGGGAGGAATAACTCGAGAGGCCCGCACTGACTTGGTTGTCGTTGCTGGATCGTTGACTGCTCGCCGATATACATATAGAGGAAATATTAGCCAATCACGTTATACCTTTCGTGTAAGTGTCGGTAATGACTTTATCCTTATGCAAGATAATGCGCGGCCCCATACAGCATGATGTGTCACACGGAAGTTGAAATCAACAAAATAAATTGGCCAGCATGTTCGCCTGATTTGAACCCCAAAGAACATGTGTGGGATATGCTAGGTAGGCGAGTCAGAGATCGTGAAGTACTTCCCGCTGCGGTAAATGAGCTCCGTTTAGCCCTTCAGGAGGAATGGGAAAATATTCCTCAAGACGCTATTCGTAACTTAATAGACAATATGGACCGCCGTATGCAGGCAGTTATTAGAGTCAGAGGTGGCAATACAAAATATTAGGTTAAGTTTAAAATAAATGTTTCTTTAGGTTACTTAAGTTGAAGTTAAATTGGTTTGTTAAAAAATAAACAAATTTCTTTTAAAGTAGTGACATGTTTATTTTGCTCTTAAAAATGAACCAATGGTCATAAAGACATGAACCAAAAAACAAATTGTAGGAAATAAATGGTTCTTAATGAATATAGACCTTTGGTAACGAAATTATTCCACAGGGCGTTTTAAAATTAAGGTCATGAAGCAACCTTCCGATTAACCCTGTATAATGACTAAAAGGCCAACATTTATCAAACGACTAAATACGTGGATAAAAGTTGATCATTTTATCTAAAGATTTATAAAAAAAATTATGAAAATCAGCCTAAACTGACTCTTCAAACTTTACCAAAAATTTCACTGTTGCGTTTTTTTGCACCTGAGTGTATATTGGATTTCTTAATAACATTTCTTTTGTAGGTTTCAGGGTTTTTAAATCTTTTTCTACCCCTCATTTTCACAGCAACTTATGAACTGAATTTCAACAAGTGACTGTTTACTGTAGTGACGGTAACACGATTGGAAATATGCGTGTGCGCAGAACAGTGCAATTAGAATGGGAAAACATGAGTGAGATATCCGGTATGTACACATTATTGGTAATTCTGTTAATGGGACTTAGTTCCATTCAACGCCAAACGGTAGCGGACATAATTTTCTATAGCAACCCATATCAAATATAATTTAACTGAAATATGGACTTAGTACCCTTTCAACAATCACCGATTCAATTAAAATTTAAGTATACTAAATCTTCGCGATTTCTAGGATCCTTAAATATTCGTTGAGCATATAAAATATAAGTAGTACGACTTTTGAGTGTAGTCGCTGTACAATACTTTTGATGCCGTCAAAATGAACGTAGTAATATGACACTGCCTCTACTGCACAATATACAGTATATTATTAGTATATTATTATATATGGGTATATTTGCAATTCTTGAAGCTTTATATTCCATTACCAAAATTTTTTTTATGGGAAATAACTACAATGAGAATGATCATGTATACAGATGTGCATTTCTTCATGAGAATTTACGTCACTTTCTGAGGGAATGTGTTCTACTAAACTCGAGAATCGAGTCCCTGCAGGTAAATAAATGGGATGCTTCTGTCGATTAGCTGGCACGAATAAGATTAAAATTGTTTTAATAAAAAAATTTATTTAAATATTAAGATCGTCGCTAAGTCCGGACCTGAGATCTACGAACGAAGTGCGGGCTTTAATTATAACCTAGCGCCATACAAATTTAGTATTTAGTTATTGTGTTTTTCATTTAATTTAATATTTATTGGCTTTGCACTTTTATTGTAAAACTAAATATTAGTAATAATGTGTTCACTGTAAATGTAACAAAAGTTTCACTAACAATGTTAGTACCTATTGCTTTATAGAATTGTTGTAAATATTCACCCTATAATTTATTTTAGATTGTAGTTCTAAAACAACACCATTTTTTATATATTTTTAAGTATTAATAATATTGTGTGATACCCCAACCAGCGTTGAATTATACCCACAATATCTACCCATATATTCTTTAGTATTAGCTTCTGTATGAGAGAGCATACATATGGCTTCATTGATAGGAATTGTAGGAGATTTGATTTATATTAGTTTAAAATACCTTTCTAATACAGTAAAAAACACCATTTTATTGCTACAAATAAAAGTGTACAATTTTTTGCCAATGTGAATTTTCAACTTTTACAGGAGAGGTATTATAATGGCTGTAAGATTATGATTGACCCATTTAACAGCATATTATTTAAATCTGTTAAAACTGCAAACAGATCCATATAAATATAAGACTAGTTCGGTTTCGTTAAGTTTGTCATAAGTAAACCAAATAATATTGTTCTGGGATGAAAATATCCCTGAAGGTCTTATTCGTAAATTCTACCATATTGCTGCTGTAGAATTAGCGTGGAGAGGAGGCGAGGCAGTTGCTTGCCTCTTGGATTTTTTTTCAAATGGAGAAAAATAACGACGGCTCTCCAACAAATCGCATGGAATATAATCCGATGTTCAGTAAAACTTGCCAAGGTGGTTTAAAAAACTGTACGAATAGTAAATGGTTGATTGCCACTGAAAGTCAAAGCTGCCCTGTAAGTCTATTTTATAAACTGATATCAAAACGAGACGAACATATTACCTCACCACGGCTGTTCTTAATACCTAATCGACACTGGAAACCAGAAATCTGTAACCTTTTGGAAAAAATACTGTTAATGGATGGACTAAATCATCTGCGGAGGCTCCAGTATGAATGGAAAGGTAAAAAAGATAACAAACCACATTCGAACAGGTCAAATGCTGGCAAGGCTGCTGGAATTGGCAAAAAATGATGTGCAAGAACAACAATTGCTGAAAATTTCTGATCATAACCTTAATTCTATGAAATCATACTTTAACATCGACCAAGAACACCACAATCAGATCATAAATACTATGTGCGGTAATATATATTCAATAAAAAAAACCCATTATATATTGCATAAAATTTTAATAACTATAACTTTACCAGCTGTACTTTTAGTAAATAAATAGTTGTTACATTGTGTTGGGACTTATTTGATTATTTTATCAAACAATTTCCTTCGGCTGTTACCAAACAACGTGCTTTTGATTGCCATAAAATTATATCGTACGTTATCAATGTTAATATCATAGCTAATAATTTCATCATTGATAATACTGAAAGTGTGTTGCTTGGTAATTATAATTAACACGAACGTGGTCGAGTATACTGAAGATCTGGAGAACGTTTTTCAATAATGTTGTACAAAACGTTAGCATTGGTGGTGGTCCTATTATGCTATGTGGTGGAATTAGAGGAAATCGCACGGAGCTTATTGAGATAAATTTAAGAGTGAGTGATGACATATGCAACATCCTTTAATAACATGTTTTACCTTATGTCGGCTTCATTCGTCACGTTAACTTCATGTTAATGTGTGAAAATGCCCGTGTCCGTGCCACATGAACAGTTAGTTGTCCAATATCTTGAGGGTGTTGGGATTGAGACACTAAAGTCACCTATTAGTCCTGATATAAATCCCATAGAACATGTATGGTACGTCCTGAAGTGACATATACGAGCACGAAATCCCGCCCCAACCACAATTACAAAATTAAGAATTACTGCAATTACTTGAATCCGAAGCTATCAATGTTCTTCTACATAGCATGATAAGACGAATGCAGGCTATCGCTAGAGCTACTTTGACTTATGGGACTACAAGAAAGACCTAGTTTATTTGTCTGGAATAATTAATACTAGATACTCGTTAAATGAGTCATTGAAGTCTAAAATGTACAATTTAAGACCTAGTAAACGGTTGATTAATGAGGTATAATTTTTTTAATGCTAATACTTTAAGGATTACCACAACAACTTAATTATTTGTATACTTCAATGCACAAAAAAGTCTGAACACCGCACTCCATAGAAGCAAACCACTCCACCCCATTGCCAATTTTGGAGCAATTACCTTGGAGACTGTTTGAAAATCAAATTTCATTTTGAACTTCCTCGTCTAGTAAAGCGATACGAGACTAGAGAATACAACGGGCGACCAGGTCAAATAGTAGAAGATGTACAAGAGATGAGCAGTATATTTTTTCCATCTTTACAAAATTTTACATTTAAGTACAGCTTTGTATATAAATTACTGTAATAGGAAGAGTAAAATTCTTCTACGTCTTAAAACTGAACGTTTACTACTTCCAAGAGTCCATGCTAGTGGAACAGTTCAATGGGAAAAGTTCTCTTTACAGATGGATCAGAAATGCAGTTATAGAAGCTATATGAATGTGACATGAGTATACTGAAGGTATCAGAAATGTTTTACAAAACGTAATTTTGTACAAAATGTTAGTTTTGTTCGCGGTTCTATTATGTTATGGGAAGAAGTCTCAAATGTGCGATTTTCCAGTAAACGGTTGATTTTAGAGTATGAGGTATGACTTTTTTAACGCTGATACTTCTACCGCAATTCCATTATTTGCACACTTCAATGCATAAAACAGTTAAGTACCATTATTAGCATAAAATACTGTACTAGAAGATAAAACAAACCTTCATTCAAAATAATTTTTGGTAAGCAAGTCGGTAGGTATATTTTAGCATCAATTACTGAGGGTTATTAATAGCGAAGATTTTTAAAAGTGAATTTTGATTAAATATAATTTTGCATGTAAAGAGAATAATAAATTGTCTGTTTTCAATATGAGAAAGTGCTCCTGGTGTTATGAATAATTAGATTATGAACAATTTCAAAAGTATCCTATCAATTTGAATTCCATTTGGAAAATTTACTTACTTAGTTTGATATCTATTTTATCTATTTCAATATATAGTTTGTATTCACACACTTTTCAGAGCTACTACGATGTATCTGAAATATCGTACAGCAAAAAGTATTTTCAGAGACCCACTACTCAAACTAGCTCCCATTTTTGGCATAACTCCTTTTTACAATTTTAGCAGACAAAAACTAACTCACGTGAATCTATGCAGGGTATATGGTCCATTATTGACACTTGTAATGATAGCTGGAATAATTGCATCCCTTAAATTTGCTCATCAACAGGTAGTCTACATTTCTCCAATCTTATTAGGATTACAATGCTTAATGATAACCAACAATTTAACTTTGTTCCTGATAACAGTATTAGGATCTTCATTTTGGAATATGGAATCATGGGGGTGTATGTTTAACTTGCTGCATCGTTCATGGTATCATGATGAAATTACCGGGAGATATTTTCTCAATATCCCTTTTACTTTTCTCGTATTTGGATCTGTCCATGGAATTACTTTATTTGCCATCACATTTTATTTTCTGGGAATAATCTTCTCTGGGTTTTTAATTCCTGTAATATTGCTTAACTATTCCATAGTCCTAATAGTATGTATGATATATAAATTTATTAGTTTACTCAAAAATAGATACGCAACTATCAATAACACCTTAACTGAGATCAGTTTTTGCACTGTTATTAAAAGTTGTACAACAGAAAACATAAAGACGGTTAGAAGAATCTATGTGGAAGCTGATAAAATTATGGAAATATTCAACAAAATCTTTGGTTGGCCGCTGTTCCTAATCCTTGCAGGCTCTGTGGAAAATTTACTAATTTCTTTGGCTGTTATCACACAACGTGGTATAAAATTTTATGAGAACGCTGACTTGGGCAGTGAAATATTTATACTTAACGCATTTTACGTGTTATTGGCTTTGGTAAGTTTAACTTCTATAACTAAAATATATAACTCACTAAATTATTTGCAATCAGTATTTGCAAAATATGTGCTAGTTTGCAATCTTAATCACAACCACTGATTTTTATTAACAATCTAATTTAAATAATTTTGGTGTAGAAACGAAATAATGTTTGTGCAATTCGAAAACTTGTACTTAACAAATTGTTCTTTCAAGAAAATCATAAAAAATCATCATTTTTAATGATACACAAATCAGTTTCAGTTATTACGTAAACTATGACTAGTAAATAGCCTATTTTTTAATACAATTTATCTAATTCAATGCTTTTTTAAAGCATGTAATGGTAAAGTTTCAAATTTAATTTAATTTATACTTAAGTTTTAAATGTATATTTAAAGTTAATTAGACTGTTTCACTTCATAAATTATACTGAGTGTTTCAGTTTTAATTGTTCAAAGTACATAAAAACACAATATCGGTTTGCTATAGAATACTCATTTTTATATTAAGAGCGCAAAATCAGTGTTTTTTATGGCGCGTAAAAATGTATATTTTTCGTTGAGACAGTAGATAGAGACATAGAAATTATTCGAAAGCAACATAAAATACTGATTTCACGCACGAAACATAAACAATATTTTTTGCCCAACTGTCCAAAGTATTTGCCTCTGTAGGTTTATTATTTTTCAGTACGTTTTTATCTGAAGTTAGTGTCAATGTCAAAAGTGACATAATAATGAAAAAAAGTATCTTAGATATCGTGCATTTTTATAAACAAATATTTCTACAAACATCAGTCCGTATCTGAAGTATCACTTTAAAGCACTGGTGCTAAAAGTAAATGACTAGCATCCCCCGTGTCTCTTAATTATACTAAGATTAGCACCAGAGTCTGCCAACAAAACAGCCGAAGATCGTCGAGACCAATGTCTAATATAAAGAGAAGAATCAGGCAAATTTAAAAATTCAGCAACATTGGCAGGCATCTTACCAAATATGTTCTTCGCGACAGGCTCCAAATATACCGAAAATTATAGCAACGTTCAATACATTTTGAACTTTTCTGCAAAGTACGACCAAAAGCACTTTTTCACTGAATTTGCCACTAACATCTTTTAGATCACACTATCTCAAAACACGATTGTACAAAAACTTTTACTGTAGCTTTGTCTTATTAGTCAATAATCGAAGCAAGCTTTATTAGCAGCTTCTTCAATTTCGTGGACAATTGGATTTAAAAATGATATTTTTGAAAAATAATTGCATAATAATATTTCGATTGTCAGTTCAGTATCTAAATGACAGTCTTTTAAGCACATGTACTTAAATAGCTATTTATGATATACGTGTTAAAAGTAAGATTTTATTTTGTGAGTGAAGATTATAGATAAAAACGAGCGTAGCGAATTTTTTAACTTCACGAACAAAATAAAATCACTTTTAACACGTATATCATACACTATTTTTTCTACAAAATAATCGGAAGAACTTTAAACTCAATAAAAATAAGAAATCAAAAAATACCACACAGATCGCAATGTTTATGAACCAAAATTTTCGTAGCAACCAGTGCTGTTGTTAGTTACGGAAAAAACGCAAAAATATTGACAGCATATTATAAGTATAATGAATAATCTCGATAACGAATCCATCCCTGCTGAAATCGAAGAAGCCGCCAGTCGAGCAACATTATTGCCTGCGAAATCAAAGGAACAGTACGAAATCGCTTATAGACGCTTTTCGGAATGGTGCAACATTAAAAAGGTCCCTGGGAAATGTAACGAAAGTGTTTTACTGACATATTTTGAAGAAAAAGCCAAGATATGGAAATCGTCAACGCTGTGGTCAAATTATTTCATGATCAAAACTATGTTAAAAATAAAGCAAGATCAAGATATAGCATACATTATAAACTTATTGCTTTTTTAAAACGGAAGGGTGAAGGATATCAAGCAAAAAAGTCAAAAGTTTTGACGAAGACGCATATCGACAAATTTCTCACAGAAGCAAAAGACGAAAAGTATCTGATGTTGAAAGTCGCAGCAATAGTGGGTGTCTCCGGGGCGTGTCGCCGGGAGGAATTGTGTCAGATGACCATCGACAATATCGAATATTTGGGCACTTCGGTTGTTGTGACCATACCAGATACTAAAACGAAAGTGCCTCGGACTTTCAGTGTTGTCGGTGAATTCTATTTAAACTTTTTTAGAAAGTATATTACACTCCGGCCACCCAACGCTAACCATAGACGACTTTTTCTTAAATATATGAAGAATAAATGTGTGAAGAATCCAGTCGGAATTAACATGTTTGGTAAAATGCCTGCCGACATTGTAGAGTTCTTGAATCTACCAAATCCTCAACTCTACACCGGACACTGTTTTCGTCGTTCATCGGCGACATTGTAAGCAGATTCTGGTGCAAATCTTACTACCATCAAGAGACATGGAGGATGGAAATCTTCGACGGTAGCTGAAGGCTACATTGAAAATTCACTGGAACAGAAGAAGGAAATTTCGTGCCAAATACTTCCTACTGCTGCAGTACTACCAGTAGTATTTCTACGGAAAATATATGTGTCACACATGTTGACAGTAAAACCAACTTAAGTATGATGACTCCGCAGGGAATTACAATTTCAAATCGTTTTAATTTTACTATAAATGTTAATAGTAATAACTAGTTAAAATGTTGGTTTGTACTTATTTAAAATAAAAAGTTGTTCATGTGTTTGTTAAAACGTTTTATTAATTTTCAAAACAAAATTTAAATAAACTTTGATTTACTTTTAACACGCGTGTCAAAAAATGATTAAAAAGCCCACTATTAACAGTTTTGTAGAAAAACAATTTTTTTACGCACACACAGAATTTTAAATTATTTATTTATTATAAATATTAATAACACAATCTTTAAAATCGGATAATTGGACATTAGGTGAATATATATTTATACTTCAGTACTGGAAGAAGAAAACACCTGCACCCCAGTGATGATGGTGCACTGAGTTTTCGGAATGAAAGTGCCCGAGAATTTTCCTTGTTATCGCCTGCTTATTTTATATGGAACTTTCTATGTACTCCTCTGCCACAGGAGTCGAACGCCAACCTCGGTGTCTCTTCAACATTTATATGTTGGTTCCTTCATCTGCAAGGAAGGTAGCAGAACATCGTCTAAAGGAGTGTGTAGTATACTCAGTAACATTAGGTAATCTTTTTAGGAATTCAACCTATGTTATGTATATCCACTGCTTGTGTAGTACATTTTGAATTCCTGTACGCGATAAAAAATCGGTTGTGATCAATGGTGGATGGAAGTAGGAAAAATTCCAAAAAAAGTGATCCTTTCTATATCTCCCTCTGGTATTGTAAATAATCTACGAACATTAGTTTTGATATTGGGAATATTCACTTTAATGAACGACTTAGGATCTTCAATGTTCTCTATACGTTAATTCTTCTCTCCTACAGGCTCCAAATATACCAACAATCAAGACACCTTTTTGGAATATGTACTTTTCATCATCTGCCTCTTTGATAAAGTTTTCAACCTGCTCCTTGGAAAATATTATGGATTTTGTGGGTACTTGATTTCCTTATTTTTATTCAAATAAATTGTAGTTCACAACATGAATTAATTACTCCATAATGTAGAGGGTGCACATTTTAAAGATAACTGTGACAAATACGCTAAACTAACTTTCTCCTAAATATTACATCTATTTTTCGACACACCAAATATCAACTTTTGCATAAGTTTTTTGGTACAATTTCTTCGGTTTCTGAGAAATCAATGTAAATAAGGCAGTTTCCATCTCATTTTCTATTTCAGAATATTCGGTATCACTAGAATCTGCGTCATACATACTGCAGTTTTATGAAGAATTAATACCGAGTTTAAGTTGTTGTAGGGGTTTAATTTTCACAAACGTTCACAGATTTCAGAATTTTTAAAAATGTTTGTATAGTTTGTTAACATTGTACCATAGCAACTGCCTTATAGGCAACTTAGTTAAAGTTGTTTAAATAAAATAGTCTATAGTCTGTTTAGAAATGAAAGAGAGTAATAAAAGGTTATTATGTATGCAAATCGTAAATAAATGTAGTACTATTGCTTATATTCAATATTTTTATATTATGTATTATCGGTATAGATGAGGTGTACTTTTAAAAAAAACTTTGTGTGATCGAACCGTACTAAATTGTAGCAGGTAGTTAAAATTGAATCCCCGACAATCTGTCTTTGTGTATGGCGCTTCAATTTATCGGTCCATTTCTCGTATAAGTAAACAATATAAAAACAGCATTTAAAAACTAGAGGCTACTTTAAGCATCATAACCGGGTTATGAGGGTTTTTAGTAATTCAAATAAAATTATTCAGTATTATTATCAAAATATTTATTTAAATTTAATGAATAGATTTTTATTCCACACAAAAATATATGTATTTTGAAAATTCAAATTATGGTGAGTAAATTTAGTGTTGTATAAATGTACAATAAAGAAAATACAAAAGTAAGTATATTAAAATTCATCCTCTGAATATTCTGATGAATTATCTTCGTCTCCTAGATTGATAACGAGAGGTTCCACAGTAACGTCAATTAAATTATCGAGTTCCCACATTTTCTTCTCTTCTTTTTGTACATGATGTATACATCTTTGCCAGTTATCTGCAGTTACTCGTTCCAAGGAATTTTTTAACAAAATTTTCACATCACTTAAATTAAACGTCGTATTATTTCGCTTCTCCTTTTACCTGCGCCCAGACTAATTCGAATTGGGTTAAGTTCACAGTGATAAGGTGGTAACCGAAGTACCGTTATTTGGCGATTTGTTGCCATTTCATGACAAGTGACTGTGGCGGCTCATATATTCATATATTTATATACACCCTGTATAAAGTAACATATTTATTTTGTATATATTCATTGTATATTTTCATTAGTTCTGCACTCACATATTTCCGTCCACACTGTATAAGTTAAAATATTTGTTGTAACCACTTTATATAAATTCACTACTCATATTTTTTCTTTAGTTCTGGTTTAAATTTCAACGTCTGTTCTTAAGTGCTAAATCTAGATTTCATGTTTTGTATTTATTACTTAAGTAGGTAAACGACCGGCGCCCCATAAATCAGGGTTCTGCATGATGACAACTAAGAAACACACTGTTTCTGGCAGACCCTTCGAGGAACTATCTCGATTATGGGCCAGTCACATTTTTGTACTCAGTCATAAACATCGACTCAAACATTGTGGGTGCTAGTCGACCGCAAGCATTAATAAATATATTAGTACACAATAAACTGTCCTTATTGGAATCACACCGCCCCACATGTTAAAAGTTCCTTTTTCGCCATATTTGTTTCAAAAGAAATGTTTTTTCCGGATAACCATTGAATTATATCGGTTTTCCTTCAAGCAGTCATAGGCGTCCGCTCGGTCTGCTATGAATGGTAACTGGCATTATCCATGACAATTATAGACCCCGGAGGAGTAAGATCCAAAATCTGTATAAAATTCTCTTCGAAAACTTCTGCGTACATGTCTTCGTGATAGTCACCTGTATTTTTAGATTCAAATAAAAGTAAACCGTCATCTACAAAACCATGTGTCACTAAATCTTCGCCCTTTACCTGAAGGTGCTTTGAACCGTGTTGAAAGTCCATCCAAAAATGCTTGTCGTAAACTTTTTACATTTTTATCTTGCCATACTTTTGTTACAGTATATCCCTCGTTGACCCAAGTTTCGTCTAGATAATAAATATTCCTCCCTTCATCACGGAATTTTCTAATTGTCTTAAGTAGGATCTTTGCCAACAAATAATTTCATCTTCATCGATAAGAACTGACTTCCTGTTCTGCTTTTCCCAGCAAAATTCAACTCTCGTAACACGGCCCATAATTTGCTTCTACTGATTTTTGGAAAATCGTTGTCCTCTGAAAGTTCACTTAAAATTTTGTTTAGCGTTGGTATTTCTTTTTTAAAATAAAATGAGTGTACTTTTCTGCGAATGACATTTTTGAAGAAATCATCTATAACGACTGTTGACCTCTCTGTAGATGATTTTGGGGGATTTACAGTATCTTGTTCATTTTTTTTTTCCGTTAAAAGTCTGTAGATAGTAGATTTTCCAATCTCTGTCATTTTGGAACACTTTTCCATGATGTCGTCAACACTGTTGGTAGGATTTCGGTGTTTCAATGCATTAAATACATTTAATATAATAATCTTCTCATTCTGAGACAGCGCACATCTTTTCACGCGTTTAGCAGGTACGTAATCTGATAAACTCGACATTTTACCCAAACAATATTATATCCCCTGTTACAATAGTCACTAAACACAAGTAAAATTTTACTCTACTGCACTAATACGTCTTCGTATATTTAGCTCTAAGACTGGATTGATCTGTCACAATACACTGGCTCCTGCCCTATGATGTATCCAGTAAAATATATTAATTAGCATTATTGTTACCCGATAATTACCTGAAACGAAATATTACCACGCCCATGGCCGGTTCTTATCTCGGGGTTTTATTACTCTCTTTCATTTCCAAACAAACTATAACAAATTCAATCGAAGATTATGTCGAAACTATTTTGAATATCTATTTGACGATTTTACGAAAAATCTTGTACGATACATGTTGAGAAATAGGTGTTTAGACCACAGGGTCTGTGGTTTAGACCGTTATTTCGTAACTTGTATCGAAACTAAGCTATTTATAAGTTTAATAATGTAAGGAATGCTTTGATTTGTACTTTTAATGGTGTTTGTAGAAAAAATAGTGTATGATATAAGTATGTATTAAAAGTAATTTTATTTTGTTCTAAGGAATGGGTACCTCCCTTTTCACAAAATAAAATATCACTTTTAGTACTTATACCATAAATAACTATTATACAAAACTGAAGCATATTTTTTATTTTTAGTGTCAACCGACGCTGATCATATTTGCTTGCGACGCAGCGACTCATGAATCAAAAAAACTGTTAAAAGTATGTCATAAACTACATGAAAATTTACCAGTGTTTTCTAGGGAGAAAAAAGAAATTGAAAAATTGCAGAATTTAATTCGAATTAAAAGGTCTAAGTTTACAGCGGCAAATTTTTTCGAAATAAAAAGGTCTACTTTATTATCACTTCTTAGTACTACTACTACTTATATGATTGTTATATTACAATTTAATTTTTTTTGAACATGTATACGTCTTTTAACACAGCAAAATAAACCTTTAGGAACTACGATTTTATTTTTTTTTATTATTTATTAGCTTTAGAACATTAAATTTTGAATAAAATATTGCTATTATATAATCACTATAAATATAACAATTGTGTCAATAATAATATTAATAGGAATAGAATAAAATAAACTATTTCAAAATTCAATTCATCAATTTAATTCATTTCCAAATCGTTAAAAAAATGTTCGGATAATATACCTAGCGCTTAAACTATTTCTGAAAATTATTTCGGGATCATGGATAATTTGAAAATTTTATGAAACTATTCATGAACGACATAGATTTTCCGTAATGCGAATTTTCAATCTATTAACGAGCTAATTAAAGAAAAAAATAAAAAAAATACCACAAATACTCGTGGGGAATATTTTCGACTTTTGCTGTGAACGAAAATACAAGTTACCTAAATGAGCATAGAAGCGTAGATGAACTGACATTGATACTAAAAGATTGGGCGATCAATATGAAGGTGAAAGATAGGACAGAATTTAAAAAAGCAACAAAAGGCTATGTGGAACATTTCGTGCAAACTTTTACAGAAGAGTTGTTAAAATGACTATAAGAGTATGATGAGATACCTCCGATGCAACCAGGAAAAAAACTGCAAACACATCCATGTAAACGTAAGATCAGTTCAGTTTCGTTAAGTTTGTCAGAAGTAAATCGAATAATGTTATTCTGAAATGAAGGTCTGCTGCTAAAATTCTACCATATTACTGCTGTAGAATTAGTGTGGAGAGAAGGCGTGGCAGTTGCCTGTCATTATTTATCGCATAATTCGTGCAAAATTCTTAAAATCGACTTCTATTTTTATGTTGTTGATTCACAATTTGTAGTTATATACAGGACGGGCAAATGAAAACGAAACAGAGCCATTTTCAGGAACTGCGTCAAGATTGTAGAAAAACGCTCAGACCCTTCGATTTTAGATTAAAGGGGGATATTCTTTGCTGGTATTTTTGACACCGCCACTTTCACCCCCAACCAAGGGTAAGAATCACCTCAAAATATTTAAATGACATTGAGGGTTGAGTAATATTTATTTTGAAAGCTCTTACAATTCTCTTTACAGCAGACTTTAAATTTTATAATTCCGCCCAATGTATGTATCAGAAACAAGAAAATAGTTTTTTGAAAATAGTTCTAGAACTAATGTTTTTCTGTCATCCAATTTTGATGAAATGGAAACAACCCTTGTAACACTTGAAAAACAATATCATTGAACTTCTTTAATAACTACAAACGTTAATATTTCTTATACAGATAGAGAAAATATTTAACCGATCATGGGGAGATTCTATTACATACATTTCAAATACATGGGGTATTGGTGGGAAGATGACGCACGGCAGGGCGGGCTAGTCAGTACTCCCAGTACTCCCCTACTCTCCTACGCAACGTCGCGTACGAATACGAATACTGGTTTAGTCCGCCAAAATAGGGGAGGACAGGCAAGCTTCGACGGCGATGCAGTGGAAGGGATTATTGTTAGCATTTCATATGATCGGTTAAATATTTTCCCTATCTGTAGATCTACAGATTCAGTTCAGAAAAGTTCTTTTTTTTTTCTTGAAGATCTAAATAGTGTTTTATCACTGAATTCATATAAAAAACTAATGACAGTTTGAAAAGCATATGTGAAAAAACATTATGGATTTACCAAGATACTTTTTAAAGGACTCTGGGAAGTTGGAGCAACAGATTAAGTTGATTACAACAAGTGATACTTCGAGCTATGTAGTTTTTTATGTCAATTCTTTGAAAAAAAAAAACTGTAATAAAAAAGGATTTTTGTTCCTTTGGAATATTAAAAAACATAACAAAACATAAAATTATTAGACGGGTATCTAAGCAAATGCAATCACAATTGCAATATAAAAGTATCCTATGTCAGCTACCCACCAGCAGTGAGGAATGAGGAACTGGATATGATGCGATCAAACTATTTCATAAATCAAGGCTTTGACATGAACGTATTAAACATAATTGCAGTCCATTTATATCATACTCTTCAATATATGAAGGCAGAAACCCTATGGGGATAAGTACGGAACTATAACAGGAATCACAGTTCTCTTAAATACTACTACCGACATTTTAAGAGACAGTTATATAAAACATCGACGAGGATAATTGTTTTTTACGTAACTGATTCACACATTCAACAATATATGATGTAGTGTGTATCCTATATGTTTCGGATTTCAAGTATAGTCAGCACTAATCTAGTTTTTGTGTCAAAATTGCTGCCAATGATTAAAATTTCAAATTTCGAATAAACCACGAGAGTAATCAAGTCCTATCAAGAGTACCTTTTTGTAGTAAATAATTTACTTAATCTAAATTTTATACTGAAAAATATTTTCTTCCATTAGCGTAGAATTATGGAAGGTGTAATTACTAAAAGAAAACAAATTCCACGCCAATGGGTTGATATTACTAATAATTTGGAGTTTATTGTCCTATAGAGCAAATTTTAGCAAAATCGTATAAGGCGTTCTAAATTTATAAAAAAAGAAACGGTTTCAAAATTGCAATTTCAGGGTCGTATAGCGCCTAACTCGGGCAACTTTGAACTAAAGTAAGTTTAGTTAAATCGATTTATTGTAAAGACCTTTTAGGGACACCCTGTAAAATAAGAAAACCCTAGGGGTATATCTAGGGCGCAAAATAGCATAACTTTGATATATATAGACATATTTAATTGTTTCTTCCTTCTTCACCACAAATTTTCTTGAAACATTGATTTTCGTGTTCGGTGTGGTAATAATAAGCACATCCACGATAAGAGAAATGAAAAATAAATTAAGCTCAACTTTAAAACTGAACTGATTGAAAATTTGAAAGCTAGCGTAAACTTTTATTACATTGAACACAAGCATTGTTACAACAAAACGACAAGAATACTGTATAATGTATCAAAAATCATGCGGAAAAGTGTCAAAAGCACTTTTTCATTGAACTTGCCACAAATATTTCTCAGATCACACCATCTCAAGAAACGATTGTACGAAAACTCGTACCGTTGCAAAACTTGAAAGTTGCTTTATTAGTAGCTTTCTCGATTTCCGCCGGGGGAAATTCATTTTCTTGATCAGTTTCCATGTTACTAGATTTTAAGTTACTTGTCAACAAACGATCAAATTTTCATTACCTTAGCAATAATAAACTTTATTAACAATTGGTTGGATTTCAAAATGACATTTTATAAATTTAATAACGAAATAATTGCATTGATTTGAACTTTTAATAGTGTAAAAGAAATAGTATATTCCAAAAGTGATTTTATTTTGTTCAAAGCAAACATCTCGTCACAAAATAAAATGTCACTTGTATCATAAAATATATAATAATGCAACTCCTCGTCTTCCTTTTAAACTATAAGACAGTGTTATCTAATTACCTATATTAAACATGTACATTATTTGAATTTTGATTAATCTAAAATAAGATTCTATTGCAACTGCTGTGTAGCAATGTGAAAGAGGAGTTTGATATTTTACATATCATTAACGATTCTTCAAAACGTTGTTAAAAGAATATATATTATAGACTAATACATCATTGTCACGCAAGCTCGGTAGAAAAATATTGTATGAAGTTGTAACTTTTAGTAGGCATATTATAAAATGATGCCGGCGCTTCTTTTTTCCATGTCACTTTTCAATCAATTCGAATTTGTAGTACCAAAGAACCTAAATATAACGGAAAATGAGAAACAACCGTCGTCCTTAGGATTATGCATATTAGAAACAAGTAGATTCTATTTTTCGAACGAATCAAGGAATACTATTATTATATTATCAAAGTTTCTGTTTCCATTTATTGAAACAACTCTTATTTTACTCGAGGAAGAATATCGTTGGACTTTGTTAGTAAATCCTACCACTAATAATTATACAATAAATCGGTCAAATAACTTCATAATTTACTTGGAAAGTCAACAAGACCTCATTACTGCCTTTGAAGCTTTAAAAAATATATCATCGTGGAACTTCCATCCAAAGTTCATAATACTTTCGACTATAATTGCTCAAAATCCCCATCGTACTGCTAAAACATTTTTTTCAGAACTTTGGACAATTAATGTTACAGATTGGATTTTAATTCTTGGAACTGAGAACATATCCAACTATATTGTCTTCTACGGCAGTCCTTTTTGGCAAGTTACCCTAAAGGAAGATTCCTGTGCATTCGGAAGGTTCGAAAGTAACAAGTTGTATGACGAAACGTCGACTAAATGCTTTAAAAACTGTACACTGAAAATTTACCACACCAATGCTCCTCCATCTGTGATTAATACAGACATGGGTATGCTGCGATCAAACTACTTTACGAATCAAGGCTTCGATGTGAATATGTTGAACATTATAGCAAGTTCTTTGAATCTTACACTTCAATACATCAAAGCAGGCGATGAATGGGGAAATGTCTACGAAAACGGAACCATAACTGGAAACTTGTTGCTTCTGTTAAACAACTCTGGTGATATTTTGATTGGAAGCTACTTGAAAACATCAGAAAGGATCAAGTATTTTGATATAAGCGACTCCTACCTTTTTAATTATTTAGTATGGTGTGTACCACATAAACTTATACTGACTGAATTTCAACATTTGATCACCATTTTTGACTTAACGCTATGGGGATTAATCTGCTTTGTGTTTGTCTCGATTTCTATCTGCATATGGATTTTAAGTCTGCATCAAAATCACGAAGTTACATTCTATCGAAAGTTCAGTAATGTTTTATTAAACGCCATTGCTGTAATGCTCGGAGTTGCAATCAAACAATCACCAGCAACCACAATTGTTAGGTACTTCATGGCCTTGTTGGTAATATTTGCATTTTGTATAGCCTTCATCTACTCATGTTTTCTTACTAGCGTCATCGCCGCACCTAAACATGTTCAGAAATTTAATTCTGTGAGCGACATATATAAATACAATCTCGCCACCTATTTCCTGTCCCAAAAGCAGACAGTTGAAGGAATTATCAACGAGGTTCCTATCAGACTGATCAACGAAAGATGGAGATTTTGTACGAATGCGACTTGGTGTATGGAAATGGTTGCTATCACTCAAACTCACGCTTTCTTCACGAATAAATTGAGGAAAGACTATATCCTATCTTCAAGAAAATATCGCATACATTTCATCAAACTTCAGACGATACCGGTTCAACTTATGATGATTATGCGGAAGAGTTTTCCGTTTCACAAGCAATTTAATAGGATTATCAATCGTGTTCTTGAAGCTGGATTTGTATCCAAGTGGAAAAAAGATCTCTTACAACCTAAATATATAATAGAGGTTGATGAATCTAGCATAAAGTTTCTTAATCTTGTTCCTGTTTTTCGTGCATTCCTTATATGTGATGTTATCGCTTTCGTTGTGTTTTTGATTGAAAGTATAGTTTATAAATACAAGTGCTATTCATTTCACTATATATTTTAGTTATTTCTTGAACTAAATATAGATTAAACAAGTTATTTTTTTCATATAGAGCTTTGAAAAATCATGATACGTTATAGAAGTTTTGTTGTACGTTACAATAAATGTTTTAAAATGTGTAAGTATTTAAAAAACTTTCTCAGACCTATAACTTCCTCAGAAAGAAAAATTGTACTAAGGCAAGTTAACTTAAATTATTGTATTTTCATCCAATGAAGCTAAGCTTAAAGTATGGCCCACTGTTTAATGAATACCCGAGATTGCAGAGTAATTCATACATTTACAACTCAAACTTTAAATGCACTTTTCTCGAAAATGATGCATTTTAGCGACATGTAACAAATATAGCTTTTTAAAACTAATAAAATGCTGTTTCAAGTATCTGGGGTTAGTACTAGATACAAGGCTTAACTGAAAGGCACATTTGGAAAATATCCTAGACACGGCAAGACAAGTAATGTGTGCTAGCCGGTACTACATTGGATGTATACCTCACTAGTAAGACCTAGGCAAAGGAAAAATCGAGTAAATTTCATGGGCAGACCTGCTTAGCTGTAACAAGCAGTTGTTGTGTCAACTCCTGCGGCTGCCTTGGAAATCTGAAGAAAAGCAAGAATAGTGGCCTACCGCCAACAATAATATGTGGAGGATAGCATCTTATACCCAATATGGGGCACTCCACATATGACTAAATATGACTAAATAAATAAGACGTGTTTAAAGGATAGGTTGACAAACATCGCGATTATGAGCGTTATCTGACGGTCATTTGGAAAAACACTACTCCTTGAGAAAAATTAGCATACAGAAAACTGTGTCACAATTTAAAAAGAAAAGCAAAGTTGACAGTATAACTGATAGAGTTCGCTGTAGCGAAAAGAAAGTAAAGAAACTAATAAATAATTAAAAATCTGAGGTTAAAACATGTAACATGATTTTCTGTGAACATGAAACATGCACGAAACATGGATGCAATGGATGGTTAAAAATTAATATATTTTTGCAACGTGATGAAGGTAAGTTATCGCTCTAGTGCATTCTGATAAATGTTTTCTGTGTTTGACTAAAATTTAATATAACGCAAACAGTTAATTATAGTTAGTGAAATGCTTATCTAAATTGCCTTGCCTACTTTTGTTTGTTTTATTTTTTAATATAAAATACTGTTTAATATACTGCTGTGTACCAAACTGCAAAAATATATCTTATTCCTATGGCATCACAGATACTTACAGAAATCAAAGCTTTTTCAGAGTTACTGCAGACAAGGAAATGTTTGGGGTTAGAATCAATTCGCAAATTATGTAAACCAGATTTTAATCTCACGAACAAAAATTATTACTTTGAATTAAATGTTTTAAAAATATTGAGAAGAATAACTTCACCTTATTTTGGTATTTATTTATTTAAGGTTGATTCGTTTTTTAGTGAATATAAAAGTAATGATAAATACATATATCTACGAGTCTACTGATTTTTTTTTGCTAATGCTGAGTATATTTAAATTTTCACAGAAAAAAATTATCAGTAATACATGATACTGATGAGAACCATTGTAGTTCGGAACAACTGTATGTAAACAATAGTATTTAGCATAAAGTATGCATCTATTTTTTATCATGTTAATCGCTATTAATTACTAGTCATGTAATCAACTTCTTTTCCTATTTATAATAGAATAAAGCATTGAAAAAACAATTCTCTTTTTATTATTAATCCAATCATACCTTCTTTTTTAATAGATATATTATAGAATTCATTGTTTTATTATACTGTTATATAGTGTGCAACTTACATGAAATAAAATTCATAAATCATTGACTACATAATTTTGTAAAAAATCTGTTCAACTTTTATATTTGAACTTTTAATTTTTTACGAAATTTTGTTATCGAGAATTATGAATTTTATTTCATATGTACGTTGCACTTTATATATTAAAGTAAATTCAAATTTACCGCCAATTGCTGCGTAATGAAGCTTATTATACAGCGACATCTATTGTATAGATTTTGAGAGTTATAGTTTTCTCAAAACAGAAAACGTAGCATAGTGCAAATGTTATTTTTTCTCCAAATGAACGTAAGATGCCGCTAGGTATGTCTGGAGCAAGTCGTGCTTCCCATGAAAGACAGAGAAAAGAAACCTCTTATTTAGTTACTCATAGATAGAAATATTGCTGTCGGATCCTATCCTAGAGATGAGATCTAACAGAATAATCGCAAGATTTAACTTTCATGAATGGGAATTACAATAATTCACTGGAAAGATGAAGCCTAGTGTGGTTTACAAATGATTTTAAAATTAACAGTGGAATTGGAGCCGGTGTAGTAGAAGTAAGGTCCAGGTGGCAGAAAAGTTATAGCCTGGGAACTTTTCCTACAGTATTCCAGGTTGAAATTTCCAAAATAAACCCGTATGTAACTGAGAATCTCAAGAGGAGCTGCACTCATAAACTCATCTATATATCCTTGGACAGTCAGGCTTCAATAAAAGCCTTAGATTCAAACGAGGTGGAGTCAATACCCGTTTGGGATTGTTTACAATTGCTAAATTAACTGGCAAGCACAGTTAGGTTGTGCTGGGTGCCAGGACATGAGGGAATTGAAAGAAATGAAAAAGCAGATCTACTTGCAAAAAAAGGAATATAAAACATATTTCTTAGGATCAGAGCCAGCCTTTGGCATTCCTTATAGTGCTGCAAAGTTGGCTCTGCAAAGGTGGGTTCAAAAATAACATTGTGAATACTGGATTTTAAAACAAGAGCAGGCGACTCAAGCAAAAGTAGCCATAGATTTTTCTTCGCAGAAAAGAGCAAATGAAATGCAGATCATTAGTAAAATGAGGCACAGAAAAGTCCCAGGACTTTTAACACATGATTGAAGAAATATCTCTACAACACGAGATTAGTAGAAAACCCAACATGCTGAGAGAAGAAAACCTCGTTGCATGTACTTGGGGAATGCGAAAGCCTATCATGCTTAAGATTTAGACTTCTTGTTGAACCTTTCTTAGATGCAAGGTCATTGAGAAAAATATCGGCTAACTGACTTTTTGACATTATGCTGAGGACAAATCTGAAGGATGCGTGCGTGTGTATGTATGCGCATTACATTAAGTAAACTATACGCTTGAAGTTTTAGTGATCTGTGTTGTGTGGATTATTAGGGAAGTTATCGCCGAGTATCTCGGCATACTTATTATTTGTTTACTGATTAATTTAGTCATTGATTATTTGATATTATGAATGACAGTGTACTACTGACTAGGCCGGCCTATTATTGTTTTGTGTTATATTTGTGAACACCGTTACCTGCGTATGACACAGCATGATTTTAAGGTATGGAGTATCCTAGGGCTCTTAGCTGCGTGGGATATCGTCCATTCGTTAGCTGCAGTGAGCGAGGGATACCTCGGAGGCCGCTAGACCTAGTCTTGCTACGAACTATCTCTACAGAGATAGTCTGATCAGTGTGCATTGTTAATTTAATATCCAGCTGCAGTCTGAAAGAGAATATATCCCAAGCATAGAACGGTAGATCTAAGTAACACATGATTAGAGAATGTGAAGGTATGCTTGGGTACTCATGTGTGTTTCCTTATTTTTTTTAAAGGTTCTGAGCTTATTGCAAGAGCTGTTATCTACATCTTTACCTGAAGTACTTACCCATTTTGTGTATTTTTAATCATATAGTGTTATTTGCAAGGCAACAAAATATTATCAGTTACGGCCAATAGTTCACGCCCTGTATACGTAAAGACGCCCTTAACAGAATATCCGCATAAAAACTGGAATGGAAACGCTTTCGGTCGATATAATAAAATATTTACACTTTGTACTTTCTCATTTTAACTGCGAGTTGACGTTGAAGTGAAGATATGCAGTTCTACATATTCATTAAACTAAATAACTACTTTAAAAAAGATTTTATCAGTATTAAAAAATATGTTTGTATTCAAAATATATTTTCAACTGACTTAATAAGCCACCCACTGAATAATACAAACATCATTACAATACAAAATGGGTACTATATATCACTGTCAACGTAAGTAAATATGACAGAAAAATGTTACACTAACTTGCAACGTATTATTAACAAAATTGGGCCAGCTTTATTTTTTTTTATTTTGGTATTAAATTAATTTTAACCTATAAAAATGATACCACATGAACAACCGAATCTAATAGTTTATAAGCTTTACAAACAAGTAAATGTAACTTTAAACGGATTATTAACTAAATTCAATATCTAAATCAGTGTGGCTTATTAGAAAAACTCTGATATTGCTTGATAACGACCAATTCAACAAATGTACCATAAGTGCTTCCAATTCCAATTAAACAAATAGGTAGCTTTACATAAAATAATCCAGTAAGGATTATTGCTTTTACTGAATGCGAAGATTCAGTTTTGGTACTTGGAACAAAGTGTAGGTATGTCGTATCAAAAAAGTAATATATTTTAGGAAATGGAACTATAACTGGAAACTTAGCACTCCTCTTAAACAATTCTGTGGATATTTTGATTGGCGATTATATGAAAACATTCAAAAGGTTAACATATTTCGACACAGGTGTATATCTGTTGAATTTCGAAGTATAACAAATATATTCAGTAGTGAGTTATGTATACTGATCATTTTCACTTACATACATACATGTTAATCTCTTCTTGTATTTAGATTTGAAGTTTGTATCAAAAGGAAGAATTTACATCTTACAAAACATTGCACGATATTTTTCTGAAAACTATTGCAGTGCTTTTGGGTATTGTAATAAAACCTCTACCTAAAAGCACTAGTGTCAGATATGTTATGGCAATGTTGATTATATTTGGATTCAATATTACACTAATCTACTCAGGTTACCTAAGAGGTATAGTTTCTGCTCCTAAATATGTTCAGAAAATCAGTTCTGTAAAATATATATACAACCGCAACATGAATACATATTTTCTATCTTCTGAAAAGTGGATGCTGAAAAAAAACCAAACTATCGCAGAAAAGTGGATCGACGAGAGGTGGAGAGATTGCTCGAACGTCGGTTGATATTTTGAAAAAGTTGCCGCAACTAAAACCCACTCCTTTTTCACAACCAACCTACGCCAAGAATATTTTGTAGCCGCAAAAGATTATTGGATGCATTGTATTGAACACAATACAATACCTTTTCAACTAGGCATAATCATGAGAAAGGGTTTTCCTTTTTATAAACAATTTAATAACGCTATAAGTCATGTTATTGAAGCTGGGTTCATATACATATGGAAGAAAGATTTGTTAACGTCCTAGCGCGCAAATGTCGAGAATTTTAAAGAATCTATTATCAAGCTCAATAATCTGATATCTATTTTCAATTTTATTTTTGTAGGGTACATTATTTCTTTTATTGCATTTTTTATAAAAATTATTTTCTGCAAATATGTGGGAAAACCCGTTCTCAAAACCAATACCAGAAATTAAATAAAATGTAAATTTGTGTTTAATTTTTTTTTAAAAAATGTATATATTTATTATTTTTTTTGTTCTTTATAGAAACGTTACAAATTACAATGTTTGCTGAGACAGCTCTTTTGTATCTCCCTTTAAAGATGAATCTAACCATCCTCTGCTAAATTGCGTCGTTTTGAAATACTTATCTGTCGAATCACCTGAATTTCAATCTTGAATTCTGTAATGTGTTGTAGTGTGGCAACACCAACGTTAGTATTTGGAAACATATACATCATGCCATAAATGTCAGAATTTGGCATTTGATATTAACACTATAATAGCTTATATTTTAATAGAATCTACTTATTTAATTTGGTCTGCAAAAATGTACGTATTTTTTATGTACAATTTTAATCATTAAAATACGCGGCACGGATACTGTTCTAATACTTCACAAAGCTTTTGTGTCTAAATATTTTACATTCTTCATAAAATTGGATACATACGTATTAATAATGGACTCCTGCATTTTTACCATAAGAACACAATACTTGTTATTTTAGGTTGTTTCAATTTATAACATACACCTTAACAAATATTTGACATTTGTCATAATTTATATGAAACAATTGACGACTACGTCCGATTATGACATTTGTGCTATAGAGTGCTGCCACGCACGATGAGTTAGTGCAAACAGGCAAAGGAACAACACTGGAAAAAGCACGGCTGTTGCGATTTAGTAGACCATGATCTAACATCAATGGCAAGTAAAACAAAGAGATAGCAGAGGATGGGACAATAAACAATTTTCTTTATGAAACCAGTGGTTTGAAGAGTCATGTGGTCTATAATAAGTAAAATCAAGTAATTTTTGTTAGAGCCGAATTGACAGTTGTGACGGATGTCTAGCAATAATATCAACAAACGCGGTTTTCATGTACGCCATATTTAGTACGCGAAACCTTTACCAAAGTGACAGATTTTTTCATATATAATTGGTAAAATATGGATTTCAATAGTGATAGTAGTACAGAAGACTTTACACCAAAATCTATGATGATTTTGTTAAGTGGTGCTCCTTTAAAAAGGTAAACAATACAGTGAAAATGGGCATCTAATATATTTGTTTGCAAAATGCTAAAACTGTAAACTGTCCTCTTTGTACTTGTATTATTCCGTGTTAAAAGCAACGTTACTTTTAATCATAACATAGATATTAGCAATTATTCAAGATTAATAATATTCTTAAAAAGAAAAAATGATGATTATAAACCGAAGAGGTTCGAGGTCTACATGTTTGATGAATTAACAGGACCAGAGTTCATATTATATAATTATGGTAATTAATTAGATACAAAATATGTAAAGATAGAAATTTTTCGATTATTTATATTATAAATATTATCTAGAAACTGTTTCTTAAGTACTTTCTTCAAAAATGTCGCATGCCGCACAAAAAAATTTGAAAGCATTTTGTTTAATATTTCAAATGGAAAAAAAAATAAATACAGCAGCATTTAAAATGATTGTAAACCTTTTTTCTCCCTACCCCGTAATATTGGTTTTCTAGTGAAGTGTGGCATATCTAAATAAATAAATATTTTCTGACTTTCGATTTTCCCATTATTTTAAGTTTGCACATAATTTCATCGTTAATCTTTCAAGCGACGAGTCATAATCAATCTACAACATATACACTTCCACTTATAAATTCACATAAAAAATTGCCATACCTATAATTTTATTTGACCGTCCCTGGTAACGATCCTGATAACCATCAAAGTTACATATGAAAATGAAAGTATACAATTGTTGTACATTGTACAATTTTCTGGACATGATAAACTAATTATTTTATTTATACCACACGTCTTTATACAACATATTCTTTGAACTGTGCTTTAAATATACTCCATCCATTAGACAATGAAAACATCATTAAAACGATATCATTTATATATAAATCATTGTCACGCAGGAAAAGTTTATACTGCTACGTTTTTACTAAGATCGATTGTAGCTTGTCCATTATTTACAAAATGATATTAGCGCTAACATTCTTCTTGTTCCTTCATCTGGAATTTGTATCACTCAAGTTCCATCATCTGATTGAAGACGATACGAATTTTAAATCAAAATTAGATTTATGTCTTTTAAAAATCTGTAAATCATATTTTACTAAAGAAACTAGTACAATCATTTTTATATCGTCGCACATAAATGAATTTGAAAATTTAATTAGTGTTGCATTATTTGAAAAAACTAATTACACTTTTCTAATAAATAAGACACTTGAGATGGCTCGCGGTATAAGTGCTCATATAATTCTTATAAAAAATAACAAACAGCTTCACGTTGTTCTTGAATGGTTAAAGAATCTTTCTACATGGAATTCACAAGAGCAATTTATTATAGTTTCAAATAGTGTTGTAGACGTACCTCAACAAGTAGTTCGGCTTCTTTTTCAAGAACTTTGGAGAGTAAATGCGTTAGAATCGATCTTATTAGTCGGAATAAATAACTCATCCTCACACCAAGTTTTCTACTTGAACCATATGAAGATGGTTGCGTTAAAATCAACTTATTGTTCATTGGGAAGATTGAAAAATGAACGAAAACTATTTGCCAATGCGCTGATCAAATGCGTTCATAACTGTACTCTAAAAGTTTACTATATGGATGCTCCTCCTGCAGTCATTCATGGAGAATTGGGTACTCAGCATTCAAACTACTTCATAAATCAAGGCTATGACATGAACGTCTTAAACATAATAGCAATCCACTTGAATCTTACCCTCCATTATATTAAATCCGACTGTAACTGGGGCTACATTTACGAAAACGGTACAACAACAGATAATTTTGCACTTCTCTTAAACCAGTCTGCGGATATTTTGATAGGAAGTTACATTAATACACCTGAGAGAGTAAGATTTTTCGAAACAACAGTTTCACACATTCAAGAATACATGGTATGGTGTGTGTCACATGATTTTGTAATAGTTGGATTCCCAAGCATGATGAGCATATTCAGTGACGGGTTATGGGTTCTTGTAGCTATTACATACGTCTTGCTTTCTACTTGTATTTGGATTTTAAGTCTCCATCAAAAGGAGCTGACATCATATAAAATATTCAGTAATGTTTTAACGAAAACAATTGCAGTGGTCCTAGGTGTTGGAATTGACTTATTACCTAGAAATACAAGTGTTCGATATTTCTTGTACATGGTAACCTTATTTGGATTCAACATTACATTGATATACTCAAGTTATCTTACTGGTATTGTTGCAGCCCCTAAATATATTGAAAAAATTAATTCTGTCGGTGACATATACAAGCATAACTTGACAACTTGCTTTTTACCTACGGACACCTGGATGGTGGGAGAAGATCAAATGTATGATGTTCCCAAGAGTTTGATTATCGAGAGATGGAAGAATTGTCCTAATATTAGCTGGTGCTTCGAAATAGTGGCTACAACACAAAATCATTCCTTTTTTACAAATAATCTTCGTCAGGACTACATCGCAGCTACAAAAAACTATCGTATTCACTGTATTAAACAAAACACTATACCTATTCAATTGGTCTTGGTAATGAGAAAAGGATTTCCTTTCTATAAGCAATTTAATGATGTTATATATCGTATTATTGAAGGTGGTTTCGTATACAAATGGAAGAATGATTTTGTCAAACGAAAATTAGATGTTAATTACGATGGTGCTACTATAAGGTTTTCGAATCTTTTACCGATTTTCAAATTTCTAGTCGTTTGCCATATGACCTCATTTATTGCTTTTTTGAGTGAAATATTGCTTTTTAAATATAATACTAGTACAGCCATAGTTTAAATAATAATAATAATTCCCCTGCTCTACTAACTGAACATTGACGGCCGATCATCGGCTATTTATTGGGTCTGTTTCATACCTAGTGTCTTGTAAAACGGTTGTACTTGATGCTCCTGATAAATTTTGAGTGAGTTAATTTTATCGATTAGCAATAATGGCTTGTCACGGATCTTAATGTTCTGCTGATGACTGTAAATCTAATGCGAGGGATATTTCGATTTTTTACTTCCTGAAGGGCCCTGAAAGGTAATACATTTATAAAAAAAATATATTAACAGGATTTCAAATTTATCAAGTACAGTTACTAATATCCGTAATTTATTTATTTAATCATAAAATATTTTGCTGTGTTAGTTAAAATGTTTATAAATTTAAAAATACTTATATATTTTGAAGGTGTCAGGAATGAATATATAGTTTAAGCTTTGTTGTAGAGCATACATTTGCCAAACTAACACCTGCAGAGTCCTATAGGCGTATACAAATATATGCTGCGCATTTCAATTATGAATCATTCAGTTTGTAAAGGAAACTGTTTATTAAAACATGCGATCTTTATAAAATTATTACCAGAATTGATATCCATATGGATATTATGATTTACTTCAGACAAAAAACTGTGTCGGCTCTGATCACATAAAAGAAGTGGTGTAACTGTTTATATTTAAACTATGGCACAACTTTGTAATAATATTTTAATTTACAAATACATTTAATTGTTACTGCCAAAAAGATAGAAATTAATTTTTAAAAATGCTTAATTTTGAAATTATAAATATAAAACTTGCAGGAATAACAAAATTCGGGTTTTGTATATTTTAATATTAGGAATGTTATTTGACAGTATTTTCTGAAATTATTTACGAAACTGTAAATATTTATGTAAAATAAATTACTTTCATGTTTTATGAAAGTTTCATTCGTCTTAATTCATTCCAATTCACAATATACCCTAAAATAACGTATACATTTAATATAGATGTTTTCGAATACAGGGCGTTCGGAAATTATAAGCAGAAAATATAATACGTGATTTACTCTTAAAAATATTAAAATGAGTTCCTATGTTTTCCACGTAACCTCGAATTTAATTTCTTACGGCTAAAAGACATTGTTTAAATGTTTAATATTTATTACCGATAATATACCCGTTATAAAAAAAATAAAATCGAATTCTAAATCCCTGAATGACTCTTATTGACTCGAACCAAATTTATTTTTTCCAATTTTTCCAAAGAGAAAAAAAATGTCAATGACTAACCGTTTCCAAGAAATTTATTTTTACATAAATTAAATTCATAATTAATAATCTTCAGTCATAATCTCTACGTTTGCTAAATTGGCACTGTACGAAGAATAAATATTACAGTGTTTTCGAAAAGTAACGAATAAATTCATTATTTTTGAAAAGTTTTCCCCTGGCACGTAGATTTTGTTTTTAAAAAAGGCACATTTTGACACACGACCCATATTTGTGAAAATTAAATTTTAAAATCTTCAAACATTATTTTCTTGAAATTTTTGTTATGTAACACCATAATTTTTCATCATGTATATATGTAAAATGACACGCTCTTTCCAATGGCATGGTCAAACTTGGGGGTTGATATTTAAAAAAATTGTCGATGACGTCATATCTCGAACAACGATGACGTCACAAATATGGGTCGTATGTCAAAAAGTGCTTTTTTTAAAAATAAAATCGACGTGCCAGGGATTTTTTTCGAAAACTTCTCAATTTCAAAAATAATGAATTTACTCGTTACTTTTCGAAAGCACTGTATAGTACTGCATACAATATTTTAACAAATATCAAATTTTGATAGACCTACATCTACATTTTCCAAACTGTTACACTGAATACCTTTTATTTACTTTAGAGCTATTAACCTAATAATATATTACAGCCTGAAAGCGTAAAAGACGAAAATTATATGTTGGTAAACGCTTTTAGAGTGGTTCGAATATTTGTCTTTCTATTTATTTGACTGGTAATTTCCGGTTAGAATTCAATTGACCGGTACTTTCCGGCTACAATAAAACTTGTATGAAAAATAATAATGGAAAAGTTAATTAATGTACGGTGGAATTTATCAAGTAGGAACAGTTGATGTTGATTATACAGGGCGATTGGGGGAACCACCAATATTATTGTAATGCATCAGTGGAGAAAAGTATAGTTATTCAGTAGGTATTATAAATTATAACATTCATTAAAGATCTATTGAACCTAAATTAATAAATTAAATTTTCAAATATACCACAGTCAGCCTCGATGTATGCATCAGCTCGTTTGTGGATTGCACGGGTAGCTCGTTAAAGTGTACGGTGATTTTCTCTTACGAGTCCTGCACAATTAACAATTCGATCGAATAGCGCCTCTCTTGTGGTCCCTTTTGTCGCATATACTAATGATTTAAACCATCCGCAAAGCAGTAATCAAGGAGGTTCAAATCTGGTGACATTGGTGGCCAATTTTGAAAACCAACGCAGTCAATCCAGCGTTGTGGAAAGCGGTTGTTATGATTGATCACAACACGATTAAAATGGGTAGGCGCGCCACCATGCTGAAAGTACATGTACATACATGCTTAATATCCAATTGAACATCATCCAGTAGATCTGTCAAATTATTTTCTATAAATTCTACATATCTAGCTCCAGTAAATTGTCCATCTAGCACAGGATTTTTATTGCATTTATATTCTAGAGTTATTGTTCAATATTTGAATGTATTGTTTCCATTTTGTGTATTTTATAACTATAATTTTTAGTTTTAATTTTATATTTGATTTTACATTGTATGTTCTTTTTCTAATTATGTGTTTTACAGTGTGTATTGTGGTGAATTTAAATGGAAATGGGCTCAAATAAATGAAACAATATTTTTAACGTTCATATATATAATCGTTGTTTAATAATCATAAAATTTATGTTTACAAATACAAATTTGTGTTACTTATTTACCTAAGTACCACTTTTACTAACTACATATTTCGTTATTAACAATAGTAAAATATATAAAATTGTAACTCGAATTTTTTAAATATTGATCCACTTCAATTAGTTCTACATAACATGTAAGTACCTACCTATACTTATACCTGCTGAAAATAATATTTTGTAGTTATCAGTAATTTGTATTTTCTTATAACAAATAGAAAAAGACATTCCGAAGATAATTGATAATCAGTAGGACATATGACATATACAGCAGTTAGTATATTATAAAGTTCAATATAGAATATCAGAAATCAGAAACAAGAAAAAACCAACTGAGACTGTTAACGAAGAAATATACAATCTCTTAGATGAGTTACAGGCTTCAGCATCATTGCACGTCTGAACACAACCACGGACGTACCTACAACAAAAAATTGTTTACATGCTTTTTATTGCTGCATGGAGGTAGTTGAAATATAATTATTATAAAAGTAATAGTAGACCCCACCCCTTCCTACATATTTCAGCATTGCAGCTTAATTTATACCTATTATCGTAATAAAATCTTCCACAATGCGACATCCTCACTAACTCTGTGTCAGTAGTTAGAGTGCCACTGTCTAACGCACATCCCCTTACAACAATCTGTTCACCAGTATCATCTAAAAAAAGAAATACGTAAAAGTAAGCCACTGAAAACTTTGTAATAGAATAAGCATTGAGAGCATGATACAATTTTGCGTCGTTTTTCTTAATGTGACGTCTTGTTCACTAAACATTTTGTCGCTACCACGTTGACCTTACACTTACGGTAGCTGGATTCCTTTTATATACTAATTTATTCGAGCTGTACACTATATATACATATGGGTAAAAAATCAAGACACTTATTTTATACTCCCAACTCCAACGGCTCTAGAATACCTGCTCTGCCGAGGTCTCAAGTACAACTACTTTCCTATTACCCTTGTTGTTAAGGAAATCCACTTGTGCCCTTTTTCAGGCCAAATACCTTAAACACATTTATAACCTACATCTGGTTTCTTTCATACTCCGCAAAGCAGGCAAAAACTCAGTAACACATTTTAATTTTAAAATAAAAAAAATATATTGTTTAATGCTGTGTTAATCCAAATAATCAATCTTCTTTTGTTTTAATAAAAGTCCATTAGCATACATTCATTAATTAATGTTTAACAACCACTTGTTTTATATAAATTCACACAAACTGACAATGAGTCTCTTAACAGTTGATTCTGCAGATTTAACAATTTACAAGTTTAATCGGTAGTATACCACCTACCTAGCGGATGCTATAGAAATTGTTTGGCTTGATTAGAATTTACTAAACTAGACCGACTTTGGTGGTCAGTGGTCGCGTGATTTGAGGCGTCAGTACTTGAATCGATGTGACTAGATCTTTGTGGGTTCGAGCCCCGCAGCCGGTAGACCGTATAACAGCTATATTCGAGGAGAGGATTGGCACCCTCTCTGCGGGTATGGTAGGGCGGAAGAATGTTAGCTTGGGTCAATGTGAGAAATGGATATCGGTCGACATTTGATTACTCCCCTAATTAATGTAGTTTTTCAAGGTTCCCTCATGCACCGAATGGTGGTTAGGGCCTACCAACGTACCTAAGTCCTTCCTGGGCGCAAATGCGGCCTGCTTAATAATAATTTGCCGCCCATTCTCCCGCACTAGTCTCCGACTTCTAGGCTAATCCCCTTGATTAGAGTGAGGGGTACAGATATTATTTATTTTTATTTCGAAATCGGTCTGTGTGAACAAATGCATGCATATTGAATTTTCGTCTAAAACGAAGAATTTACTACAATCGTCCGACATTCACAACGATATCGGTGACGGCCACCAATATTTCCATCGGATCGAAGACTGTATGAACATCTCCATCTGAAGCCAATCCAATCAATAACGATACCGACAATATCGTCCTGAAACCGCGCTCAAAGAGCACTTTACATTATTTGACTGCTGGGATCCAAGTTTTTGATGAAAACTGGAAAATATGAACGTGTACTTGAATACATCGAGTGTGTCCAAGTAAACCTTTACATTTCCGAATTACATCTTCCATCTATGCCTCATCGTATCTCTCATCGCCTATTATACCTATTTGAACGTAAGGGTTTATTTTGCACTTTTTTAGTTCCAAATTTGCAAAGTTACAACTGCAAAATGGAAAACAGTGGAAACTCGTGGAAAGAAGAGTGAGGTTGCTGATACAAAATACGCGACACTTCATAAATGGTATTTGAAAAAAAATCAGGTTGCTATCTCACAGAATTAAACTTTGCTTAGAATATCTAGAAGCATGCTCTTGAGAATTATGCGTGACAATTTTCGTCTTATAGAACGAAATGGAAATTTTCTGATAGAAAAAGAAGAAATAGTGAAAATCGGCACCTATGATAAGAATCGACTGAGATGGCTTAGATTCATAGATAAAGCATACATATGTCAACAATGTCAACTACCATGCGGTCGTCTTTGTGTAGCGTTTCTAAATGTAGAAACGACAAAAATTAACATTCTTATTAGTAATAATACCTGATAGATAGGTAACAGTTAATCCAGTTAGCTCCAGTATTTTGCATTCGTTTTTCATTATTTCGTTATAAACTGGTAAAACTACATATTCGCTCATTACAACCCCTCACTACCGATAAACGACACTTCCCGTAGGTACAATTAGATAAAATGCCTATTAATTATAAGAAAATCAGACGAAAGGAATGGGTGGTACTAATATGTAGGTAATACAAAACTTTCAATGCACCCGCGGCAGTCTTATCCTATAACCTAGAAAAACAAACCGGCGAACTATATTGTGAGAAAATATCTGTACCCGACACATATTTCTTTATTTAATAACTATAAAACGTTTAAAATTAAAATAAGACACTAAAAACTGAAGAAGAACACAAAATTACAACGTAAACACAGGAATTGAATTATGACATGACAGCGATACCGACTGAGCGACTGTTGCATGACTTGCTTGTTGGTTGCCTAATCTATATTGGCGGCGTTAAATAAGGATTTAAAATAATATCGAAAAAATTTTTTTTTGGCTTTATAAATAAGTTTGGAATTTTTTTGAAGGGTGATTCCGTTAATTCTTATTTTTCCCTATCCCCTCTTAAAATATTTGTACTAAGTTATAGTTAACCCTGTATGTTATAGAAACACTGATGAAAAATGGATAAATGGGGGCCATACGATGACAAATATGTGTTTTGCCACATCAGTTTCCAACCATCAGAACTGCATTTAACACAAAGCATTTTCAATCTTGCGTGCGCCTACCGGTTGGACTTTGTTCCCAGCTATTAGTATAAGATCCCACTATAAAACGACCTTCACCGAGCTGGTTAATGGATGAAAAGTATTTTATATCCAATTAAATATGTCAATAAATATATTGCAAATGGGTTGTCTAAAAAAATTCAGTCCAGAATATGATTAATTAACAATAAAAAATTATTATTTTTTTAAACATTTCACTGGTTTGGTTAATAGACAAATTCCATACCAACCGAAAGTATGAAGCCCATAGAATATGCAAACGTTAGGTTGACTATTTTTTTCCCGTCACAACTCTTGGGTAGGCAGGTATAAACAGGTAAATCGATACTAGTAACATGCACCGGTGTGGTTAATAAATTAAAGTTAAATTAAAATAAAGATTATTTCATTATCAACACGGTGGTATAGGGTTGTCTGCGAAAAATCAGTCCTGAATTCCGGTTGTCGAGTTTTAAAAAGTGAAATATTCCCCAGCGAACCATTCCATGCGATAGAAGAGTACACAGCATTGCATCTGTGTGTAGTTCGTCCATACCGAAAATGAAGACGATCCGTTCATCCGTTTCTCCAAAAAATCGAATAAAGTCCGGGAGCGGCGGTATTATTATTAATCTGCCTCTAGGAACCCCTAACGCCCTTCAATGACAATAAACAATATTTTCGACCCTACTAATGATATGTCGAGATCGAAAACCCGTAAAAAATAACATTTTCTAATAATCCATTTGCCGGGAAACGATACATATAATCAAACAAACAAAGTTATTTTTGGTAATTTTGTGTTCTTTGAATCCTTTTGAAAGTAGCACTCCTATGGAATCATGCCCCTTGCAACCCTAACCTCTCGTGCTCATCTAAGTGCTGTGAATGAATCACTATTATTTTGACCCTCGACTATAGTTTCAAGATACTATATCTGGTATCTACTCATTTGATATTTGAATATTTACATCTAAAGTTAAATTATAAAAATACGTATCATAGATTTTTTTTATTTTTGTTCAATTACCTAGTATCAATTTACGGTAAGTTTATTTATATTTTTAATTAATTTTTTAATTTCAGCAGGTTTCTAATTAAAAAGTCAAAAAAGCGTTTAAAGAGTAAATACCTTATCCTTCAAATTGCTATTTGCACTCTACACGACAATATCAGTTTCAAAATATTTTTTTTTATTGATTTAATTTTATCTTAACATAATATGACATTTTATACTAAAGATTGATTTTTTAAGGCACACAGTTTTACAATTGATGGCTTTTGAAAATACTATAAAAATTAACACAAAGCATCACATGACTAGGATTTTAACTTACCAAAAACTCCATTGATTTTGACACAGGAAGTTGCAGGAAATAGACCATCCCTGCCCTTTCGTCCTGCCATGCAGGGCGACTGGAACACATCTAGGGTATAATTATTATGGAAAGGATCCTCGCAAGGAGGATAGTCCTTATTTATCGAAACGCATTTGAAACAATCAATGGCAAGTGCTAGAATGAAATACTCGCGTATAAATAAGTCGTTAGTATTTGTATATCACAATACTTACTACTTAGAAAAAAATTAAAAACGATTACGGCGGAAAAACGGACTTCAACGATCATGCTTTTGGGTCAGTACTTTCACTCATTCCATGAATTGTTGATTAGTTCAAGTTCAATTTCTTTGCCAGGGGTGCAGTTAAGGATACTAAATTATTAAATAGGTTTCCTGAAATAATCAATATTTTTCCCTCCTTGGCAAAGTCCGCTGCCCTACATGATTCCCCGCAATGGTGGTTGCATACCCTTATGATTTACTTCGACTTAAGTCGAATTCAATCAGCGGGGTTTCCAACATATTTGTTTAGGATTACACATCGAAAAAAATACAAATATATTTTGTATGCATTTATTTATTATGGTTTACTCTAAAATATCAGTAGCAAATAAAAACAATACTAAAACAATGTTATTAAATTTTTAAGGGATTAGATATCACAAAATACAGTAATTTATTCGCAATGATAGCTCAGCATATCTATCTAATACAAAATGTCATGAAAAAGTAATAATTTATCTAACATAGTTCAGTAGCGGTTGGTGAAAATTAGACATATTATTTATAAATAAATGTGGGGCCCATATCGTAATTTATAAAATAGTTTCTGTTTACAAAGAGAACTTTCATGGTAAAAAAGAAATTTGTAAATAAAAAGTTAAATGAAGGCAGCTTCCACTAAGATTTCAAAAATGGTTGCATATATGTGCAGAATAATTTTTTCCTTATAACCAATTGATAAATATAAACAGTAATGCCAAATAATCATTTGAAGAGCAAAAGAAAATTTTATGGAAACGAAAAATAAAACTTGAACTGTTTTATTGTGTTGTAAGGATAGAAACAATCCTAATTCCTAAAACAAGAGAATAATGAATACTTATAATATTCAACAAACACTACTGAAATAATACCTTGTACATATTTTCTTTATAATTTAATTAATAACCTAAAAAAATATCACAGACAAATTATTCACTGTTCTGCTAGGTAAAGTGAGAATATAATCTTTGATATTTCAAATACATATTCCTAATTTATAACAAATTTATGTTAGTTTACTACAATTTATGCATTAAAAAATAAATAAATGATATTTCAAAAGAACCTTGTCTGTATATCAATACATGGATGTCCCAATTTATAAATTGACACCAGAAAGAAATCATAGCAGGCTTAGAATCTGCTAAATTTCTATACTTAAAAAATTCTCGAAGTGCATTTATTTATAAATAAAAGCACCTGTATGTGCAATACATACATTTCCTAAGATAACTGGATAATCAATGTCTAATAACATATTTAGCTGCACCTAGAAGGTTGCCATCCTATGCTCGAATTCCATTAACTTTCGTTAAATGATGTATGTATTGTTGTGGGGAGTTTAGAACCATTTACTAAATTTTGTAATTGAACAAAATATATAATTTAATGTCTGGTAACATGTAACCAAAATACGAGATTGTAGCAATTTTTATGATATGCAAGGACAATTTTGATATAGAAAATAGAACTCGGAAGTATTTTTACTGCATTGCAGCAAGAATTTTCCTGCTGCCAGCTGCAAAAGTAACTAATCTTGAAGAAAGCAAAAATAATCAAACAAATAATATACCAATACTTGCAAGACAAATTGCCACACTAGAAATTGTAGCAAGCTTTTTTGCTAGCAATAAGAATATTTTAAAACATTTTTGATGATTTTAGCAGAAGTACCATAACCTCGCAACTTGAAATACCAGTAACTTGACACAATATAGCAATGACCACGTTCAGCTCACTGATTATTATGTCTGACTGGAACAATTTTGGTAGTTGATCCTTAGATCACTCAGTTATCAGCGGTTATTTTATGTATCATAAAATAATTTTTAAGATTTCTGGAACGATGTCTCAATGTCAATCAGCAAGATACTGCTCATGATAACTAATCACTACTGTGTGCTGAACATGACCAATGATGTAGTTGCAGTAATTTTACATTAATCCCATTTATATTTAAAATATAATTAGTTTTTTAAAATGGGTATTAAAAAGATACAAATAAATAACTTTCATTAAGCAATCTGTAATATAAAGTATCACTTATCTTACAAGAAATTAATCAGAATTATTACTTACTCAAAACATAAGCCAGTTTTGCGTAATACTTTTTTAATTTATGCCACACATTGCCCCACTGAAATGTTTAGAATGTAGTAACTAGGTTAAGTTTAGTTTGTCGTGTCTGTTAACAGGCACGTACTTATTTTAGAAACACCCTGTATATTAGCCACCAATTTAAGAGTGCAATACAAAATTAACACAAGTATTATATACCTTACAATAATTATCTATTAACAGAGACAATGAATAAAGGAATCTAGAAAGAAATTTGAATGCACAGATGTTATGAATTGCTGTTTTTATGGTGAACACGTTTATGATATCCTAACCCACCCGTGGTGGTGAATGCTTTGCCGCATATGTGACAGCAGTGTGGTTTTTCACCAGTATGTGTCCTCGTATGTATCTATAACGTCACAAAATGAATTTAAATTGTAGCTATATAGAAACAATAATTCTTTAAATAAATATTTAAACTTTCCTTTGTGGTTGTGTATTGCTTTTTGAAATTAAATGATCTATAAAAACCGAGAGGGTAACCACTGGGATCAGATTTCGCAAAATAGAGATTTCCAAGAGATTTCGCGGAATTTCGAGCAATTTCAAGGGATTTTCTAATATTTCGCATTTGATAAAAATTACCTCATAGATTACTATACTTATACAAGGTGTCTGTAAAAGGTTGAAAAATATGATAGCCCAAATCAAGTTACCTTAGTCCAAAATTTTATAGTTGCCAAAATACAGGGTGTTAAACTTTTTTAGTTTTTTCTCAATAACTTTATTATAAATTGTAGTAAATACATAAAACTTGGTAGTGGTGAGTATTCTGACACGAAAAATTGAAATATGGCCTCGAATTTGACGTCAATTGTAGAGGGCGCCACCTACAGTACTCTACATGCATTTAAATCGTCATAATTATTTTGTTCACTGGTGTATTGATTTTTTAATCAATGATTTTAATTTTTTTTCTATTTTCAGCAACCTGTATCTCGAAAAGTATAAAATCTTAGACTAAAGTAAGTTAATTTAATAATACATCATATTTTGACCGTCGAAATATGTGATAGTATGTTTTCCCAATCTTTTACAGACACCCTGTTTATGCAGGACATCGAAAAAATTTCAAAAACATCTCGATGCAGTAACTGAACAAAAAAGAATCTTTCTAAGATTGCTCAGAATTGTGACACTCTTGGACAAAAAATTTATTGAGATGAGAATAACTTCTATAATGATGCAAAGTGACAGTATTATCTGTCTTTTAGGGTAAATTTGCCTTCAGATCATGAGGAATTTTGTGTGATTTCAAGTGAATTCTCAGGATTTCGCCCAATTTTGAAGGATTTTGCATGATTTCACAAGATTTCCTTAATTAATAAATATTAAACTCGAATGAAAATATAAACAGGAAAATGCAGGTACAGTTAACTTACCGTTAAATGTATGTTCTTGGAAAACTTTTTCCCACAAATCGAACAAACAAACGGCCTCTCCCCAGTGTGCTTTCTCATATGTATTTTCAGGTAACGAGGATACAGAAAGGTCATCTTACAAATGTCGCATATATGTTTTTTCTCGTTACTGTGACTACTTAGCGTATGTGCCCTTAAATTACTACTTGTTGTGTAAGATTTCCCACATACACTGCAAATGTATGGCCTATCGCCTAAAATTGTGAAAATATGATTAAAACATCACACAACTATATTAAACATTAAAGGGTTTTTACCTGAATGTGTATGTTCATGCATCTTTAAATTGAAATGTTTTGAAAAAGTCTTATGGCAAATCTTACACTGAAATGGTTTCTCTTTTGTATGTGTGAACATATGTTCTTCTAGTCGTTGGCCGTTAAGAAATATTTTGCCACAAAAATTGCATAATGCTTCATTTTCTTTACTTCGATTAAGTTTTCCACTTTTAGTCGAGCTTTCAGTTTTATTGCTATTACTTTTTAATTGATCTTCAAATTGCTTACACTGCTTCTTATGCTTAATTTTGTCTGTTTCAAGTATATGTTCGTTGCAAATAATGCAGAATTCCACTATATGTTCTTCAAGAGAATTTAAAATATTAACACTATGAGACACTTCTTCATTATGCGGCTCTGTTACATCATTAGTTAATACTGTAAACTTAATTTTAGTTAAGTATTAACCCCACAATAGAGGTACCTAAGTAATCGTCAACTACTCTTATTTAAAAATTGTTATACAACTTACCTCTTACATTATGTTTATCCTCTTGACACATACTGCAATATATTACATTATCCTCAAATTCATTATCAATTAATTTTAAACACTTTGAGCCTTGTTCTGTTTCAGCAAAGTTTCTACACATATTTTTATCGTGTAATAAATACACCAAAGCAGATAATTCTGAAAGGTTTGTAATATTCGAAACAACATTAGGCACGTGGGTCGCAAAACCATTTAGGAATATTTTGGCTTTGAAACCGTACTTCTCTTCAGCCAGCAGTACACCTTTGTCGATCATTAATTTTGAATTTGTAATGTTAATGTGAAGAATACCTATAAATTTATATTGCGGATGAATATGAATGCCCCACATGGTTGAAGGTAAATCTAAAAATGATAATTCGTTTGCCAACTTTTCCATATTTGCTTCAGTTTATAAAAAAAATACAAATACAAAGTACTAAAATCGTAAACATAAATAAATAGTAAAACATAACCTACATTTACCTGAACTGAATGCCGGTTAAGTTATGATGATAATGCAGCAACCAGCAATACCGGCACAGATCGGTGAAGTAGGTAACCAAGGTAACGATGGACAAAATGTAAACAACCGCAAATTTCAAAATTTGAAAAGCTGTTTCCGAATTTGTGGCATGTAAATGAATAATAAGATTGATTATTAATATCTTTCAATCTCTAATAACAACTGCTATTTCTCAATTGATGTTGGATTAGAACTTCAATGAAATGTATATTTATCTCCAATGCAGTCTGTTTGTAGTACCTATTATCAAATTTCACTTTTCATTAACATTCCAGGAACCCAGAACAGTATTTTCTCCAATTATCTAATTTGCCTAGTTTAATTTCGTATAAGATTAATTATTGATTTATTTCATACTCAAGAAGTGCTGTCTATCCAACTGTTGATTCCGGAAGTGACAGCAAAACCCATTATGCGTTTATAATGAATGGATTCAATTATTATTATGGTAATAATTATGAATTTGTTATCTTTAGACATGTTTTATAGCTTTGTAGAAGCATTCATATGAAATACTTAAACAGCTGCAATATATACAGGTACATTTATTGGAAATTTATTTTAGAAAAATATGAAATACCTAACTAAAGGATAAAGTTTTTGAAAATCATCTACAAGAATCTATGAAAGTTCGAGTAAGGTGACTGAATTTGTATATGACGTGAATCCCGCTGAACCACACGTATAAAAAATCACGTCTTGGATGATATCCCTGGAAAAACTTTTGGGCATAAAGATGAACTGCAGCCATTTTGATGTGATTGCTCGTATGCTATCATCATGTCCATAAGTTCTTCGTTTGAGAAATTATGCGCCATACTTTTATAATCGCGGGAACGCTGATAAGAAAGTACTGCTACAAATATCAAACATATCGCCTTGACTTGCTTATACAGTGCATCCATAAAGTAATGCATCAATTCATTATTAGCTAAATAAACAATATTATTAAAAATTCCCCAAACAGGTAAATTTTTAATTTTAATTTACTGTTTACCATGAAATATGATGATATCATTTGTTGTTAGAATGAAGATAAATTGTTCTTCTAAATACCTACAATTAAGAATGAATAAGTTAATATTATTTTGTTAAACGATTATCCTATGTGTCAAGCTATGTGTCTATTTAAATTTTAATCAGTGCCTCAAATAATGTAAATAATGAAATATTAAATATTATATGATAAGTAAGCTGTCAGTCTCTGAACGTAAATAAACATATATGCAAACTATGAAATTTGCTAATATTATTCGAAAAATCGTTTTGGGAACGAAAAGCAGGAAAGTTTTTGCCATGTAAACACAATGTGTGGGTAGTGTTTTATAGTGATATATTTATCTACCTTTCATTGTGAGATTTTAAAGTAGACTTGATGACTTCCAATATATATTACAGATACCTATTAAGATTAAATTTAATGCGATTTTAATGAAATTTTTGCATTTCCCCTCTTAAATGTACTACTTAGTGACTGCTTTAACCAAGAACTTCGCAGTTATTGATTAAAATTATTAATGACGGGAAAGTATCTACTTTTAGCGAATTTCGCAAAACCATAAAAGAGTTGAAATTCGCTTTTTGAAGATGATTCCGAAATTAGCTTTTTGAAGTAATTTTTTCAGAAATCATATTAACGGAATTTTATCGAAAATGCAAATTTTTTATTTTTATTTTATATTATTTAATACATCACCCAACTGAAAATCCACTTAAGGGTGAGTAAAACAACAAATAATAGAAAAGGAAAAAAAAGAGAAGAATTAATTAAGTGCTAAACTAAAACTATTACATATAAGTAATAAACACAAAAAAAATGAAAATAGAAAGTTTAAACTTGAAAAACATTCTTGATTATATTAATACTACAGGTAAATATATCAATTATATTTAACAGATCGTCGCAAGTTAAACACATTTTAAAGAAAAGTGAAAATTTTAATAAATTCGTTCTGGCCCTCGGGAAGTAAAACAAACGGCTACTACGTGTTCCTAATTGGCTATTTGGCAATGCATTAATGACAAAAACTCTGGACAATTGCACATATTATGTAAAATTTTATAAAGAAACATGGCCGAATGCATATTTCTACATTGTTCCAAACTAAACACTTTAAATCTGTCAAGTAAAATGTCGTGAGGAATACTTATCTGAGGATAAATTCCATTCTGGCGATATGAAAGTAACTTTAAAAATCGCTTATGAACATATTCATATTTTAGATTGAAACACCTTATAACCAGGATCCCACAGATCTGGATGGTTCAAGATAACACCATTCGTATTATAATCATATACAGGAGTAGTAGTATGGAATAGCGTTTGCTAGAAAAAGACATCACAGTGCCCTTGCTAGCATCTAGAGAAAGATTGTTAATGATACACCAATCACGAATACGGCTTAGGGAATGCTGTAACTTAACACAATCATCAACGGTACTATAAATTTTCAAGATTCTGAACTATATCGTTAATATATACAACAAATAATAAAGGTCCTAAAATGGACCCCTGAGGAACACCCGATGTAACTAACACTGACCCAGACATGTAACCACCACACACAACATATTGACATCTACTATCCAAGTAAGATTTGATCAATTTTAATAGTGAATCCAATAATACAAAGAATTGGAGCTTTTGAATTAATATATTATGATCTAGCTTATCGAAAGCCTTCGAAAAATCAAATAAATATAATAAGTAGAATATATAGCAACAACATCTCTAAACAGTTTTAAATCCCAAATTTCATGACACTATATCTATATACCTAGTACCTATAAGATATCTAGAAGTTACTGAAATAAGAAATAACATTTTACTTTATTTATCTAGTAGACCTTTAAAATTAAATTGAAGACGAATAAAATATGTACATAAAAAGAATAAAAATAAAAGGTAACATAATATCAGTTAATTTAAAAAAATGTGATATTTGCTTTTAATTGTAACTGTATCACAATTTAAGTGTCATTGTATGTCTTATAATTTCCGAGATTTTAATGGCCGGCCCCGAACAGTTGTACAGGCTGTTAAGCATGAGAACTAACACAGAGCAGGTAGATGTAGGTGGTCGCAAGATATTGCGTATGTCTATATACAAAGATGCAAATAAATGATGTTACAGGCCTACAAAGTGGGAGAAAAAAAAATACCTCTGAATTATTTTAACTTGGAGTATCCAAATTTGGTACATGATGGGTTTAATTGGTGTTCTTTGACTATGAGTTCAGAAAGGTACTCAAGTCGACACAATTTATACATATTTTAGAAAAACATTTGATAAAGTTGATCATGATATTTTATAAGTATAAAAATAAGACTACTAATAAATTCACTGCCACTCAGGTATCACACAAGGTTCTAATTTGGGGCCCTGTTATTTATACTCTTTATAAATGACTTACCAGATAATTTAACCAGTACTTGCCAAGTTTTCACTGATGACTTAAAATTTTATGAGCCAATCATATCACAAACTGACTGTGACATATTACACAATGATATTGACGAGGTATATAGTTGCACTTGTCGTAACAAGCTACCATTAAATATAAAATTATGGTGAGTTATGAGCTTAACGATAAATATACGTAAAATCAATTTTAAATATTATATTAATGGATGTTTAAAAAAACAATACACAAGTAACTGATCTTGGAATATCATACAACAGTAAATTGAACTTTACTCACATATTGATAAAATTGTTCAAGATGCATACAGGATATTAGGTTTCATTATTAGACAAAGTAAATAGTAGTAATATGTTAGTCATAAAGAAACTCTACTTTACGTTAGTGAAACCTAAACTAGATTACGGTTCTATAATATAGAAAAGGTACAAAATACATTTTTGCGTTGTTTATATTTTCATACTCACAATACTACCATGATTATCGTTATATAAGAACTATGCATCTACGGAGAGAATTTAAAATTCATAGTGTGTGTGATAGAAGAAATCTCACTGCTACGATTTATTGTTATAAACTTATAAATTATTTCATAGATTCTAGAAAATTTCTATTGTATTTACCTTTTTATGCTCCATTTCGGTTTACCCGTTTCATGTCTGATGTTTTAAGAATTTTATCGCACCTACTTGACCTGGACTTTTCATCATGTTTGAATAATTTCAAAACAAAGATATTAAACCATTTTTGGATTTAATAAATTGTTTTTATTACTTGACCAGAACTTTTAATTAAGCTTAAATAATTTCAAAAAAGATATTAAACTATATTTGCATATAGTTATTATTATGTGACTGAATCTAGTATTATCTATAATGTAACATATTTTGTTTAAATTTTATTGGGTAATTTACTTATACGCATGTTATTTTTATGTCTACTTGTTTATACGCTTGTATATCTTGTCATTAGGCATACTGCCTGTTAGAGAACATTCAATAAATAAATAAATAATTGTGTTTTCTACCGTATTCTATAATTGGGCATATGCATGTTTGGATATGTATTAAATAAGTAAATACATGAGATTTGCCAGTTAATTTAACGGCATTTTACAGATTTAACATTTTCTCTTTGATGTGTTTCATAGGGATAATCAAGTTTAGATAATATATTTTTTTCATTGAAAATCTGCAGGAAAGCGACGTCGCAGAACCCTGCTCCTGTACCAGCCGCCACTGGTACTGTGGCTTGTGTTCCCTAGTCCTATATTTTTATTTTTAAATGTATTTAATTAGATTTAAATATTAATATATGAATACTTTTTTATCAGGGTACTCAGTATTCATGAATTGAATACTTTTCCTGTATTCATACTTAGTTCTTCTTGAAACATTACCTGCTTGTCAACAAAATATTTATAAGTATCAAACACAAGTAGGTAGTATATGTTATCAATTGATCATTCCATTTATTAATCTTTAAAACCCTTGAAAATATGTATTATTTGTATCAAAGACAGAATGTATAATTATCTTTTTGAAAATGTATCAAATTCTCACAGAGAAACTCTAAATAGTGTCAAAAACATTACAGTTTTACAATTGAACTTGAATAATTATTTTGGGAGTCCTTGTAGAAGTATACTAAAAGATATTGGTCGCGCTATGTAAATATCAACCAAAACGAGCGTGACGAATCTCTTTCCTAATTAAAAATACTAAAGTATAATGACTTGCTATTACCTCAAAACAATTTGGTTCAAAGAACGTTAAGTAGAGCGTATTTTGTGATTTTGAGTGGTATCTACGGGGATAGTCTTCAACAGAGAAAGAAAGACTTTCGCCCAATGTCAGAGATATGATCTCCCTCTCATTTACGGATGGTACAGACTATAAAAGCTCGAGGAAGGATAGAAAAGGCAGTACTACTCTTTTGTGTCTTCAGCATTTAATAAGTTTTTATCCATCATGATTACGGTAAGAAAAAATAGATCAGGATTGAGTAATTAGCGTTTTCACATTTAAATTGATAGTTTCAATTTGAGCTTAATACCTCTTATTAAAATAGTTTTCTATTATATGTTATTAGCAAAATAATTGGTATAGCGATACCGTTAGAGATTGAATCTAGTCTTTATTATTTGCAATTAGTCATAGATTTATATTTACATTGAGTACATTTCTACATTTTACAACAAAGTACTTCGCTGACAAATGTTTCCTTATTATAAAAACTAATATTTACATTTTTCAGTATCTATTTCTATTATCCGTGATAGCTGTTTTGGTGAAAAGTGAGCCAACCTTAGTTGATACTGGTAAGTCAAATTTTATCAAAGATATTTCTATTCGAGAACAAGAGGTTTTATGTTAACCAATATAACATTAGTTATGACTGAAATCAGAAGAAAGCTACATAACTACTACAATTTTCAAAAACTAAAAACTTCATTATAAACTAAGAAATACTGATATTAAGTAAAATGTGTGTGTGACTAACGATGTCAAAATATGTTGAATTTGCCGTCTTGTTAAAATCATTTTAGAAAAGTAATTTAATTAATCATATTTTATAGGAACTATATTTTGTGATTTAAATAAAGCAAAATTTAAGTCCTAATATTTCCCTGATAAATATTTTCATTAAATTCAAAATTTGTTGTGTGTCGTAAATAAAAAATGTGTATTTAGGAATTTAGTATGAAATGTTAAAATCACTTAAACCTATACTAAAATTTTGAGAAATTACTTAAGGTAATGCAAGTACTTTCACTGAAACATTCTAATTTTAAGATTTATGATGTGAAAGTTGGAAATACCAAATTTGTATTTTCTTATATTATATATTCAAGATACACTTACTGAAACAGTAGTACATATTACTAAAAGAAACAAATAATAAACATATTTATAGTTATCAGAACTTGCTATCTTTATTTTCTTAATTACTATCAGTACTACTGCTAAGTACTAACTTTTAATTTTTTAAGACTCCAAAGGTAAAGTCATGTGTTTATAAATTTCAGTCTTTTAAAAATCTTATCTTAACACTTATAAAATAAAAGCTTCAATGGGTTTTACTTTCACTAGTAGTACACTAACAAAATTTCAAAGAAAACATATTTCGAAATTGAAATATTTCTTTAGTTTTACATACTCTTTTGAAAAACTGCAAGTAAGTAAGTAATAGCAATAATATATTAGATAAAAACAGTGAAAAAGTTTCGACCTTAGACACATTATTCGAAACTAAGAAAATATATTTAAATATCTTAAAAATTGGGACATTAGTATAATTTCGATTTGAAATAGTTTGCAAATTTTATTACCTATTAGTAAGTGTAATAATGTGTGTAATTTTGGGAAAATAAGATACTTTCACCTTAATATATTTTCAGATTCATTCATTCTTTATAAAAGTTGGAAATTCCAAGATTTTTTTTTGTATTACTTTGTAAAAAAAGTTATTTAATCAATATATTATATTAATATACATGTTGACTTAAGAGACACTAAATTATTTTGGAAAATGTTTGTTGACCTGATACTTTTCTATGCTTTGTTTAAGCATGTTTGTTTCCATCAGTAATAGAACACAGAATATGTTTATTAGATACTCGCATCTAAAACTGCCCAAATGTACCTAGGAAAGAAATCCATTATTTTTAAATCATTTAAAATTTACTCTTTATAAAAATATTTATAATTAATATAATTATATATACCTGAGCAGCATATTTTTGTTTGACCGTATGAATTAATAATAAGAAAATGCCAACGATCTCGCTAAAATCAAACGGCTGACGTTCCTTCTCCATCAATTATAAAGTCTTGTGAAAGTAATCAGATTTTATTAATTACAGTTCAAATAAGAAACAACTCGATACACTTAATAACTAAAAAAGTGGATTCTAGAAAGTGACGCTCTCCACATCAGAAAAAATATGTATATTTTACTTTTAGATGCCGAGCGTTTTGAATTTTACAATTTACTTTTACTTATCATCACCTCTGCACCAATTAATCTCAGATCAAGTTCTGGGCCATTCACTTTCCAACCTGTTTATTGATGAGTAGTTCTTTCTTTGATCAGTAAGAGAAGGCAGTTACTTTCAAATCTCCAAGATACGTTCCAGTTGTTTACAATTTTATATGACTAATTATTGTCGTTTCTTTTTTAATTTAAAACTCAGTCCTTTCTTTGGCGTCATAAACCAATTCATCAACAAATATACAGACCCATTAGAATATACTACTTTGATTTGAATTTCGTTAATATTCGAGGTTCGAGGTGTTCGATGAAAATTTGAGCAAAAACATACAGCAGGTCTTATACCTAAATCTTTTCAGACTTATCTGACATTTAAAAAAATGACATTTCATGTGGCTTGTTATAAGAATTTAATACTATATTTTATCTTTCCTTTTCTCTATTCCAGGCCTCAGCAGTCTAGGAGGTGGTGGAGGCGGCTGGCAAAGCGGTGGGGGAGGAGGCTACGGCGGTGGCTTTGGGGGTGGACATGCCTCCATAAGCTTGGATGCCATAGGAGGTGGTGACCACGATTTCCAAGGTGGCGCTAGCTACGGCATCTCCTCCGGAGGTGGCGGTGGAGGACATGAAGGGGGCGGCGGTGGAGGCGGTTCCATCGGAGGGGACTTCCACCACGGCGTAAGCATTGTCGGAGGCGGTGGTAGCGATAAGGGCAAAATCATCGATCTTACTGGCCAAACAGGTTAGTATCCGGTAAAGCATTCAATGCACTCATAAGCAGTGGTATAGTCATGGCAAATTTCTGGTTACGCCACTGCTTATAAGTACGTATAGGAAGCAAAGAATTGAAAAATAGAGAAAATTCGCCATTAGAAAGCACAATTATATGATTCTAAGTTGCTGTTCAAAATATACCCCACAGATTTATTTTCTGACACAAACATTTAAAGCTGACGATATTTTGAATTTTACTTTTAGTTGTGAATTTTGTTCACGTGAGTGAAAATGTCATATTTAGATATTCGGTCACATCAGATGTACTACTTACAGCATTTAATTTTTTAGCTTACCTCTTACGCAAAATTGTTCGTATCTTTCTTACTATCCCATCACATTTACTTATCGAAACTTTTGTATAGTCATCAAAAGAAATAGTGAATAAGCGATGCAAAAGCCTATAGTTACTATAAAATTGGTAATTACAAATTATTTAAAAATTCACAATTTAAAAAAATTAAGAAATAGAAAAGTTATTAACATTTTTGAAGGTATTAAGAAAATTCATAAGGTGTAATATTACTGCACTTTTTTGTATCTGAATTGAGTTCTTTACCTATATTTTACTAGGTACTAGATATCCTTCATAGCATTGGTTTTATAAGCTTAAATCTAATGTTCATATTATTTGAGTTAAATTAAAAAAAATTTCAGTAGATTAGTTTGATTCTGTTAATGATGACAACAGATTTAATATTTGGACATATAATTTGACATGACACGTCAGAAAAAATATTTTAGAGTTTTTCTTCGACTAAAAACGCTCTCTTTTTAACTTAATCGCCATTTAAAAGCCTTTGTCTTTGGGAGACCATGAGAATGTTGCCAAATCTTAAATTTCCTCTCGCAACATATCTATATATACTCGTAACTATGACAGTGTTCCTAAAAAAATTTTGCAGACTTTAATGCATTGTTTCACACTATTATTGGGAGTATTTGAAAGTAAGTTCATTCAAGTAAGTTCCAAAAAGAGAAATATGAACAATGCCTTAAAAAGAATAATTGTGGCAAGAATTCAGACAACCTATGTCATACGAACAAATGAATAATTCATTCTATTTTCATCAAAGTCGTCTGAATCCTTGCCGCAACTATAAGGTTAACATTGAAAAAGATTTTAGGGTTGGTTGTGTTATCGCCCGTTTAGATTTTTTTTAACATTTCGAGAAGCATATCTCTCTCTTCTTCAGAATTAACTCTTGATTAGATTTACAAAATCTTACCTATAATAGAAAATTGGATATGAAACTGCGATTAAATAAATTAATAATATCAAAATTTCATGAAATGATTTCTAAACAGAATAATTTTAGACCATCTAGTTTCTATTCGCGGACTATGATCTTAAAAAACTAAAAAATTCGTTCAAGAAAACGTTTTTTTTTTCAACTTAACACAGTGGCGTACCACTTATTATCTGAAGGGGTATTTGCAACTATGATATGCGTATCAGTGATATTTAAAATCTGACGTTAATTATTCGAATTTCAGGAGGTCATGGTCACGACGGTGTATTCGGCGGTAGTTTCGTCGCCTCCAGCAAATACAGCGCCGGCGGTCACGGAGGCGGCGGTGGTGGCGGCGGCGATGGTGGCCACGGACTTGGTGGATATGGAGTTCATGAAGGCGGTAATGGGGGCGGCTTCGCCGAACACTATAGTGACGTCTTGGGAGCCAGTGAACACTTGGGAGGTGGCGGAGGTGGTGGAGGCGGCTGGGAAGCCCTACAGGGCGCTTCCATTGGAGGAGGACATGACGGCGGTTTCGGAGATATAGGAGGTGGATACCATTGAAATGACTGAGATATTGGAGAGTGCTGTTGATTCTCTTGTATATATCGTTGGATGTACATATTTATTTCTTTCTTGTTGATTTTTTGTTTTTGTTGATTTTTGTTCTATTTTAACTGTTTGTTTTTTAAAATAAACTCTTTTTGTATTTTAAAAACGAATTTTATTCAAAGTGTTGTGAAATCGTTACCACTTCCACACGTGGAATATCTCTAAACATAGGCCGAGTATTAACATCTTTCAAAAAAAAATAATAATAAATGATTGTCAGCAACCCCAGATTGAAGCAACAGGCAACAGTACATAATGTAATTTAATGTATATTGAAAAAAATGCTAACGATTACCTATTGTAACTTTAATTCAATTTTTGTAAACTATATGGGACTGCAAAACAACTTCTTTTAGTTATAATACAGAATTTGTTAAACCTACACTTTGAAAAGAGTTGCTGTGTATGTAAGATTTTTCATCCGGTGTGAATTTCAAGATATGTAAAATTTTCGTGTTACTAGTTTCACACACACTATGACTTTTTTATACATTTTTCACAAAATGTCTTAAATTACTAGTATTATAATCATATATATTGAATTTGTGTAGCATTTATCAATGATGTGAAAAAGTACACCATTTTGTGTAAACGTAACACACTTTGGTGTTCTTTTACGCGATGTTGGCCGTGTAGCGTTGTTGTATTCTGTTAACTGTCGTTTGTGGTGTTTAAATAGAAAACAATTGAAATGAGGTTTGATTAAACAAAAATGCTATAAGTACCTACTTAATAAATGCTGCTGATAATTGTGATAAAGCTAAAACTAATCGTCTTACCATTAAAAAATAGGGATTGGCCGTTGCGTGTCCTTGTATATGATCTCCAAAAAAGTTCAAAAGAAGAGATAGACCTTTAAATATGAAATTCCTCGGTCTTTCAGAATACGCATCAGGCAAAAAAATTCATTATCATAGGAAAAGGTGTTGACCTTCAAATGACCCTGAATACGACCTTAAAAAATTATTCGATCACGTGAAACGTGAAAATGTTCTTCTGAATCCGTTGCAAAAATTGCATTACCATAAAAAATAAAAGTTGTCCTTCAAATAACCTTGAAAATGAACTAACTTCTCGAAAACGTATAGAACTGGTGGTCTGGTCTTTCGCACATGGTACACTTTTTCTGTGGGGTTGTTTGCTTTTGAAATACTTATTTTTGTAATACCTTTACTTTCACCTTGTCTAGAACATTCAAGGCAATATTCGATTTGGTTCGAGATGCTTTCTCGACAACTTGGAAAACTTATAGAAAACGTCAAAATAAAGATATTGCAATTTGTTTACGTTTTAATTTATTTCAATCAAAATATTTCAGTATGCAGTTTCAGTACCTAATATTGTTTAAAACTTTCAAAGTTCTTTGAAAAACAAAAATACTGAAACGAAATGTATGTGACGTTACAAATGTTACAATAATAAAGCTTATTTATTAATATTTTTATTATATACACTAATATTTGTAGTAGATTATTAGGTAGATAGCAGAAGAAGACCTACGTTGCTGGAGATATCAACGCTCAATGAGAACAGAAACCCTTACAAAATAACCATAAACGTACAAATTGTAAACTTAAATTGTATAGGAAATTATTTTGTTCCTATATCTGAAGGTAGTTAGCATAAGAACGTCCACGTTGCTGGAGATATCAGTACACAATAAAAATGTTAATCAGAAATCTACAAGTTAAGGAAAATTGAAATTAAAATTGTATAGGAAGCTCATATTATTTTGTATACCTCTACAAACATATAATCAACATTATCTGAGAAGGTATATCTATAGAGTACTTAATATGAATAATATCCGGTGCAGCTCAGTGATTCTGATAAAAATAGGAAGCATCCTTAGTTTCGTGAAAAGAATTTAAATATAATTGAAGTGGAATATTTAAATTAATTAAACACGTAGGAAAACATTATACTCATGTAAAATCTGACAAGGAATTCGAATATTTGATCTACACAGAGCAGTGGCGGCTCGTCATATGAAGCAACTAAGGCCAGGCCTCACTATAAAATTTGGATTTCACTGTATATTATAATACCCCATAATTTCCAATCCGATTGCTTCAATCTAAGCCCGCGTGTGAGGCACAATTTTCCAAGCCTCAAATTGCGTCTATACGTTATGGTTTCCCCCACCACGCGAGACTGTTAAAATCCATGCTCTATGTCTGCACGAGACTGAGGTCCGATTTCTGGTGCCTCAAGTTTTTAGTTCAACGACAAATGGACAATGTGACAGTGAAAGTATTAAAAATTTTTTTGGTAAAAGTGGCTTTGTTTTATATATAAATAGATAAGTAGTTGAAAATTGGTTTTCATATTTTTTCATATTTTTTAGTGTTTTAAACATGTAGGAACAATTTTTTAAATTATTAGATGCCGAAATATATATTTTTTTCTATTATTTATATTGTAAATAAAAATCGGAATTCTGATGTTATTTAGATTTTAAATTTATGGTTACAGTAGGGCTATTGGCAAAGACCTCCGTAATAAAAAATGGTCAACGCGTCAAGGAATATTACCTCAGGGGACACGTGTAAATTTATTCCTATTTAGGTATTATTTGGGCCTCATCTGTTGCAGCTACCACGGGCCGCCACTGACACAGAGTGTTTCTAAAATAAGTTTAGAAATTTCTACTGCATATAGAACTTATTAAAATAAGCCAAAAAGTTCGTATTAACATATGGGTTAAAACGCACCCCTAGGGCTAAATTATCCAACTGGTTGGAATATTTACTGGTCAGATAAATCTATATTTTTCACACTCTAATGCATGTAAGTTTGGAACCCTATTTTAGGAACATCCTGTAAGAGGTTTTCCATGATTTAGGTAATTGATCGCTGCCAGTAACTGAATTAAAGTGCATATATCTATCTGGGATTCTTTGACTAGCCCTTGCTGTTATTGGACTAGATGGTGTGGGAAGAGGACCCGCTATCATATATCTGTACACTTGCCATACACTAATTTCGGCTTATGTTGTTGCTATTACGACTAATACTATACTATTTTATAGATAATTCTACAATTATGTCGTAAAATAATTTTATCTAGTTGAGGTAAGAATGGAGTCAGTGTAAGGAAAATTTACCTAAATATACAAATTTTTCCAACTGGATCTGTAACTTTTAAGAGAGCAAAATCGTATTAATGTATTATGTTTTTAATTCACTTGAAACTGTTCGAAATATTTAATTTTCTTTAGCTGTTTAATATTCTAGTAAAATACACTCCCAAATCTGCTACCATTTATGTTATTATTCTTGACACTACTTTTGTTGGCAAAAGTTTCCTATACAGAAATACATGTGTATGTTTGTTTAATTTATTACATTACATTTATATACCTACTTCCAAACCTTTCTGAGGAGAGAAACGTTCTCTGTAATTGGTATTTTTAAATGGGTATTTATTAATAATAACTATATACCTACCTATTAAAAAATGATAAGATCTGATATCAGGAGATTTGCTCTATTTGCATCATGCACTATAGTAAACTCGTTTGTATATTAAAGTAGATGTATCTCCTTTTCAAGCCAGCTGACTGACATCAATGGATATTGATGAGCACCTAACAGAAAACAAAGTTAGAATCCAAAAATAAATTATCAAGCTGCTTTCATAACTTTACATTGGGAGTGTATTTCCTGCCTTTACAAAACAATATTCAAACATGAAATTTAGGCATTACCAATAGACGACTTCAGTATACTATTCTTATGTATATGTCCTGCCCGCTGTCCTTTAATTTGTTTACTATACTAGAGTATCAACATTGCCGAGAGTGAAACTCACCAGTCCTCTCACTTACATCTACTAGCTGCGCACTTCGCGGATATCACACTTTGATACTTATAAAGCCCTGTACTATACATGCACACTATCCACTACTGGTTATAAGCACTGTCAGTATAACAGTCACAGGTTAACACTTATTATACACTTCACACGCTACACTTATCGTACCGCCTTCCATATTCTTCGATTCAGATTTCGACCTAATATTTGTTTCAAACAGTTTCCTCGTTTTATCATATAATCTTTCATATGTCACACAAATACCCTTCTAGATATTCCAGGCAAAGGTTGATCCTGTGAGATAGTAAACCATTTTTTTTATTCCCGGAAGCTCCTTTTTAAAATACCATCCATGAATTGTTCAACAAATCGCGTATTTAGTGTCGTCATCAACCTCTATCTTCTTCCTTACGCGAATTTCCACTATTTTCCGTTTCGTAGTTGTATGTTCTTTGCCACTCTTTATTGCACGATATACAGGGTGGCCAGATGAAAACAAAACAGAGCCATTTCAGAAACTGCGTCAAGATTGTAGAAAAACGCTCAGACCCGTCGATTTTATATTAAAGGGGGACATTCTTTGCTGGTATTTTTGACTCCGCCACTTTCACCCCCAAGAAAGAGTAAGCATCACCCCAAAATATTTAAATGGCATTGGGGGTTGAATAATATTTATTTTGAAAGCTCTTACAATTCTCTTTACACCAGACTTTAAGTTTTATAATTCCGCCCTATATTAATAAGGATTTTGATTCTAAAGTTGAAACTTATGTCCAAACAATTAGTAACGGTAAAAATGTCACTCATTCGAGTTAAGTACTCCAATGGTATAAATTTAGTATTTCTTGCGTTACATTGGTTTTTGACGATTTGTTATCACTTAAAAAAAACACAGTTGTAAAAAACAGAAAAGAATACTATACACACACAAAAAACCACATTTATTTTCTAGTATAATTTGGAAGCGTTGGTTGGTAGTTTATTTAATTGTGTTTTTGAAAATTAAACACTATGGTTTATTCCATTGCAGAAAGGGTTTCGCTTTACTTTATGAACAATAAATGTGCGGATAGAACAGGCTCAGCTATTTAATGAACAACATCAAGATCGACATGTCAGGAGGAAGTATGTTCTAGATTCTAGAGTTAGTAAAACAATTTCAGGGAACGTAGCGAATAAAAAACTAGAAATTGAAAAACCTATAATTAATTAAGCTAGCGAAGATGCAGTTTTGGGACAAGTTCATCTTGATCCTACATTAAGTACGAGGCAGCTAGTATCTGTGTCTGGGATCAATTGAACTAGCATGCAAACTATTTTGACAAAATATATTTAGTCCAGGAACTTTATAAGGATGATTATGACTGCCGTTTTCAATTTTGTGAAATAATGAGTGAACGAGCAGGGAACGATCCACATTTCCTTTTTAACATCTGTTTTTCTGTTGAATGCCGTTTTTTCTTGAACGGGACGGTAAATCGTCACAATTACCCCTATTGGTCAGATGCAAACCCAAGAGTTTTTCACGAGATGCACAGCAACCGGAAAAATTAAATGTATGAGCTGGAATTTTCGGTGACCGACTGGTTGAGTCCTTTTTTCTACCTAGTAATTTGACTGGCTAAATGTATGTGCAATTACTGGAAGACGCTATTGACCCTGTCTTCACTGATATTATTGAAAATGTTCCAGAGTATGATGAAGATCATTCGATACACTACTTACAGTTATTTGAAGTTTCTACTTGTTTGTCTCCCGAGGGAGCCAAAGCATTTTCCTCCCGAGGGAGGACAAGTACTACTTTCCTTCCTGAAATGAGGGAGTAAAATAGTATTTTCCATGTAAGGAGTAGAAAATAATGTTTCTGTCTCTACAGAGACTCGGACCTAGTGGTAAGTTTATAAAAAAAAGTCTTACTTAGCCCTAACTTAATCTTAATCTTTACTCTAAGAAGTTAAATGTATATATTTCCATGTGCACAAGGCGGCTGCGGGATGCCTCGGAAGACCACCATTAGCCGAGGAGCGGTTCCGACCGTAGCAGTTGTAATACCAACATTAGGAGCCGAATTCACTATATGGGCGGGTCCAGAGATACCAATGGCGGGTTTATCCTTACATCACCTAGCCCGAGATCAACCAGGGCAGGTAAAAGGATCCTGGTTAATTCTAGGGATGTGCACTTTAATTCTGGTTCTGGCAGCGACCAGTTACCGAGGTCAGGGCATAGCGAGCCAGAAAATCACTGTGTATCAAATCTTTTTCTATCCCAAAAGTTCATTTCATTAGAATAGACAAGCTTTATTATTTTTTGCAATCACATACATATATTTTTTTGTATCCATTTATTCATTTTAATATTGGCAATATGCATATATTTTGCTCAAAAATGGCGCTTCATTGGAGGATTTTACATCACACTTATCCTTGAGCGTAAACCATCTAGCAGACATGGTTGGAATGATATCTTTTGCAATTTATGAAAATGTGTTGTCAATAAAGGCACATAAATACATATTTATAATTTGTTGATTAGTGTAAATAACAATACTGTTTATATCGTACAAAATATCCGGTTATTTACTAAAAAAAAAGATTAGGTAGGTATATTTGCGTATGCAACTTACCTTGCCCTAATTATATCGTTTTTAGGTTAAGTAGTATTCAATGAAAATGTAAATTCAGTGAAGATAAATAGGTATTAAGGACATAGCTTTTAATTATTCTGCATTAATTAAGTACTTATACCTGCGTATAAGTTTTGCTATTATCACCAAACCACCTTGTAGCTGAAAATAAAACAGGCGAAACAGGCATACTTTACGTTACCATGGAAACGTGCGTTTGTTTGTTTCTTTTCGGCATTCTTCGATCTGTCCGTCTGTCCATCGGCCGTACTCGTTTCGGAATTACAAATGGCCTCCTTTTGAAAGGAAACGTCAATAACAATTATTATGTAAAATTGGCATAAAATCGATACAGGAATGGAAATCAGGTGTTGTATGGTGGGATGCGGGAATTCCTCAAAAGAAGAAAATAATGAGAACAAAAAAGCCTTTTTTGCATTCCCCAAAGATTTCAATCTGTACGTATGTCTGTATTCATCTTTGAAATAATATATTTAAAATTTTAGTATGATTTTTGTGTTATGTTACTTTTTGTTAATTAGCCAGGTACTTAATTATATAAAAAAATACAAAACTATTAAGAACTTGTAACTTTATTATATAAATTATAACTATATTTACTGGTCTTTTAAATTTACTTGATGCTTAAACGAATAAAAAGGTTCTTTTTAGGTGCATGTTGTGGGTGCAAAATTGTGGCCGTCCAGAATATTTTGAAGATTTCGCATTTGCTGGGGCTCAACCTTTCTTGAATAGATATATATGTTCCAAGCATTTTAACGATAGTGACTTTATTAAAAAAAATTCAAAACTAGGGTAAGTCGTTTGCAATTACTTTGTCGCATTAACTATTCATAAAAAAATACAGTTTATTCTCTTACACTCTTTACTATCGGTCTCAAATTTTTAGCATGTAGTATTAGATAAAAATTAGTACATACAAAATTTGAATGTTTTTTAGACTTTTACCAAATTCAGTTCCAAACTTGAATTTGGTTTTCCAGAGAGTTGATGTGAAGGAAGAAATTGTTGATCCAGGTAGGAATTTCATTCTTTTACGATTAGCTACTTATTTTTACAAATCTGATCCCTCTCTTAAGCCTTGGATATATTCTGGGGAATCAAGGACAGAAATATTACATTCCCATCTAATTCCTATTTTTTCTATTGTTTCTTGAAAATATTATTTTTTTTTTTTAGAATACTCAGATGTAGTGTCACACTTAGTATATTCAGAATCTGAACTTCTAAATGACATAAAGTTGGAGAAAATTGAAAACGATAACTGTGATGCAAGTTTTTCATTTTCATCAACTGACGGTAAATACATTTCAATAAAATCTCATTTAAATGAATCAAAATTAGATGTGATAACATTTTGATTTTCTTTTAGATTCAGGTAACGACTTGCATGCATCAAAAATATCGACACCAGGCTCCATCGATGTTTACAAAGAAACAAAGGAAGATAAAGAACTGAGGTCTTCACTTTTTAAAACTTACAAATTCAAGTAAACTAAATTATTCCTTTTTGTAGTAATGAATTCTTCAAAAAGTATAAGACGGCAATAAACGGTCGAGGCAATGCTAAAAGATCTCATGAAACGGAAGAAGAAAGAACGCTAAGGTGATTTAAAATATTCTCAGCTTTTTTTCAAAATACTTCCACTGTTTTTACGCTTTAGGTTGAAAAGGGAAGCACAGAGAGCAAAAATAAGGAGATCCCAGGAATCTGAAGAACAGAAGAAATTAAGGCGGATGAAAAATGCTCTCCGTGCTGCTTTCCGCAGACAAAATGAAACTCCAGAGCAGAGGGAGTTGCGCAAGAAAAAGGACAAACTGCGGTCACAAAGGAGAAGGAAAGCGGAAACTGAGACAGAGACCAGAATGAGAAGGTATAGAGATATTCAAAGGTGTTATTATCTATTTTTTTTTGCCTCTGTCTATAAAAAATCATTTAGAAATGTCAACCGAACTTGTTCTATTTTTGAGGGAACACCCTGTATAGGTATTTGAGGTTTTTTGAAATCCTCTCTCTTTTTCTGATTACAACGGTATGTGCATATTTATACACGGTGTTCTATAAGCTCTATTACAAACTTTGGCGCATAACAGCTAATGTAAAATATGTTTTCTTATATGAACTTAGGTCTGATTCGTTTCTGTTCAGAAGTTACAAGCATTTAAAAAATATATAAATTCATATTTCAATCAAGGTAGCCTGATTTGAACAAGACTTTGCAATTAAAGACTGCCGCGAGTGTATTCGAAGTTTTTTTTATCTGTTAGTATCCCTTTCATTTTTTGTTGAATAAATGGGCATTTTATTTGACTGTACATGGAGTGTGTGTTTTGTTAATGGGTAATCCTGATGGTTTTGTAATGAGTGAAAATGTAGTTTCGACAGTTTGGAACGAAAAAAAATACTGGATTTACTGTTACCTATCAGGCATTACTATTAATAAAAATGTTGATTTTCGTTATTTCTGCATTTAGAAATGCATGGTAGTTGATAGATCTAAGCCATTTCGGACAATGATTATCAAAGACGCCAGTTTTTTTTAAGGAAAAGAGGGTTTTGCCCCATTTTTAAATATCTAACTAGAATTCCGAAATATTTGTTTTATTGTCTTAGGGTTCTGTGAGGAAACAATTTTTATACTTAATGGTATTTGGTATTTACTGACCCAACATAAATAGATATAGTCGTAGCATTAGATTGCCATGGAATCTTAGTATGTATGTTTATCAGTCAGTGGTCGCGCGGTTTAAGGCGTCAGTACTTGAATCGAGGTGACTAGATCGGAGTTGGTTCGCGCCCAGCTGCCGGTAGACCGTATATAAGCTATATTCGTGGAGTGGATTGGCACCCTCTCCGCGGGTATGGTAGGGTGGAATAATGTTAGCTTGGGTCAATGTGAGAGATTGATACCGGTTGATATTTGACTACCCCCCTAATTAATGAGGTTTTCCAGGTTTCCCTCATTCCTGCACTGACTAGTGGTTAGGGCCTACCAACGTAAGTCGTTCCTGGGTGCAAATGCGGCCTGCTTAATAATAATATGCTTCCCCCTCTCCCACACAAGTCTCCGACTTCTGGGCTAATCCTTGTGATTAGAATGACGGTTCAGATATTATTATTATTATTATTAACATTCAGTTGTTTCTTTATGTAGTTTTTGAAGCTTCTTCTTTGAGCCACACTGTATAATACAAGTAGAAAAGAGAAATGCTGGATAGTTTTATTTAGAAAAATGATATATAATGTATCTAAAGATTAGTAAAATGATTCTTGTAAGGACAACAAATACTGCTGCTGAAAAAAAGTACATTTCTGGTATTTAGTTGTATGTATGTTTGTAAAACAAAATCTGTTTATTTCAAATCGTGAAATCCACTACGCCTTGGAAATTTTGAAAAATTTGATTTAACAGTATATTAGTTCTATATGTGCCACAAAATATGTTTAATGGAAGTTTCTCAGAATGAAAAATAGTTGGAATTTGTGCAATTTCATGGTCATATCAAAATATTTGATTTTTTCTTGATTTCAGACATTTCCTCTTTTTTGCTTTTCTATTTTAAAAAAGATCAACATTTTAGAAAATTTTCTTTTTTGTAATGTCAAAGAAATACAAGAAAAAGTATATTCGTTATTTTCGACGTTATTCGATACTTTGACAAAATATCAAATAACATTCAAACGGTACGTTTAAGGCACCAAGTATGGTACATGAAGTCACACTAGAATTGACTGAGGAATCCAAATATGCAATAATATACAGGGCGTTCGATTAAAAAAAATGTAACTTTGATATGAATGACCCTGTATATGTCTAGGAATTCCAGTAAAAATATTTTTAGTTTGTAGCTCTTACTACCCTCCACCCCCCACCAACAGCAGATTTTAAAAATTTCTATCAGTATAACCACAATCTTCCGTCCACACACTATTGGCCCACCTTGTATAATACAAGTAAAAGACAGAAATAGTGATGGGTGCTGTTATTAAAAAACAAAGCCTTGGAAACATAAAAAAATCAAATTTTATTCATCATTGCCTGTTCTGGATGTATCAGTATGAAACGGAATATTTGTGCAAATTTCAGTTTCTTCGGCCTACTTTGATTTTTTCAATGATTGCGGATTATTTCGCTAGTTAAGTGCCATTTCTTGATGAAATACACAAAATATTAAAAGTTTCTAACAATGAGAAACTGGGTCCAGGGTGGTCCATATTGGTATGTCTCTTTGCAAGCTATAGAACCATACGTAACCCCCGTCAAAAACAGACCAATGTGAACCATCCTGTACTTGTGCAAATGTTAATAGGCTACTTTCTACTTCTGCCTATTTTCTTAATTTTTTTTTATGGTACTAATTCTAGGTATAACGATGCAGTGCGAGCAGCTTTTCGAAGAAATAATGAAACGGAGGAGCAAAGAATGGAGAGAAAGATGAAAGACATAATAAGGGCTGCGAAAAGACGCAGCTTGGAAACACCAGAACAGAGGGCAGAGAGGTTAAGGAAAGATAGGGAAAGGGCTAGTAAAAGAAGAATGTTGAAGAAGATTACGGAGCAGATAACCAGATTGGATGGCTTATCGGAATTAGGTCCTTTACCGAGACGTTTGAAAATAGGTTTTGAGAATGGTAAGTTAATAAATATTAAAACAATTTTGTTCCAGTGAAGCTTGATGTATTTGTAAATTTGAATCAAATTTTTATACATACCGGGTCTTCCGATATTTACAGTGCACAGGCAAATCTTAGGCATTTGAAACCGATTTTCAAAATTGCAAATGTTAAACCTTTGTTTTTAGACAACCTCAAAATCAAATTTGAGATAATTACTAACAAAATTTTAAGTTTCTGTTAGGTCAATTTTTATTGATTCTCATTATTTCATTAATTTATTTTTTAAATTGTTAATTTTTTTCATCTTCCGATAAGTTTTTTTTTTTGCAAAATTAATAACATAAATTTTGAAAAAAATGTTTTCAACATTTAATGACTGACTTGTAACATCTAAAAAAAAAGATAATCTTCAGGTCCACAACCGCTAACAATGTCCTCGATTGGCACCATAGTAACTCAATGTAACGAATCCAGCAATATGGACCATCTTCAAAAAGTGCTGGAATTTATAGAAAACAATACCAGTAAATCAAACAATAGAACTTTGAAAGAACCACACGATATAAACCATTTGGACAAAGTGTTGGGCACTAGTATGGGATCTACAGCAGTAGATACAGAACGTAGAAAAAACGGTGCTACAAATAGTGAGAAGAAAATTTTAGAACAGGATTATCGATTAACAGACATTTTCTTGTCTAAAATTAGTGAAAGTGCAAAAACACCCAACATAGACAGTCTAAACTGTGATCGAGGTGATAGTGGAGAAGTTGTAAACATTTTACAACCGGAAGTAGTCTGGGGTTAGGTAATATGGATGTTAGAAAATAGTCAATTTGTTGTTTGTACATAAAAGTTATAGTTATATGTATATAAATTTTTATTTGGGGCTTTTTGTGCCTTGTTTAGAATTAAAAAAGAAAAATAGTTTTTGATTTGTGTGTTTTATTGATCAGTGCAAGATGTGTTTGAATTTGAAAAACCAAGAAAAAGATTCATTAGTAAGATATCACGTTCCAAGTTTCAGCAAGGCCATGTTTTTAATTTAATATTTTTGGAAGCATAGTGTGGTTGTAATCAGTGCTCTTTAGGTTGGAGACCTAGTTCGTTTAATTTTCTCTTTGGAAAAATTTTCCAGTTGGAAATGAAAGAATGTATGTATTCTTTCAAATTTTTCACTACTTGCTTTTAGGCAAGTTTTTTTCCCAAATAGGATTGACTTCGCCCTTATTCACAAGCAACATAAATTCTCGTAATTAAAATTCTATTTAAAATAATACTTAACAAAAATACAAATAGGTAATTTATATTGTAGGTGCCTGATCTAACCCAAACTAATCTAACGTGTGTATCTGTATTTAAAATTTTTCAAAACTTTCAGACATACAATGTAAATTGCAAACTCCGCTCAATTCAATTGAATTTTATTTTGGAAAAAAACTTGCTGTTTCCAGTTTATTAAATCAATATGTACATACATAGAACAGGGTGGTTCCGTTTTTCATGGCTCACCATTGCCATTTCGGAAAACGTAATATACAGGGCGGCTCATAGAAAAAAGTTGTGGCTTTTGATAGCTATTAAGATAAGTCAAACAGTTTCAAGATATCTGCTGCCGTTGCCGTGAAAAAAACTGAAAATATCGATTTTAGAAAATGCCATCTAGCGTCATTATTTCTCAACAAAAAGACCTGAAAGGGGTAGAGAAGGATAAGAATTTACAAATTGATTTTTGTCCAAAGAAAATTTCTGCGGCTACTAGTATCGGTTATGCAACATTCAATTGTTTTTTTTTTCTTATGGGAGCCATATTGGATCTTGACAGTAACAGATGTTACGCCATTTCACTATTAGAATATTTAATAGTACTACTGACCTCAGCGTAGAGCTGGTAGATATTAAAAATGAATATTTCCATAATCTAAATTTTAAAGAAGTTGTTGAATTAACCATTAGTCGAGCCTAAACGGCAGTTGCCAAATTTTGCGTTATTGTTAAACATTTTTTTCCATGTACCGAGCGTCGTTGTGTCAAAAATTAATCTTGTTATCTTATAACATTTGGTTGAAATCCGCCTGGATTAATTGATTAGAAATTACGGTTAGTAAACATAAACTGGTTGTTCAGTTTAAATGCTTAAGTGATAAAGAATAACTATTTTGCAAAACTAGCGATTGCCAATAGTATCAATCCAGCCGAAAACTTAATTGAATAATAGCAGAATTTCTTTTTCTCATCCCTTGTCTTGTTTTTTCAAGATGGTACCGACACCATCGGTGTTATTTTTTTATACCTCACTATATAAAAGTTTGGATATTTAATACAGAGAATAAAATTACCAACATGTCAATATGTAACACTACTATTTTATTTCAAGAATAAGAAATAAAATTAAGAAATATCATTTAAATAAAAAATCAAATTGTTCTTGACATGAACAAAGAACAACAAACATTTTGACAAATTTGACAGTTGCTAACTTTGTTTCTATTGTTGGGAGCGTTACTCCTCGGAAGTGTTTAAATATTTTAAAGATGGAACACGTCTCCCCCGAGGTAATATTCCTTGACGCGTTGACCATTTTTTATTACGGAGGTCTTTGCCAATAGCCCTACTGTAACCATAAATTTAAAAACTAAATAACATCAGAATTCTGATTTTTATTTACAAATAATAGAAAAAAAAAATATGTTTCGGCATCTAATAATTTAAAAAATTGTTCCTACGTGTTTAAAACACTAAAAAAATATGAAAAAATTTAAAAACCAATTTTCAACTACTTATTTATTTACATACAAAACAAAGCCACTTTTACCAAAATTTTTTTAATACTTTTACTTCTTATAAAACAAGTCTATTTGTCGGTTTTTTAAATTAGCAAATTTATTTATACTGTCTTCATAAAATTGGGAATCGGCAACAGTTCTTCTTCTATAACCATCATCGATAAGTTGTTTAAGCGCTCTTGTGTCATTGTATTTCATAAGTAAGTCTTAATGCGCTTAAGGCACGAAAAGTTTCGTTCTACTGAAACACTTATTGCAGAAATTGTTAAAACTAAGCAAAATAATTTGTATGTTTCCGAAAATATCATTTTAAATTCCTTGTATAATGTTTCTACCGTTTTCTGAACTTCTAAATTATAAAATTGTTCGTCTCTGTACAAAACATAAAGTTCGTGTTTCAACATATCTATGTCAAATATGGTTGGATATATTTGTAGTAAACAATCAAACGATTTTTCGGAAATTTGTTTGCATATTCGGGATATTTTAAAGCGTTGGCCGACTATTCAAAATTTGTCCTTTCTCTACTTCATTACGTATTGAAAAAGCGTTTCAAATAGAGATAAAACAATATTGTAAGAGGGATTCATTATTATAAATAACTCTCGACGAGCCTATCGATAACATATATTTAAATTAGGTTCCTATTCTATGTTAAGTTTAGTCTTACCTTGTAAGGAAGTTGTTTTTTATTTTTTTAAATTAATCCTATCTGCCTTGTCTCTAAAACTTTACCATCGTGCTTACCACCTAATCTTCAGAATATTTAAGAAGTCACATTCAACTAATCAACCACTAACACTAACCACTGGAAATTCAAAACACATAAATAAAAGTATTAACACTTGAACAATCGATTAATCGCGACGCACATGTAAATAATATGCAGTTCACAAGTTACCTATTACGATTATTTAAATAAATTTTAAAACAAATGGAAATATTCCCATCATGTTTTTTTTTTTAACTCTTAAACTCTCAAATCATTGAAATTCTGAGAAAGTTTTCTGATACAACTGAATGCTTGATTTAAAAATCATAAATTTGAATTCTCATAGGTATACTTAAAAAAATGGAATTTGCACTAAAAAAAATTGACACCTTTCTTCATTCGCGAAATTCACAAACCACTAGATGGTGCTGTAATATTGAAGATATCGGAGTGATAAAAATTTGTTTACAAGGGATGTTGCGTTTTATGGTGTAATTCTTTGTATTTATGTAATTTTTTAGGTTAAAGTGCATTTTAGGACTATCAAAACGATTATTTTAACTTTAATATAAGACAAATTCCTAGTGCATATACAGGGTGATTCAGCTTTAATCTTGATAACTTCACGATTAAACCTAAATCACCCTGTATGTTGTGAATTCCTAATATGCTCGTATAACCTTTCAGCTTCAGAGATAATCGTTCCGTTTAATATCTCTTGAACTACTTATTGGGGGATCGTGTGTCTTTTAAATAAAGGTGAGGCACATAATTTTGTCTGGGGTAGAACGCGAGAAGCCCCATATTGTTAAAAGGCTGTGTTTACAGCGTCTACTTTAGTTCAGCCAGTCCATGAAATATCCATCTTTTATTAAATGGAAAAAATTGGCAGTGTAATGTGTACCACAGATTTAAAAACAGTCACCTTGTTATAATTACCTGACATAAAATCTTCTATAAGAAAAAGTTTGCTACATACTTCCATGTGTTTAGTTATTGGTTTTCCAATTCTCAATTTCATTTTTCACTGCTAACAGAGTTTTGGGTTTACGGGAAGTTTACGCAGGAGCACTTGGAAGCAGTATAGATTTTCCGAGATTTTGTGCAAATATTCTAGCGATGTTTTGCATTTTTATACATTTATTTTTATAACTAAATATCATATGATCTCAATAAAGTTTGCAAAACTATTAAAAAATTATACAAAAATATAAAAAAACACAAAACTTCACACTTCTATTATGAAAGTAATTTGTTGTTCACCCCTGCAGCAGTTTCTAAATCTATCAGCAGATGTCAGCCACTCACTGATTTTCACCAATTTCTGCACTAGAACCTTGCAGTACTACCAACATAATTCAGCCCCTGGATGCTAAAGAAACACACTAAATAATAATACACTGTCCCTTCCTTAGAGATTAGAATTTATAATTGTTTTTGCCATATATTTGTTTTAAGAACTAGATTTCATTTGATCAACTTTCTTCCTTCTTCCCAAATTAACATCTTACCTCAAATTTTCACACTGTATTGTAAAAAACGATATCTTTATTAAGACAATGAATCAAGCTTAAATCTAGATCTTTGATCATTATGTCGAACATAATTCTTATAAATAAACGTAAACAGTCCGAAAAGTCGCTAATACATATAGGTATTAGTTATTTTAGGTAATGCATACATTACACAGTCATATTACATACTTCTAGCGCAAACGTTTATCAATGAACTGAAAATATTAATACGACTTTCTAACAATATTTAAAAATATATCTCAACTATAAAATGTACCTAATCTATATGGCAATAATGCACATAAATCAGAAGGCAAAGCTTTCAAGTTAAATGTTTCTTTTAATAAAAACTGTTCATGAGCCGTTAAATTTTCTTTTTGCATTAATCTACCCAATTTTCAAATAATTGTATAAATTTAAATTTGTTTAAATGTATCTAGACCTGGAAATCAATTCTTTGTCAAAATGAAGTTTTATATTTAGTGATATTTAGTGACCTTGAACTAACTCCTATTATGTATGCAACCAACAATTGTCATCAGCGTGGAGAAATAACTAAGAATTTTGTAGTCTTTCTTATGTTTTAAGAATCAGAAACGCCAATTAATTATCCGTTGAAACAAAATAGACAAATCAAACATTAGAAACACTCGAAATCTCTGCAAACAACACAACTCATATAAAAAACGAAAATCTTTAAAAAAAAAACAGTGACGTTTGCTGCCTCAGTCGCAGCTGTCCCAATCTAGATCCTCTTTGTATCACAGAGCTTTCCTATGATACTCTGGGGAAGCATTACCGTAGTCTTGCAAATTAAACAGTTGTGCGCTGTTCTTGATGAGATATTTTAGAAAGTCTTGGATGTTCTGTAGCAACAATTGGATGCTGCGCTCGTCGAGAGGGGTGTAAGCTAACATGGCACCTAGTTTGACAAATAAGCGTAGTAAGTGGATGGCACCGTAGATTTCCGACATCGGTTTGTCTGGGTATGTCTGGAGGATCTCTGCGTACTGGGGTCTTTCGAATTTGTACAGCAGTTGGGTGCCCAACATGACGTTGAAGTATTCCTTTATACCTGGAAAATTAGAAGTGCTATGGTGCATTTTGCTCATTTTTAAGCTTTTAAAAATTTACCAAAATTTATATTAAGTTATATAATTTCTTTAATGAACCACATTTAAACCCCCGCAACTGAGGAATATCGAATGATAAAAAACCTTATATGAAAGAATTAGAGCTTGGGATCAAAATATAAGTGTATGTGTTTACATAGTTCATTAAAAAATGTGTATGTGAGTAGTGTATACCACTCAATAAAAAATGGCAAAAAAATATGCAACTGCGAAAAGGAAAATGGTGGAAACATGCATAATGAAGAATATATAGGTTGATGATAGGTTTGTTCCTGCAGCAATTGCAAATGCTTTAAAACTGCCAGAAATATTCGACCAGTTAGTGAGAACGAGTTAATAATGAATTTAATGCAAGAAGTAGTTGGACGGACATTTCTGACAATTTCAAACCATTTCCAATTGGAGCAACAAACCTGATATCAACTATTTGATTTATAGAACAATTTGTGGTACTTTAAACATGAGCTTCTGACAATATTTGTACTACTACTGTAACCTGATTTTATCAAATAACAAAATACAGTTCAACCAATCCTTCTGACAATAAAAAAATTTAGGTTGCTATTTCACAAGAGGAAACTTTGCCTAGAATGGTGTTTTTGCAAATTATGCACGACATGAAGTCAAAATCTGAATCGAAGAATATTATTATACTGAGGAAACATGGATAAATGAAAACCATACAAAGACAAAACTGTGGCACTGTATTGCTATACAGGGTTAACTATGACTAAGTACAAAAATTTTCACCACGTGCTCAGGAAGGCCTAAAAAACAATAAAAAAAAATATTCCAGAATTTTAGCTTAATATTTAAAAAATAGGGCAAAACCCTCTTTTCCTACGAAAGTCGGAGCATATGATACGTATATCGGCTTATATGGCTTAGATCCATGGATAAAACTTACATCTGTCAACAGTATTTACTACACTACTACAATGCGATCGTTTCTTTGCAGCATTTCTAAATGCAGAAACGACAATAATTAACATTCTTATTAGTAATAATACCTGATAGATAGGTAGGTAACAGTTAATCCAGTACGCTCCACTATTTTGCATTCGTTTCTCATTATTTCAGTAAAAACTGGCAAAACTACAACATTTTCATTCATTATAACCACTCACTACCGATATTACACACTTGCTGTAGGTACAACTAGATAAAATGCCTATTTATTATAACAAAATTGAACAAAACTAGAAAACTTTTAATGTACCCGCGGCAGTCTTGTCCCATACCCTAGAAAACCAAACCGGCAAACTATATTGTAGGAAAGTAACTGCACCCAACACATTTATTTAATAAAATAAAACGATTAAAAACTAAAAAAGCACTAAAAACTGAAGAACACAAAATTACAACGTAAACGCATGGTAAGCACAGGAATTAAATTATGACTTGACTGGAAATTTTACGATTGTGTTTTGTGTTGCTAGTTGCCTACGTTAGCTATTCTGATTCTGCAAACGTGTGACGGACAAGTCGCATTGGCTGCGTTAAATAAGGATTTAATATAATTTGGAAAAAAAATTTTTTTCGCTTTATAAATAAGTTTGGAATTTTTTTGAAGGGCGAGTCCGTTAATTCTTAATTTTCTCTATCCCCTCTTAAAATATTTGTACTTAGTCATAGTTAACCCTGTATATGGAACCTGGTGCAGTGGCTATACTGAATAAAGCACCCTACAATAACCGATGGTAAGTGTTAATACGTCACCACTATAGTCACAGTGCTAGTAACCAGCAGTGCATAGTGTGAATGTAAATAGTGCAGTGTATCGTGTTAATATGTGATATCCGCCAAGTGCGCATCAGGTAGATGTAAGTGGATGGTGGTAGGCCATCACCGTCTAAAAAGGTAAAGGTAATTTTATATTCATTGGACTTATATACTAATCAATAATTTAAGCACAGGACGGAGGCCTTCTAAAAGCGGACAAAAATGTTACTATTTTTTAAAAATTGGTGAAGTAGAAGCAGAAGTAGTGAAAAGTTCCTACATTTCTTGCTCACAGTTTTTTGAACAACCCAACAACAATGATAAAAACTACAGATTGTTATTTCGTTCCATATCAAATATAAAAGTGTTCTCAAAAAATACTATCTACCTCCTGTATTTCAGTTAGTAAGTGTTGAATTAAATAACTGTGAAATTTTAAGGCACTTTTTAGCACTATGGCGAATCCGATATAATAAAATCATAACCTCAATTTTTTAGATTCAAATGAGACTCCTGCCACACTATATCTTTATTATTATGTTCTGCATTATTAAATTAAATTATATATTTTTTAAAGCATTGTCGTTATTTATTCTGATGTGATAAAAAAACTCAAGTCAATAAGCTTTTGTTATCATTAATAAAATAGCACTCCTAATAAAACAATAAAATTGACACACAAGCAATTTTGTCGTAAATTCAGATAAAGCCTATTAAACCTATGATTCTCGATAATTTAAATCACAGAATTCAAGCCACATCTCATGAAACTATTTAACTGATCAAACAAATTTATCAGCAATTAAGAATACTATATCAATAAATAATAAAATGAAAACTACAGTGATAATTAAACATATTATTCCATATTTAAAACATGGAACAATGTTTGTGCTTCAATAAGTGACATACCTTTTACTATCTCTATGGTGGCAGATTCTTTGCTGGAGTTGTTCGACTTGATTGATTTCTTATATGTCAAATAATTATCCAAAATTTGATCTACTGTTACTTTGGCCGGTAAATTTAACAATTTCCTCTGCCTCGTGATGACATCCCAGTCGTCCACTAACCAAGGCTTAAGCTCGTCGGGAATTTTTACTTTGATTTCTACTTTACTTAGAAATTGTTCTTCTGCTTCTACAGATGGGTCAACGCGACCTCTCTTTTTTCTTGGCACATCAGAACTGGAATCTTGTCCGCTTGATGGAGTACTTACTTCTTTTTTCTTTGTACCTAAAATCAAAATTTAATTACGTTAAATTCCACTCTATTTGCAAGTGTGCCATTACTGTTACCCTTGCCTACTTCAGCAACTGGAGTACTGGCTCTGGAATCGCCATCTTTAACAGAATCAGCTTTCGTGCTGCTGGTCTTTTTCGCAGTCTTTTTGGACTTACTAGGCTGTGCCGAGTGAGCTTTTTGAACTTCCTTTTGTCTGGCAACATTAGCCTCGTTATATTTCAATACCCTGCTTTCTGGAACCCATTCGTCCCAACTAAAATGGTTAGAATGAAATTGGGCACTAATTACTACAATATAGACATAGGTATTAGTTGAACATAGAATAAAACTTACTTTTTATTCCATCCAGCATAATGGATAAAATATTTAACTTGTTTTTCTTTGGTTATTGTCGATTTCAAGCATTTTGCTTCATAAATAAGGGGCCCATGAAAACACAATACTTTTTCACCTGAAAAATTCAGATTGTAATTATTAATTTCGTATGTAGACATTGTATTACCTTCTGCAAATTTTAATTTAGGAGGCATTATATTTTTTGTACTAACAATAATTGTATGAAACACCGACAACTACTATGGCTATAAGTGTAAACATTAAACATTACAAAATTGCTGGGCTTTCAGTTTTTCAACTGATAATTTTCTCAATGAATTCCGAATTCTTCATTCGAAGGTATTTGATGGCTTCAAATGTGAGGACTATAGCTATCCTTGTTGTGTTGTCAAATATCTATAGCCTCTAAATTAGCCAATCAATCAGGACATTATATAAAGAAACGAATCTTTCTTCCTCTAATAAGATAAATTTGCAAATAAATTATCATCTTCATAGACAAAATCGCCTTATCCTTCATATTTTCATCGTCGAATCAGGAAAGAAGCGACAACGTTCTCCAACTCTACACCAATCACCATTGTCTAGACAATGACACATATGGTGCCTAGTTACTATATTATCTACCATAAGTTAATAAATAGGCACCTTCTACGATTATTGTCCGTTGTTCGACATTATTTGAGCTTTTGACAGTGTTTTGACATTCAATTTAACCTGACAGTAAAACAAAATTGCAGTATATTGCACTTAGAAAGACAAATTCTAACCAAAAGGTAAGAAAATAGGAATTAAATGTAAAAAGTATTACATAGATTTATCTTTAGTGACTATGGCTGGTTGTGTTCCTTGCTTTATAATACCGCTTCTTCTCTTCATATTCCATCGATACATTCAACCTATATTATTAAAATTCTGGAATCCTTGGGAGAAAAGTGCCATTAAACAGGATGATAAAGAATGCAAATTTAATTGTGACTGCAGTTGGAACAAGAAGAAAGAACTCGAAAATGCCACTCAAGATTCAGAGCATAAAGATGATATTAAATTGAAGGCATCATAATATTTTACTTCTAACTTAATATATTTATTCATTCCACAGTATGTTTCATGTATGATATTTTAGTAATTGTTCTAGTGTAATATAAGTTTTGTTTTAAGTATGTGGTATATGATACTTTTTCTTTGCATTTGGTCATAAATTTACCCTCTCACAGGCTTATCGGCGAACTAAAACGTACATTTCTAATAATGTTGATCCCAGGATCTTTGTCCTTTTATGACAAATGTTCTATGAATGCATATGTAATCCGCAATAACTATTATATATGGCTTGTTAAACTTATAATTTCATAACTTTTTACAAAAATGCTATTTATATATTCCAGTAAATTATTCTAAATTACTGACAGTTTTTAAATACAATTTATAAAAATAGGAACAATTTTAGCTTTAGTTTAATACAAAATATGCAGTCATGTGCTATTCTGAAATATTCAGAATAAGTTCAAAACTTTTGTTGTAGCTGAGCCTACACTTGTGCCCTCTTGATAACAGTTGGGTAACTAAATTATTTATGATTTTAGTAAATAATTGATAACCTTAGTCAACATTTGTGAAAGGTAGAATTTGGCAAAATCTTGTTTGAATTATTGTAATCGTTTTTATATTTGTCCAATGTTATGCAACCAGATAAACAAGAGCATGTAAAGGTGGTCATCAATTTTTGGTAAATGCAAAAAAAAGTTTACATCAGTTTTTATGGACGCATATAGGTTACCAGATATATAAATTTATTATCAAAATTGTGTCTGATAATGAAATTTGTGATTTTGTGTACCGTGTATCATGGGCGAAGTTAGGTCATCAAATCTGGGGGAGCTAACGTCTGAATGGACTATGAAAATATATTTTTTAATTTCGGTTCTGAAATGTATGTGATGTTGACCATTTGATGTTTACTATTTGCAAGATAATGATGATGGTTTTTCTTGAATTCAACAAATTTCGTTAAGGTGCCTCCACGACGTTTTTTTAAATTTTGGATTTTTTCGTATTAAACATCTTAAAAAGAAACTTTCCTGTTGTTTGAATGACTCGTATCGCACTTTGTTGTCGAGAAAAAAAAATAGATATCATATGGCCCATGGATTCGTTTATTATTCTTTTTCTTGTAAACGGTTCATTTTATCGACAATAAACCTTTTTTAGTCTAAGGTTGAAGCTATACCCAGCTTTATTATTTTAAAATCTATCACACAGGATGTTAAAAATGTAGGCATTAAGTTGCAAAGCTTAGCTTAGGTAAACTAAAAAAGTTAAATATGTTTCAAGGACACTATTTTAAGAGGTTCTTTTTAGTGTCCATCATATTAAATTTTTATTAAATTATATTGAGCACTTTAAAAGTTATTCAAGAAAAATTGATTTCCAGCGGCGTCCTTCAGCGACACATTTCTCTGTAGAGAAAAAAAAAAATGATAGAAACTTGTCATTTTATTTTTTCATGTTCTTCTTCCCACAAAGATTTGCCACATTTTTCTGGATAACCTGTATATAGTGAGATGCTCGATTGTTTTTTTAATAAAAATTATTTGAAAAAATTGAAATCCTTGCGAATAATTAGTCAAGGAATACACGATTCAGTTTTTCAAAATCTCCTAGGGTAGCAAAGTTACAGCTGAATCTAACGTTTTGACACGATCGCCCTGTATACTGTCAACTGTAAATATTTGGGCTCTATCTCAAAGTAAAATCTGGTTTGCAAAGACAATGATTATAATCAAAACTAAAATTTTATTATTGAAAGATTTTTAATTAACAAATTGTTTATTTGAGAACGTATAAGGGTATTAGGTAATAAGTAATCAATTCTTAAAATGTATTGTTTTAAAATTAGACCAAAGCATTTAAGATACAAAATGGACTGCCGGAAAGGCGCAACATTCAGTACCTGTCGCATTTCTTATCATTTTATTGAACCTCTAAATAATAAAGGACATCCTTGACATATGCTGTTAAACAATTTCTAATTTAACTTTGCAATTATAATATTTATCAAATTAAAATAAATTATATGTTAATGTGATAGGTTTCATAATTAAACTAAGGATATGCCTTCCTACGTAATTGTTGGGTCTTCCAAGAACAGTTATCGAACGATACAAGAGTACTTTCTATTCAGTTTGTTTTGATTGTGTTTTAAATATGAGCAGATGATTTGCTAATATGTATTTATTGATTCGGCTTACATTTTCCAAAAATAATTTGTTCGATTTATTCTTTTAAGTTACGTGTATGTCTAGAATTTTACTGTTTATGACTTTTATTAAGTCATATTTTTACAATAAACTGGTGCATATAAATTATAAATGCGAATTTAATAATGATTGAAAACAAGGTTATTGATCTAAATACGGCAGGTCAAGATTCTGATTGCCGGATTATTTATCACTGAATATGTCTCGGACTGTTTTTTTGCTGACAGTTCCTTATTTTGTATTACTATCAGTATTTAAATATGAAAAAGTTTTCAGCCTCTCTTAATAATTTACCTAACGAGTATTTTTAGCTGATTATAAGTGCGCAACATCTTGTTTACATACAAAATGATACTACGCACACAGTACAAAATACCTAAAATAATAAAAATATCACGATTCATTTACATTCGTGTTACGTTATTATTTAAGGTTAACAGGTTCACTGCCGGTGGCAGTTTCGATAACATGTTGTCCATGCCAGTGGTTTTTTTTCTATAAATTCTGAAATTTGATAGTTGAAAACTATCTAAATTATGTCTATATGAGTGGTAATAATAATTGCTGACTGAACTGTAATTTTAATTTCGACGGCATTTTCCGTCAGTGGCACTGCACGTCTAACTAAATTGAAAGCTATACTCCAGTGACAGTATTATACGTGAATTACTTTGAAAATTTGGATTCGGGGATCTAAGACAAAAAAAAAAAATGAATTTGTACTCAACTTTGTTCTAAACGCTAGTGGCTGCTTCAAAATGTAGGTAGTCTTGGTGGATAAACATAACATTTTTCTCATTGTATGTATCAAAGTAGAATAATATTATTCTCTTAGCTTTTGTACACAAATAATATGATATAAGTACATACTAATTTCAAGTCGCTAAATTTAACCGTTTTCAATTTATTTACTATTTTTACATTTTATGTAATTTAATGCTGAAAATAAGAGTATGTAAAATTATTTTATTTATTATCAAATTTCAAATTTAGACTTATTTAGTAAGTTATGTGATAGAAAAAAGGTAAAATATGTATTAGGTATATTAAAACCGATGTCATGAAAATTAAATTACAACAAACAGAAAATGGTTAAATTTGGCAACATAAAATTAGTATCATAATCATTTTCTTTTAAAACTTTGATACATACAGTGAGAAAAAAGTTATGACCAAAATACCTATTTAATTAGAACATTCCTATTAAATAAGCTTAAATATTTTTAAAACAATAGATCCTCCGGAACAGCGGTAATGACTTTTATTAAGTACATGTACACAAAATATTTAAGATATGACACAATAATCATAAACCACCCCTATTGCGCAAAATAGCGAAGGGGTTGGACTGTGCTTTTTTGGATGGAAACTCAGAAGACAGTACTTGAAGAAACCTGCAAAAACCAGCTGGTCAGCCTTTTGTTGTATCTTTACTGAACCATAATAAGTATAGTGAATAAAAGCAAAATAGCAAAAAAACCACAATGGTGTCCAGAGTGATTTTTTGGTTGGAGACAGTCTTTCATTCACACTGAAAGAATCAGCTTGTCTGCATTTATTTTTTTGAAATATATCTTTACTGGGTTAATATTATAACTGATCATTTTACTAATTTAATTAAAAAAAGACAAGGAAAAATCATAAACTATACGCAAAAAAATATGGCATAGAACCTTTTCATAGTGCCTATGTAAATCAGCGTTCGTCAAATGCAGTGCCGACGTAAATAACCCAGCTATAAATGACACCAGAGAAGCTACGGAAAATTCCGTCAGCGGCACCAGAGTGATACCGAGCCAGACGGATTTTTCCGTCACTGGCACTGAAGATATTAAGGTTATAAATGAAGCATGACTTCACCAAAGCGCTCAACTTATCGTCGTTTATCGATGACGTATTCTGAAATAGTTCGTTGACTTATTTTGGGTAGGTTGCGATTAAACATATAGTCGGCTTCAAAATTTGCAATAACTTTAAACTCAGTTATCTCGGTTATTAAAAAACATTTATTACGATAATATTTTGAAAAATGATTTATTTTAATGCATACTGCCATCAGTTAAAATTAATACCCCACTTCCAAAATCACCCTGTACACCCATTACTACATTCACATCATTCCGATTTTGACCAAACTTCTTTCTTTAAAAACAAGTAAGGTAAATTAAAGCATATAACTCTTAATTACAATAAATACTTAATGGTTGAACGCTTTAATTTCGCTTAATGTTGTTATTAACCGCAACTTGTGTTCTTTGTCTATACAATAAAATGAAAAAAGATTGAAGAATTAAGAAGCAGTTCTAATTTTAGGATATTTCTACGTCTAAAGGTTTACGTCTTTTAAATAGTGGTTTAAAAAACGTGTATTTATTTAATCTTATACAAAAAATTGATTGAAATGATTCAAACTGTTCGCTAGAAGTTTTAGGAGTCATTCATTACTTTTTCTGAAAATTTTATCTTAATCGAAGTTTGCCATGCTCGACTCGACGAAAATATGTTCAAGGTGGCTGCAGTTCCGGTTATACTTGAAGTTTGTATTTGCAATTGCAGTGCAGTGCAGTTCTGCACTGCACTGCACAATTAATATATATATATATACTGACAATATGGATAAATTAAGCATTGCACTGAATGTTTTTCATATTTTCATAATTACTAAAAATATTGTCTAGTTCTTTATCTTCGGGCAAATTAAACATTTAAACTAGTCATATTTTTTTAATGCACAACTCTGGATTGACCTTTATTAACACTGTAACTTTTAACATCCTTACATGACCGCAATTAAAAATACGAGCTTATTGAATCAAGTTTATAAATGTGTTTTTGTTTATCTATATGACATTATTTTTAAGATTATTTGATACAAATACATTATTTGTTTATGAGAAAGATTTATTTACTTTCATTATTACACGTAAGATAAGTTTTCATATAAAAGCAATTTTTTATTAACGAAAGAGAAGGTATACAAGTTTAATTTGGTATTGAGCACAGCTGTTGTTATTAGTGTTGGCTGAGACACGAAATCTTGCAAAAATTTGAGAAATTCTTTTCTTGTTCCTTGTTCTGTAAAACAAGACCAAAGTTTCCTTAAAGTCCTGTTCTTGCTATATGTTGCAAGATCAAGCTTTGTATTCTCTTGCGAGTTTGAGTCTCGCAAATTTCTTGCTTCGCAATTTTGAAAAACTTACATAATTCTTGTGAGACTATTGCATGATTCTTGCGAGACACTTGCGTACAAATGAGAAACATAGAAATTTATTATACATTTGATCAAGTTTTGTCTTGGGCTTGTCTTGGTCTTGCCTTGTCTTGGTCTTGGTCTTGTCTTGGTCTTGTCTTCGTCTTGTCTTGGTCTTGTCTTGGTCTTGGTCTTGTCTTGGTCTTGTCTTGGTCTTGTCTTGGTCTTGTCTTGGTCTTGTCTTGGTCTTGTATTGGTATTGTTTTGATTTTGTCTTGTCTTGATTATCTTGTATTGGATTAAAAATAAAAATGTTAAAATTTGTAAGTGGGTACACGAAAACGTGCAAACCATTTTATTCTCAATAAGAGTAGCGGATAGTTTGCAGAACGTAACTGATATAAAAATATGTTAAAAAACAAAATTTCTTAAATATCCTAACGGTTTTGGAAACCGCAAAGGTTAATACAAGAGAAAGATAGGTAATTATACTGAATTGAGGATCAATAAGGTAAACGTTTTTCGAAAGAAAATTGAGGTAAAGTTCGTTGTTCACATAAAACGGCGTAAGTAAATGTAAATATATTGAGAAAATGGTTGCTATAGTTATCATATTGTTATATTGAAAATTATGAATTTCGAAAATATGAGGATCAAGAATCATGAGGGAATGTTGGTATAGAAACGAGTTTGTTTACGTTTCATTAATATTATTATGTTGTGTTAGTTGTTTATGAAAAATGTCAGAATCTTCTGCTTCCAACGATCATATAGATGATAAGAAGAATTATCAAAAATCGCGATTCAATCATTATTGCCGACAAAATCCAAAGATAAATTTGAAAATTCGTATCGCTTATTTGAAGACTGGATTCATCAAATGGGGGTAACTGTTAGAACTGATGCAGTTCTATTAGCCTATTTAAAAAAAAATCCAGAGTATGCCAGAGTTCTACGCTGTGGTGTCTTTACTCAATAAGAACAACACTGTCAGTGTAAGAGAATACTGGAGAATTAGTAAATGTGGAAAAACGTTCGGACCCGTCGATTTTATGATTCGATGGGAACTACTTGTCTGCTTTTTATCCTCGTAACTTCAACCCCCGACTGGGGGGAAGCATAACCCATAATTTTGAATGGGAATGAGGGATGCTACGACACCTCATTTTGAAGATCTCATCGAGTACTATTTGACCCTATAATTTCGCCTAAAAATTTTCATTGAAAACGAAATGACAGCTAAAATAGTAAGAGAGGCAATGTGGAATTTACTTCGAAGATATTATTAATTGACTGGCATTTGAGAAGTATTTATTCCTTTGTTGTTTATTTTTTGTAAAACAAAGTTTGTGGATGCACCATGTGTTCGATTTACCTCAGTTTTAGTAGAATTAAAATGGTGTATTCCGTGGAGGAATGGGTGGAAATTACAAAGTTGTTTGTTAAAAATAACGGTTGTGCGTGAGTAACAGCAGCTTTATTTAAAGGAAGGCATCCTGAAAAAAATGTATCCACTGTTTACGTTTTGCAACTGGTTGCCAAAATTAACGCAACTGGTTCAGTCGAAATTAAAAAGAGGGTGCATGAAAGGGATGAAATGGGGGAAGTGCCTGTTTTAGGTTATGTAGCAATGGATCTTACTAGAAAATTGTCCGAAGTATCTGGTGTATCACGTACAATAATCAGGAGAATCCTTAAAAAACGTAAGTTCCATCTTTTTAAGATACGATTGGTTCAGGAACTGAACGAGGATGATTTCGACAGTCAACTCCCACACAAACTGTACAACAATTTTTAGATGAAAATTTTTGTTCAAAGCTGGATTGGAAGAAGGGGACATATTGGGTCCACCCAGGTCATCTGATGTGAATCCACTGGACTTTTTTTCTATGGGGTCATCTGAAATCTAAGATTTATGCTACCCAGCCTGAATCACTGGATGAGTTGCGAAATCGGATAATTAATGAATGCCAAATTCCACCCGAATTGTTGCCTAATGTAGGACGTTTCCAACAAAACTGATTTTACTGCACGGAAGTGAATGGTGATCATTTCCAGCATTTAATAAACTAATCAGAAAAGTCTCTTTCACTATTTTAGCTGTCATCAATGAACATTTTTACGAGAAGTTATAGGGACAAATAGTACTCGATGAGATCTTCAAAATGAGGTATCGCAACACTCCTCATCCCTATTCAAAATCAGAGGGTCGTGCTTCGCTCCAGTAGGAGGTTGAAATTACGGGAATGAAAAAAGAAGACAAGTAGTCCCCCCTTAAATCAGAAATTGATGGGTTCGAGCGTTTTTTCATATTTCCATTTAAAGCCCGAAAATCGAGGTGTAAAGTTTTCGTCGGCCCACCCTGTATAGAGGATTCCGTTTAATAAAAACTTCAAGTAGACTCAAAAATATTGAGTCAAAGAGGGGTCAAATACATGAGCAGGGCTTTCCATAACCAATTGTAAAAAGTTACGGTTAAAATTTATAATAATAATAAGAAATGATTTAAGTTGACAATAATTTAGTTAGCTCAAGAATTATTATATGGTTTTTGCTTACTGGAAATTTTTAATTAGGAAAAATCGAACTTTTCCTAACTCAAATTAATCACTAAATGTATAACTTTTCAAAAAACTTAAAAAATATGTATTAGACTGCGATTTTTTACGATTTTTCGCCTTTTTCAGTTATTTCTCCCAATTTTTGCAAAATCTGTGGGTGATGCAGCTCAATATCTGTATATAGTAGGTAACATATTTTTCCAAGTTAATATTTTTTAATTTGGCCATTTGGCAAACTATAGCTAACACTTCAATTAAAGGGTAATCAACATACTGAGACAAAAAGTTCTATTGATTTATGGTTTATTAAAGAATGGAGATTGAGCTTTAAAAATTTAGCTAGATTGACAACTACCTAACATTAAATATATATATATTACTTTTGTTACGTAGACGTACACCTAGACATTTTTTCTATAAAATACTTCTATTTACTGTCAGCACATGCTGTAATGCATACTGTTTTATCTAAATACTTATCTAAATAGGATAAATATATTTTATTTAATATAATGGAATCAAGGACACATATGAATGCGAGTAACTTTCAGACCAATATTGTTAAAGGCAATAAAGGAATTTGTGTACTTGATACGTAGGTATGTATATAGATCAATAGATATTAGTACAGTTTGAACACTGTTGACTTAAACAAGTGACATCACCAAATTCCATTACGAAAATATATTTTTTCCACGGTTAGGAGTAGAAATCAGTTTCTATGACATCAAAATTAAAACAGAAGTAGTCGATTATTCCCAAGGGAGTATAATGCTCCCAAGGGAGTTTACATTATGGAGAACGTTTTTCATGCAAAAAAAATATAACATTGAAATTATTTTTTGACATTTAAATTAAATGTTACATTTGTACAATTTTCAAAATTAATATTAGAAGGAATATTACTTTCGCTTACATTTACAGTTTTTGTGATTGCGCTAGCAGTGGTACCTACTAAAACCTGATTAGCAATTTTGGTCTTATTTTCAATGGAGTTCTCGACATAACCCTCAGCGACTGTCCTTGATTTCCAACCAGCATGACGCTTTATTGTCGTGATATTCACACCAGCATCTGCCAGTATTGTCGCTGAAGATCTTCATAAGCAGTGACCAGTATAACATGCAGCATCAGGTAATGTTAAATACGAAGCTACTACACTCGGAATTTTTCCCATGGTATTCTTGCCAACTGGCTGCGAACTACATTTTCCTGCTTTGTAGTACAAAAAAAGGCGCTTATGCTTGACGTGGGGAGGACGAAGGGACAGGTATTTTCGAAACAATTCAAGCATATTTCCCACATCGGTAATTAGAAAGGTTCGTGGAATCTTTGTCTTAGTGTTTGGAATGTTTACAATCAAGGAAGAGCCTACATCCTCAATATCATCTACAGTTAAATTGACTAGTTCATCAGTTCGACAAGCTCCGGCAATCCCCAGAATTAATCCAACCTATAAAAAATCAAAATACTTAATAATTGAAATACCTAACAACAAAAGTAATCTTACCTTAATCATTAAGAATTCTTTGTCACCTGCACTTGATATAAAACGGTCGATTTCACCCTTTGTCAATATTTTCGATTTTTTCGCTTGATATCTGTCACCCGTTCTTTTCAAAAATGCGATCAGCTTGGCGAATTTGCTCATATCTATGTTGTCGTAAATTATCAAGCATGACTTAACCATAGAATATTGCACCCATAATGTGGAAGACTTGTAATTCTTTGCATTTTCACTGAAGTATGCCAACAAAACATTCTGGCTGTACACTTTAACCGATTGTAGGCTATATCGTATAAAGATCTTGACTTCGTAGGCAGCAAATTGCTTATTGCAATATTTGCAGCCTCCACAATCTCTTTCGACTCACAATTATTCATTGTGCACTAAACAAACTTTAAACTAAACCAAACTGTGCTAATTTGACAATTCTTTTTGTTTGTTTATTTTGTAGTTATGACAATAACTCAACGACTACTAAATAAATGCTCAAATCCGAATACAATAATTCTGGTGCTACTTACTTCATAATGACAAAATATGTGTTTTTAAGTTAATGAGACCGTGGAAAAAATAGTATATACCATTCGGAAGAGATGCTATTTTGTCCTCGGTGCGCTGTAGCCCTCGGGCTTCAAATTGCACCTCTGCCAAAATAACGTATTTCTCTCCCTTATAGTATAATGTACTATTAAATTGTACATACTTATTCGTATTGCGAATAATGCGTTTTGATGTCATATCAACCTATTATTATTATATCAAGTGTTCGTTTAATATTTGTGATTGTGCGTAATTAAGAATGAAACATATTGTTACCTACTGACTTCCTCGATTCCCATAGCTTAATCTTCTAGGCTTTTGAAAAGTTTAGTGTTTTTTTTGTTGTTATTTATGTGGTTAAATAGAAATATTTGACATGATGGGCGTGCGATTGCTATATATTCCAAATCTGTTTGATGTCACAGTTATGTTATGGTTGGACAGAGAAAAAGAAGTCAGTCATGTGTTGGTTAATATAAGTTATTATCTAAAATAAAGGCACTCATATTCCGAACACCCTATATTTCATGAAATACAAGCAAAACTCTCATTTTACTGTAATGTATTAAACTTTTAATTCTCCTCGATTTTGTACAGGGTGTCCGGTAAGTATATAGCATACTTTCGTGAGTGTAGGGGAGGTCAAAATAACACTAGTTTGTAATATTTTTTTTCCTAAAGTGCCCCTTAACAAAGCCCCTAAGGAGTACCCAGCGATTTACCTCTTCGGCTCTAACTTTTGAATCGACCTGTATAATTTAATGAAATTTCAATATTTTATGTAGGCCATAAAGGCTCATAAAACCATACTACAGTAGATGTTTTACACTGTCAGGGAAGTCAGGAACGGACTTACCACCATACTCGCTGGGCCAAAATTTTGACAGGTGTCATTTTATAGAGGTGAAAATTGAATTTTTAAATACTTTGGTCATTCCTCATTAAAAAAGATACTCTACATTTGTTTCGATAAAATTGACCGTTTTAAAAAAAAAAGTTTTTGTATAACACGTTATTGAAATAATACATGCAATAGTACAGACAAAGAACCAACAAAGGTTCATGGTTAACGTATGGGCGGGGATTATTGGAAATCATCTCATAGGACCGTTTTTTTTTTGAAGACAGATTAAATGGTGCCATGTATTTGCAATTTTTAAAACAAAACTTAAACGGTATATGCAGAGTACTTTTTTAAAAGAGGAATGAGTATTTAAAAATTCAGTTTTCACCTTTATAAAATGACACCTGTCAAAATTATGGCTCAATGAGTATGGTGGCAAGTCCGTTCCTGAGTTCTCTAACAGTATAAAACTTCTACTGTAGTATGGTTTTATGAGCCTTTATGGCCTACATAAAATATAAAAATTTCATTAAATTATACAGGTCGGTTCAAAAGTTAGAGCTGAAAAGGTAAATCGCTAGGTACCCCTTAGGGGCTCTGTATCTCCATTAAGGAGCAGTTTAGGAAAAAAAAATTATGACAAACTAGTGTTATTTTGACCTCCCCTATACACTCACGAAAGTATGCCATATACTTACCGGAGACCCTGTATAAAACACAAAATTTAAAGATGCTGAAAATCCTCTGTAGACTGTAATAAAATGTGTAAAAACCGGTTTATTGCTCTAAAAATAGTAGTATCGTAGTGTTTTGATAACATTATTTTAGTAGTAATAAGAAATATTATTTAGACGGTTACCAAATAATTATTCTTCAATATAAAGTTGATAAGTATAAACATCTTTTAAGTTTAATATTTGGCTACAATTTAGTTAAAAATGAATTCCATTGAAAATGTAGCAATTATTGCGTGCAGAAGTTTGTTACCGGACAAATCTAAAAACCGTTACAATCAAGCTTATGAAAATTTCATCAAATGGTACAACCAAAGATATGTCCACAATAACGGAAGATGTATTATGTATTATTGGTATTTTTCTTAGAAAAATCAAAGACATTATCGTCTGCTATACAGTATGGTCAGAACGCCCAATGATGAAATTAACTATTTCATTAAATAAGAACCAGGATATTTAGAAATTTGGCCGCTTGAAGGCATTCATGAAAAAGGAAAAATGACGGATATCAACCTCGAAAGTCAGGTACTTACAAAGAATGATATATCAAAGTTTTTGTTACAAGCTCGTGACAAAATATATTTATGAAAAAAGTGATAGCGATTTTTGGAGTAGGTGGTGCATGCCGAACTGACAAGCTATAATAATCCAAAAGTAAAGGATGTGGAGTATAAAAATTGTGTCATGTTAGTGCAGATTCTTACTACAAAAAAAGATAATGTGCAAAGAATATTTGTAGTAACATTTGTTAATCGTTATATGCAATTCCACCAAAAAGGCTCAAGATGAGCGCTTACTTTATCGGTATGAGCGTGGCAGATGTGTAAATCAGGTGGTTTGAAAGCATACAATTTCAAAAATTCCATAAGACATATTACAAACAACGTTTTTTTGGAAAGCTCCCAAAAAAACATATTCAAATTTCTTATGTGTGATCAATGTGACCAAAGTAATTTTTCTAAAAATAGTGAGCTTGAAACTTTCATTACCATATACCACCATCGTAAGTAGATTGTTTAATGTATACACAAAATAACTATTGACGTTCATTTTTTACAAAATGCGTCTTGAGATTCAATTCGAAATAAACTCATTTTAGAGACTCAAATGAGTCCGTAAAATCAGTTTCCAGGGGTACATCTTTTGCGATATTTATTGAATCAAAATATCATTAATTATCCTACAAAATAAATTTGAAAATTGATTCTTTGGGCTCAGATATGTTCAAGGTGTTCATACAAAAGCTCGTGATGTCTTTTTTAAAGTGTGACTAATTTCGCCACGGTAAAATCACTTACTAATGTTTCGAATTCAATGTTAATGTAAGTAAACACTCTTTCATAGAGTAACGAAGACTTATAAAGTCTGTTGACCCTCAGCCGCACATGGTACTTGAATACATAATAAGTACCTAGCAGAACTAAGAGTAGAGATGTCTATTTATATTTACAAAATATAGAGGTGAAAACGTTATAATGTTTAACATGACGGTAATTTTCTCAATAAAAAAATCCAGCTTCCAGACTTGAAGACGCATTCGAGGCAAGCGAAAGTAAAACAAACATGCTAGGTTATCGGTTGCTAAGTATGAAAAACTTTAGTGGCCTAGGCGACGAAAAAATAAAAACGTCAAATTATTATGTCAAATGTTTAATATTAGAGTGAAAATTAAATGTAAAATTACAATTGTTGTATGTTCCTGAAAGATTTAACGACAAATGTTGATTGAAATCCTGTTCTAAAACAACGTCACTGGAAATGTTGACTTGTCTGTCAATTTGCGCAACATGATCATTAAATTCTGTTTGTGAATGTTTGCTTTGCTGAATAGATATCGATTTTTCGGGCATAGTTTTATTAGCAACTTCTATTTTATGATTCATTGAATCTGCTACATATCCTTCCGCTACCTCTGACGACCTCCACCCCCGTACTTTGTCATATCTAAAATGTCCATACCTGGAACATTTGCTAGTAATGTAAAGGACGTGGTTCGAAACAAGTGGCCGGTGTGATGATTTGGGTTTGAAATTGCCATCTTGCTGGACGGTGAATCTTCAATATAACTTTCCGCTACCGTAGTCGATTTCCAACCACCATGACGCTTCACAGTATTAATATCACCCCCCAGCATTAGCCACTAATGTTGCCGAAGAACGCCTCATTCCATGTTCGGTAAAACTTTTTGGAGCAGGAAGATCCAAAAATGCAGCCACTTTTGAAAACGTTTTCGAAATTGTGTTGTCTGCCATGTTGTATAGTACATTTTCCAGCTACATATCGCAAGAAAAATCTCCCACCGGCATTTTTAGGTCGCAAATTGATTTATTTTGGACACATTCTACAGCACTGACTGAAAAAGCTGAAAGCTGAAAATATTTGTTTTCGTATCCGGAATGAGTACATATAGAAAACTGCCTTCATCCTAAACATGAGTGATATCGAAAAAGGTTAATTCATTTAATCCACAAGCACCTGCGAGTTCCATGATCGTTGGAACCTGTAAAGAGTTCAAAATAAAACACTCCTCATCCGGTGTTTTTTCCAAAAATTCTTCGATTTGGTTTCTCTTCAGTATCTTTGCCTTCTTTGGTTTAAAATTTAACTAACTCGGGTTGCACCTCGAGCGTCCATTGTTTTCGTGGATTAAAGGTTTGTTAATTCCCTTATACAATTAATAACCATTTTTTCAATATTAAATCGTCGTTTTTCCCGTCACAGAAAAAAATAATGTATTATATACGGGTAAAAATATTAGAATTTTAACTCTCAGTGTTTTGTCTCAACACAAATGCTTGCTACAGACTATAAGTCTGTTTGGAAATGAAAGAGCGTAATAAAACCCCGAGACAAGAACCCGCCATGGGCGGGGTAATATTTCGTTTCAGGTAATTATCGGGTAACACTAATGCTAACAGGTAATGGGTGTACATTAGTATATTTTACTGGATACATCATAAGGCAGGAGCCAGTGTATTGTGACAGATCAATCCAGTCTTAGAGCTGAATATACGAAGACGTGCTAGTGCAGTAGAGTAAAATTCGACTTGTGTTTAGTGACTATTGTGCCACTGGATATAATATTGTTTGGGGAAAATGTTGAGCTTATCAGATTACGTACCTGCTAAACGCGTGAAAAGATGTGCGCTGTCTCAGAATGAAAAGATTATTATATTAAAGTATTTAATGCATTGAAACACCAAAATCCTACCAATAGTGTTGACGACATCGTGGAAAAGTGTTCCAAAATGACAGGGATTGGAAAATCGACTATCTACAGACTTTTAAAGGAAACAAAAAATGAACAAGATACTATAAATCCCTCAAAATTATCTACAGGGAGGTCAAAAGTCGTTATAAATGATTTCTTCAAAAATGTCATTCGCAGAAAAGTACACTCATTTTATTTAAAAAAAAAAATACCAACGCTAAACAAAATTTTAAGTGAACTTTCAGAGGACAACTATTTGCCAAAAATCAGTAGAACCAAATTATGGGCCGTCTTACGAGAGTTGAATTTTTGCTGGGAAAAGCAGAAGAGGAAGTCAGTTCTTATCGATAAAGATGAAATTATTTGTTGGCGATCCTACTTAAGATCAATTAGAAAATTCCGGAACGAAGGGAGGAATATTTATTATCTAGACGAAACTTGAGTCAACGAGAGATATACTGTAACATAAGTATGGCAAGATAAAAATGTAAACAGATTTCGACAATCATTTTTGGATGGACTTTCAACAGGGTTCAAGGCACCTTCAGGTAAAGGGCGCAGATTAATAGTGACACATATAGGTAGTGCCAGTGGTTTTGTAGATGGCGGTTTACTTTTATTTGAATTTAAAAATACAGGTGACTATCATGAAGACATGAACGCAGATGTTTTCGAAGAGTATTTTACACAGATGTTGGATCTTATTCCTCCGGGGTCTATAATTGTCATGGATAATGCCAGTTACCATTCACGGCAGACAGAGCGGACGCTTACGACTGCTTAGAGGAAAGCCGATATAATTCAATAGTTATCCGGAAAAAACATTTTTTTTTAAACAAATATGGTAAAAAAGGAACTTTTGACACTTGTCAATCTTAATAAAGATCAGAAAAAATATGTTATCGATGAAATGGCAACAAATCTCCAAATAACGGTACTACGGTTACCACCTTATCGCTGTGAACTTAACCCAATCGAATTAGTCTAGGCGCAGGTAAAAGGAGATGTAGCGCGAAATAATACGACGTTTAAATTAAGTGACGTGAAAATTTTGTTAAAAAATTCCTTGGAACGAGTAACTGCAGATAACTGGCAAAGATGTATACATCATGTACAAAGAGAAGAGGAGAAAATGTGGGAACTCGATAATTTAATTGACGTTACTGTGGAATCTATCGTTATCAATCTAGGAGACGCAGATAATTCATCAGAATATTCAGAGGATAAATTTTAATATACCTACTTTTTTATTTTCTTTATTGTACATTTATACAACACTACATTTACTCACCATAATTTGAATTTTCAAAATACATATATTTTTGTATGGAATAAAAGTCTATTCATTAAATTTGAATAAATATTTTGATAATAATATTGAATAATTTTAGTTAAATTATTAAAAACCCTCTTAACTCGGTTATGATGCTTAAGGTAGCCTCATGTTTTGAAATGCTGTTTTTATATTGTTTACTTATAAGAGAAATGGACCGAGAAATTGAAGCGGCATAGACAAAGACGGATTGTCGGGGTTTAGCTACGTGCTACAATTTAGTACAACCCGGTCACACCTTTTTTAAAAGTACACCTCATCTATACCGATAATACATAATATAAATATATTGAATATAAGCACCAGTACTACATTTATTTACGATTTGTATACATAATAAGCTTTTATTACTCTCTTTCATTTCTAAACAGACTATATGCGTGAATTCGCGATTCGTAATGCGCGATGCGTGAATCGCAAGCAATTCGTGCATAGTGTGTGTAGTTTTTATGAATGGATTTTTAACAAACAACGTCCTACACATATCACGAATCGCACATAACGAATCGCGAATATACGTATAGTCTGTAGCAAGCCAAACACAAGCTCGAGCTAAAATCTAATACTTTTTTCTCTTGTATAATAAATAACTATTGTTATGCATTTCTTAATAGATAATAATAGTGTAAGATTTTTGAAGCGAGGAAAAACTATACAGAATAATGAAGAGTCCTACTAGCATAAGTTGATTTCTGAATTGACTGCGATGAGACAGAGATTTAGTCAATGATTCCAGAATGCCTTGATTTACTATTAAGAAAGAAGAAAAACCTAAAACAAATTAATGACATAGACTCTTCGTAATACTTTTTTAACAAAGTCGTTACACGGACGGATTTTTTTCCTGTCAACAAGTCCCAGGGACCGACGCCCATTAACCAAAAGACCACCATCCCGCCGAATAAATCAAGCCATTGTTTATATCCCACATAAACAAATCCAGCGTATTCTCAAATCGCATAAACATTAAAGCTGTTTTAACTCGGTTGGCTGTTCCACCTGTACGGGGCACACTTGACTGTGCCGCAGCCAGTTTAGTCAGTAAGTCAGTGGTCGCTGAAACAGCTAAGACCGCTTTTAAGTCTAGTGTGCGCTGCTAGCAAAGAAACTCGCATCGCGACTCGTCTCTCTAGGTCACAATATTAATAACAAGTAGGCGATGCAACCGAACCGAATTTGATCTAGTGTGTTGGAAAAACAATGGACCTGGTGACGTTTCAGTGCGGTACATGCGGATTTACATAGTTCTGTATCGGGATCCAAGGCCTGCTATCGAGGATTATCTTTCGGGGTAAGTAACACTGGAGATTCGCTTCGAAAATATACGTTACATTAGCGCTTTTTGAATTGAGCAGTTCCGGATTTTAAGCAAACAGGTTCGCCGGTCATAATAACTGGTAAATATGTAGGTAATTTAATTCTTTCTCCGCGGTGTTTTGCATACTAATGGACTGGGATAAAGTTTTCTAAATTTTCATTCTGATAAGCATCCACTATTTACATCGTTTGGATAAGTATATATTATACAGCTCCTGTTAAAAAATCGTTTAAAATTATAACGGTTTTATTTATATAATCTTCTTTTACTGTGTTGACTGAAGTAAATTTGCATAAGGATATTTGCATGTTTAGGACAAAAGTGGTAAATATCTAATAAATTAATTCTCCATGGTGGTTTGCATATTTATGAATCTGCTTCTGTGCGACACAGGCATAATGTTTTGAAAATTTTTAATAATGCCTTGGTTTGATGACCTTCTGTCTACATATTTTTTTCAAAGGCCAGACATAATCGATACTTTACAAAACCATATATGCTTTTTTATAAATATTCAAATATAAAATGCAATCTAAACTTAACATTAATTTATCTTATTATTACCTAGTTCATTGCCACTAATAAACAACTTTTTGGCCTATAAAATATTTTTTCATTTTTCAATTATTGGGAAAATTTTAAATGTAGATTATACCAAAATTAATAGTTATTTTTCCAACAAGAACACAAAGTAAGTGTTTATTGCACGCGACGTGAAATTGTCCAGCTAGGTGTATTTGTACGAGTTGCATACAATATTTTTTCTACGTTCATGCAAAAACAAAAAAATGTTTTTGCAGTTGATATCCAAAGGAAACTAATTTTATTTTAAATAAATTGTATTTTCTAGTAAATTAGTAATCCAGTAATAAATGTAATAAATATGAAAATAATATAAAATATGCAACTGCTTAAAACGTAATACAATCTCACAGAAAATTAACTAAATATGATCTCGATTTAAAAGCTTATGTTTGTCATGATCACAAAACGCTACAGTAAAATAGCAGATGAGTGCAATAAAAATGATATTGCATTAGTACAATAAAGAACCACTTTATCCACTAAATATAGCTCAATAAAGTTTTGTTTTTGCATGAACGTAGAAAAAAGTTATTTCTCGTTTATGACAGTAGAACAAATTAACACTAGTAAAATAAACAAAAACTTTTATCCTCAAAAACACATAAATTATAAAATTTAGAACTAAAAAGTGATGAATATTTAACTAATTTTTTGAAAAAGCGTGAAAAATGTGTCTGTGTTTTGGCACTGATGCCAAAGTTTTCTATGAACAGAATCTGCGGATAAAAAAGTAAATAAAAATAACAGTATCATATAACAATACTTTATTTATACTAAGTTAGTTATATCTTTACAAAAAACAAATCAGTTTAATGAACTAAATTTGCTCCTAAGAAAGTATATAATTTTTTATTTTACGCTGTTGTCAACCTAAAATTGCCATCAATCAATCAACGGAATGGTCATTTCGTTCTCAAAATATACTGAAAAAATTATATTATAAGATGCAAATTACCCAAGACTAGTATATTCTCGTGTAGTCATAGCACTTATTTATTTTTAGGGCTTCATTGCCGTCTATACCGTTTTTCGAGAAAAATTGATTAGAATTTTCTACTACATTAATTCTTTAAAAATTACATTAGATAAATGTCTGAAATGTTTTCTGAATATCGATGATGTAAAATATAATGGCTTTCAATACCTAATAATGATTGATAAAATGAAGTCTACTTTTCCTGTCTACCTCATTGGTACTTTTCCAGTAATTAAAAAAGTAAATAAAAAAAAATAATAATTTGTAATCCACATCTTAGTGCCATCATGGTCCAATTGATATTTGGTAGCAATTTTGAGCATTTATCTTATGTTGTTTTTTAATGCCAAAATTAGCGTCAATTAGCAAAATTTTAATTACGATAAAAGTTAGCTAGAGGTAACTTTCAATATAAGTTGATAAAACTTTTAACGACCTTGAACTAGTATGTGCTTCAGTCAAACATCAATTTGATCCTTTCAACAATATAATAGATGTGACTAAAAGTAGTTGTGTGATAGAACAAATTATTAAGGTTTTAGTTCTAAAGTTTTGAAAGGATGCACCGATGCTTCAACATTCGTGTGAAGCTTATAAATGCGGATTATTATTTGGAATACATCGTACTTGAACACATAATACCTTTTGCGCTTTTTATAGATCCTATTTATTGATCTTTTCATACAAGATAATACACTAGTTAGGTTATTGACTGCCTGCTACGGTTGACATTCCGTTAATGAAATGGCCAACTTACAGTCCCGACCTCAACCCCATTAAGCATTTATGGGACTATTTAAAAAAAGGTTCGAGGTCGTAGACTTCCACCTCCCAAACACAATCTCAAATGGTGAATGCAGTAATTTAAGAATGGGAGAATATTTTCCGTGATACTATAGAAAATTTTATCGCTAGCATGCCAAAAGTACAAAGTATTGACGCATTGGATGTCTAAATGGGGAAATTGCATGATTTGTCCAAATACGAGCAGAAGAAAGAATGTATTATTTTAATCGAAAAAGTGGTGGCTGTCCTAGACAACTTTTTGGAAAAATAAGCATTTAAAAATTTAGTATAGCCACGCCCCCACAAAACGGTCGCCGTCACAGCGTAGACCTGTGACGGCAGACGCCGTTCTCACGAGTATGCCTAAATACAGCAGTGTGCTTTAGTTCATATCTGTATACAATTTCCATGCTTTCGGACAACGCAGTACATACGTTTAGAAGAGTTAATTTGTTATTTATGATTTTGTTAGTTGTTATTGTGTTAAATATATGTATATTGGTATTGAATAAAGCTGCAAAATAGTTTCGTAAAATGGGAACAGAAAGTGCATCTCACCGGGCCAGTGGGAGAAGTGTTGCGTTATATACGAATACAGCATACCTACAGCGTCTAATAAAAAATATTTCACCGTGCCAAAAAATTAGAAAAAAATTGTGGTGTAGAGCGATGAAGCGTGACGAAAAGAAGCATTGCAACATTGTTTGTTTGTGAAGACCATTTTAATGTAAGTTTAATCGGAAATACAAGTAGGTAAAATTAGTAGTAAATAGCAATAAATAATTATTTATGCAACAAGTACCAACAAAAAGTAAGTGTTTATAGCACGCGACGTGAAATTGTTGTCAAGTGCAATAAGCACTTTTTGTACGAATTTCATACAATATTTTTTCTACGTTCATGCAAAAACCAAAAAATTATATTTAAATGACACTAAGTCTAGGAAAATGTGACATCGATTTGAACGTTTATGTTTGTCATGATGACAAAACGCTTTAGTAGAATGACAGATGAATGCAATAAACATTTTATTGCACTAGTGCAATAAAGAACCACTTTTTCAACTAAATATAGTTCAATAAAGTTTTGTTTTTTGCATGAACGTAGAAAGAATGTATTAAATTAATTAAAAAAAAAATAAATGTTACATATTATTATTCATTACCTTTATTTGTACTTTACTTATTGTTCTTCAAATTAAAACAAGTAGTGTAATGTGAAAACAGATGGCATAATTTTATAAATACCTCAAGGAAAACTATCTACCTGATACTTACCCAACAGCATTGTCGCCGTAATTGTCACGAGTGGATCTATATTGTAAACAAAGGAATAAGTTACGTTTAACAATACCGCAAGTTCACCACATCACCACTAATAATTATAGCATTACCTACACAGCATTTACACTATGTATCTATGACCCGTTTCTTGTATCCGCGGAAACAAACCATGCTGAACAGCGTGTAACGTCAAACATTGATATCGCGTTTTCGGCCACGTGGTACATTCTATGGCAATTTATGAATGTTAATATTTTAATTATTATGTGATTATCGCCGCAAGCCACATGCTCTAACCTTTCAATGTGTTTGAAAGATTACCCTGTAATACTAATATAAAATTCATGCAACTTCCCCATTCTATTGCTTTCGATTTTTTAAATGTTTTTAATTTTGATTTTCGTTTTCATATCTCATTTATTTTCGCCGATTTCTTTTTCAAGTAACTGTATAAAACTCAATTGGTCAATTTTCGTCATAATTCAAATACAGTTTATTTTCATTTAGTCCCGTACATTTTTGTACGGATGTAGACACATGCTTGTTCTGTATGCACACTCTCTCTGTATGATTTTCAAATATGTTTATTTAATAAATTAGGAAGGGTCTTTCCAGGAACCGTGAGAACAGCACGGTTTTATAGAAAAGTGAAACATGAATACACAAACTTTATTCAAACAAACAACTTTATCAATAAACTAAACTCAAGAAGTCATACTCCTATGGCGAAGCTAAGTTTCCTAATCTGGCCTGCCAATTTTTCCAGCGCCACATACTTCTCGTCTTCAGCTTTTGGTCTTTTGATTAAAATCTTATTGACCTGATCGATCCTGCCTTCCACACATCCGTCCAAGATGCAGGATACCAACAAGGATTCTACGTCATCCTCATTTATACCCAATTCTTCGCTGATAAAAGACAGCTTCACGTTTTTATACGGTTTCACCAGGATTAACAGGACTTTAGTCCTGACGTGTTTGAGCAGCTCGGCGATGTGTTCATGGATAAAGTGATCTGCCATCAAAGACTCTTTATTTTCCTAAAGTGCCAATGTTGTATTACTTATGGTCCTTTGATTACAGGACAAAGAGGGTTGTTGACCTTACTAGCTTTCTTTCGTTCTGATTTAAACGATGTAACGTATAGAATTAGTGATGTGATGTGCAGTTGAGTGGTAGGAGAGTGATGCAAAAAAGAATGAATGTACACATTTTTGAATGCCCTTGTTGTGCTAGAGCTGTAGCAGTGACAGTGATAATTCAAGTAGTAGCAGCATTCTTGAAGAAGATAGTGAATATCAATCAATTTTTTTTAAAACACTGCTATGTCATATTCTGAGGGTGATTTAAAAAGTAATTTTAAAATATCTCGGAGTTCAGTACTCAAATTGTGCCATGTATATGTTATACTGTCATATCTTGATCACTTTTTAAATTAAAGTGGGGGAAATAATTGTAAATGAAAAAACAAAAAACTAGCATGTCAAATCACTTTATGTTACTAAATTCAGTTCATTCAGTTTAATCGAAATGAAAGAAAACTATTATTCACAAATTTTGATGATTGTATGCCGTCACGATCCAGGAGACATTGTGATCGATACCGTCAAGTCTAAGAACCTGTACCACATAATAAGGCAATTTATTTCTTAAACTGTTATAATAGGATAGTAAAAGTAATAAATGTGATAAATAATACAGGCATACGCTTAATTTTCTAAAGCTGAGGGAGCTGATCCCAATTTTCTTTGTATCTGGACGGTCTACAAACGTTAAAATTTGTGTTATAAAGTGCAGGCTTACTTTGGGTTTGTTTCGACAACAGCAAGAATCGATTCCGAACCGTCCAGAACTATTCAGTCAGTCCAGTTGTTAATTTATTTTCGGCGAATGCGACGTAAGACGGAATTAGTCAAGCAGTTCTGAAACAGTTCTAGACGGCTGTTGGAATAGACCTTTTGCCTTATCGCGATACCAATGTTATGTTTAAATTCCGGATCTCTAGAGATCCGTATTCCAAAAAACAAGCAAATTGTCACTTAAACTGTTATAATAGGCTACTAATAGAATATTATTTAACGAACGGTAATCAACCGCAAGTTGAATACTATACTTTATCTACGACTATAACAATAAATACTAAGATACAAGTATCGAGAAAGAAAATTGATTTGAAAATGTCAAAATTATTTTGTTAAAATATCAAATGACATTAGTCCCCTCAATGATAATAATTGACAGTTCCGCCTAGTGAGAGGCGTTGGCAATCTAATAATTTTAAAATCTTTTAATTATTCATTCCTTTCCACTTGTTAAAAATTATTTCTATTTTACACCAATGGAACCTTTTTATTGGCTTAAAAATTTCCAAGAATTTACTGCGTACACTATTTACATACCGAATTATCATTGTAGAAGCCCAGCGTGAATTATAATAACTCACTATAAAAACTCACGCTATTTGTTTATTGATACTATTAATTGCTCAAAAGCAGTTGAATAATTAATATATAAATTAATAGGAGTAGATAAAAGTAATAAATGTAATAATGGCAAAAACTTCATTTGTCAAAATCTGAGGGTATCGATCGCTATGCCCTATGGATGTAATAGCGACAAATTTTGTCAAACGTCAAAAATGACTGCCAAAAGTGAAACTTTACGTTGACTTATCTGGCAGTGCAGTTTATACAGGGTGTCTTGAAATTATGAGCAAATATTTCAGAGGCTGATTCCATAGCAAAAAATAAGACCATATTCATATAAACGTAGGTTGACAAATGAACAATATGGGAGCTAAAAGTCTTTTAAAGGGCGAATTCTGAAGATGAATCATTATTGAAATGGTTCAAGATAAAATGACATTTTGACAGGTGTAATAAACAGGACCGGCTAAGGATATGTTTAGCCCTAACATATTTGTTAGAAATTCTTTGTACGATAGAACCGCAGAAATTCCAAACTTAATGCTTCTTACATCAAACAGGTACTCTTTTGAAAATACTTTTAAATCGTCAGCGTACAGAAGACAATCGATGGAGAGAATGTCATTTATAAATATATTGAAACGTAAAGGCCTCAAGTTAGATCCTTGAGAAACTCCAGAAGTGGGCCGCACTCGAACAGTACTATAACCGTGGTATTATATTTTTGTACGCTATAACTGAGACATGAATTAAAGAGTTGTACGAGATCACATGGTACCTCAGAAATTTTTTAAGTAATATACTGCGGTCCAGCCTGTCGCAGGCTTTAGATAAATCAGTGTAAATAATGTCAGTTTGCAGACACTTTTCAATGGATTTAGTAATATAGTTAGCAATGCAAAATGTAATTAGTAATGGTAGATCTACTCCCAAAGAAACCGTGCTGGCATGAAGTATTTTGATGTTGAACATAAGAAAAAATAATTTCATATAGCACCATTTCAACTTACTTTAGCAAAGTTGTTGATTATGACAATTGGTCAGCAAATTGAAATTTATTTCTAGCGGCTTCATTTGTCGACCTATGTTTATACGAAGATCTCTTTTTGCCGTAGAATCAGCTCCTGAAATATTAACACCAATGACAATCAATTTCATTTTTCGAAATGACAAGTTATTTCCGATTTTCCCAAAAATCCAATACAACACTGAATGTTACCCGTTTCAAGATTTGTTTTAGTTTACTATAGTCTGTTTAGAAATGAAAGAGAGTAATAAAAGCTTATTATGTATGCAAATCGTAAATAAATGTAGTACTGGTGCTTATATTCAATATTTCTATATTATATATTATCGGTATAGATGAGGTGTATTTTTAAAAAAACTTTGTGTGATCGAACCGTACTAAATTGTAGCAGGTAGCTAAAATTGAATCCCCGACAATCCGTCTTTGTCTATGCCGCTTCAATTTCTCGGTCCATTTCTCTTATAAGTAAACAATATAAAAACAGCATTTCAAAACTAGAGGCTACTTTAAGCATCATAACCGGGTTAAGAGGGTTTTTAGTAATTCAAATAAAATTATTCAATATTATTATCAAAATATTTATTTAAATTTAATGAATAGACTTTTATTCCACACAAAAATATATGTATTTTGAATATTCAAATTATGGTGAGTAAATGTAGTGTTGTATAAATGTACAATAAAGAAAATAAAAAAGTAGGTATATTAAAATTCATCCTTTGAATATTCTGATGAATTATCTTCGTCTCCTAGATTGATAACGATATGTTCCACAGTAACGTCAATTAAATTATCGAGTTCCCACATTTTCTCCTCTTCTTTTTGTACATGATGTATACATCTTTGCCAGTTATCTGCAGTTACACGTTCCAAGGAATTTTTTAACAAAATTTTCACATCACTTAATTTAAACGTCGTATTATTTTGCGCTACATCTCCTTTTACCTGCGCCCAGACTAATTCGACTGGGTTAAGTTCACAGTGATAAGGTGGTAACCGTAGTACCGTTATTTGGCAATTTGTTGCCATTTCATCGATAACATATTTTTTCGGATCTTTATTAAGATTGACAAGTGTCAAAAGTTCCTTTTTCAACATATTTGTTTCAAAAGAAATGTTTTTCAGGATAACCATTGAATCGGCTTTCCTAAAAGCAGTCATAGGCGTCCGCTCGGTCTGCCGTGAATGGTAACTGGCATTATCCATGACAATTGCAGACCCCGGAGGAATAAGATCCAACATCTGTGTAAAATACTCTTCGAAAACATCTACGTTCATGTCTTCGTGATAGTCACATGTATTTTTAGATTCAAATAAAAGTAAACCGCCATCTACAAAACCACTGGCACTACCTATATGTGCCACTATTAATCTTCGCCCTTTACGTGAAGGTGCCTTGAACCCTGTTGAAAGTCCATCCAAAAATGCTTGTCGAAAACTTTTTACATTTTTATTTTGCCATACTTTTGTTACAGTATATCTTTCGTTGACCCAAGTTTCGTCTAGATAATAAATATTCCTCCCTTCGTCACGAAATTTTCTAATTGATCTTAAGTAGGATCTTCGCCAACAAATCATTTCATTTTTATCGATAAGAACTGACTTCCTGTTCTGCTTTTCCCAGCAAAAATTCAACTCTCGTAAGACGGCCCATAATTTGCTTCTACTGATTTTTGACAAATCGTTGTCCTCTGAAAGTTCACTTAAAATTTTGTTTAGCGTTGGTATTTCTTTTTTAAAATAAAATGAGTGTACTTTTCTGCGAATGACATTTTTCAAGAAATCATCTATAACGACTTTTGACCTCCCTGTAGATGATTTTGGAGGATTTACAATATCTTGTACATTTTTTGCTTCCTTTAAAAGTCTGTAGATAGTCGATTTTCTAATCCCTGACATTTTGGAACACTTTTCCACGATGTCGTCAACACTGTTAGTAGTATTTTAGTGTTTCAATGCATTAAATACATTTAATATAATAATCTTCTCATTCAGGGACAGCGCACATCTTTTCACGCGTTTAGCAGGTACGTAATCTGATAAGCTCGACATTTTACCCAAACAATATTATATGCACTGGCACAATAGTCACTAAGCACAAGTCAAATTTTACTCTACTGCACTAGCACGTCTTCGTATATTCAGCTCTAAGACTGGATTGATCTGTCACAATACACTGGCTCCTGCTCCAGTAAAATATACTATTGTACACCCATTACCTGTCAGCATTAGTGTTACCCGATAATTACCTGAAACGAAATATTACCACGCCCATGGCCGGTTCTTATCTCGAGATTTTATTACTCTCTTTCATTTCCAAACAGACTATAAGTTAACTAATTTAAATGTCCTTTGATTTGATTTGTCCTTTAATTAAATTAGTTTAAATTTTATTGAAGAACAAGACATACATTATAGGACATGTAATGTTGACGGAAGAGCTATTCTCAAAAACTGATGTAGATGTTTCAGTAGAATTTTAAATTGAAATAGTCAGTCATAGCACACGCAAATGATGAATAACTGAATTGATTATTTGCTAATAAACCACCTCACATATCTGCCATTCTAGATCTATTTATGCGAAATACACGCGTGCATATGTATAGGTTTTGTGAATATCATTATGGTAATTATTGTTTTATGCTTACTTGAAGAAATTCCCATGATGTCATATATTGAATATGGTTTATTAATACCGGTAGCGGACCCGATAATGCTTGGATTGGAAATTATAATATATTTTAATTCATTATTACCTCATCTGCACTTTTTTTTTAATTTACACTGTCACATTTGCTCTTTCTAGTAATTAACATTTAGTATAAAGTACTACAAAACTGTTACCATATTTCAAAAACAATTGAAATAATTTCTAATAATGAATTGTTCAAGTTCAAGCGGGAACGTGTCTTGCGCTGTTTTATTTCAAAATGCCTTAAGAAATTGTAGTTATGTCATCAATATAAAGGGAGATAAGATGTAAATATGACTTGTCATCTATATGTGAATCGTTACACCTAAAGATAGCAACCGAAGACTAGAACAGTACAAAAGGCTGTTGCAAGACAGCGTGACACCATTAGAGTAAACATAGCGTGTGGAGACCGTGGTAAAGAAAAACCGCAACATGTCTCCTGGAATAGAAAATAAAATACTAACTATAACTCTTTTATTAAGGGTAAATTGTTTTTTATATCTTTCATTCTTGACCTTGAACCACAAAACAAAGGGTACATCATATTAGCAAACATAACATGACAAAAGATAAGAATCTTATATTGTTTCAATATTATTAACGTTTCTACATTGGTCTGCAAATACACATATCAATAGTATGCACACGAACTCACTTTGGAACAGGTCATTACACCGAAGTTAAATTTAGAGCATCGAAATGAAAACTACATTCAGTCTGTGCAAAACATTAACACAAATTCCTGAGGCTAAAATATGAGGATCTAACCCAATTTACCTTAGTCCAAAAGTTGATAGTAGAAGTTATTATTATTTTTTAACTTTTTTGTAACTATTTATCTTAATAGCATGATTGGCGAGAAATTTGGTACTTAGGGTTTTTTTAGAATGAGACCCACCTGTAGCACTTCACCTACATATAAAGTTTCATACCTTTTTTGTGCCCCGAGATATTAAATTTCTAGTTAAAAATACTTGTTTTTTTTTGACATCTTTTGTCTAAAAAGGGTATACCTAGTAGGTGTCGCTTCGAATAGTTAAACAGGAAACATCGTGTGCACTGCACAAAATAATCAGTCAGTTTAATAATACAGACTATTTTCAAAAGGTGCTCCAAAAATAGATTGTAGTACTGCATACAAATTTGTGTGGATTGTTTTGAGTGATGTATACCTTAGTTTAAAGCCACGTTATGTCTCTGCTTAAAGTGATTTGTTACAAAATTTCATTAATTTGTACTGCAAAGCTAATAAAAATTTAAAAATAAACATGCTTGAGTAGTTATGTAGACGATGAATGGGGTCCTATACCCATTGTGATTTCACATATACAGGGTGCCGAAAATTAGCAGGTCAATCCGTTAACCATAGATAGCTGATATGAAAATAATGGGACTTTCATTATGCCACTTTTCATTTAGGAGCCCCATTTTTGAAATACAGGGTGTCAAAATGTAAATGTCAAAAAGAAAATTTGTCGATAACTCCGGTAGAATTAGAGATATTTGTTTGAAATTTCGCAAATATTTTTTTCTTGTAGAGACACACTTTCAGTATACTTTTGGCAAAAAAAAAATCAAAGCACGAGCGGAGGTGAGGGGGTTCAAGTGCATTATGACCCCCTCAACTTTTTCATACGCACGCTTATGGTAAAACAATATATTTTCTTAGATAAAGCGGCTTTTATTCTAACTTTTCTTATTCTTGCAAGATTTTGATTTGGAGCCTGGGTTACCAGATATTGTAACTTATTTGGACGGATAGTATGGATTTGGTAACTAGTGTTTCAAGTAATAAGTTCTATGTAGGCTTTGAAAACAAAGTCAGATAGGTAGGTACATTTGGTTGTCAAAATAATTTATAAGTTGAATAGAAAAAACGTTGTTTAGACATTTTTTAATTGAAGTGTTCAATAAGAAATAGCGAACAGAGAAGGTTTGCTATCATTTTCTGAAAGGACCGATATGATTTTAATAATGGGTAAGTAAGTACTTATTAAAAGGAATAGGATTTTTTCTTAATAAGTGTTAATTGTAATCTCGAATCTAAACAATTTAATTTCTCTTGCTTTTAGGAAAATGTAACTCTAATGCTAGTTTAACTGCTAGGCGTTATGCGGACAAATTTCCAACCAGGCACCATCCAAAAAGGAGATTTTTCTTAAGCTTAGTTAACCGTCTGAGAGAATCTGGCAACTTTAAGCATAGGAGGGTGGGCCAATGTGGACGGCAACTGAAATTACGTCCAAACGAAGAGGAACAAATCTTGCAAATTGTCGAAGAAACTCCGAGTATAAGTACGAGGATACTAGCTAATCAAATTAATAATGGTGGCAACAATAATATTAAGTCAGATGATGTGCGACGTGTCTTCAAACAGCAATTACTGTACCCATATCATGTACAAAAAGTGCAGGCACTTCTACCTTTAGATTCAGAAGCAAGAGTCACTTTCTGTAATTGCCAAGAAAATAATGATAATATTAATTTTAGTAAATTTATTTTATTTTCCGATGAGGCCACGTTTACTCGTAACGGAGTAACGAATATTCATAATACTCATACATGGGCTGCTGAAAATCCGAAATTCATTGTAGAGGCACATCATCAAGTAAGTTTTAAAGTAAACGTATGGGCAGGAATAATTGATAATTTTCTTTTAGGACCGTTTTTTTAACCCCTCCCCCCCGTTTGAATGCCGTCGAATTTTTGCATTTTCTGCAAACCTCATTTGCAGACTTACTTGATGATTTGCCTTTAGCGGTTCGGCAAAATATGTGGTTTCAACTAGATGGGGCTCCGCCACATTATGACCGAATTTTTCAGAACTATTTAAACCAAACCTTTCCTAACCGCTGGATCGGCCGGGGACGTCTTGCGCCAGTCAAATGGCCACCTTAGACTTCTGTTTTTGGGAATTTATGAAAGATTTTGTTTACATGGTTCCAATTGTGGATGAACAACATTTAAGAATTTTAGAAGGAGCCGAGCAATTTAGGGTGAAACAACATATTTTTCATAATATTCGTTTCTCCTCTATAAAGAGATGCAGGATGTGTGTCCGCGAAGGTGGTTCTCATGTTGAACATTTAATATAATTTTTCGAATTTAATTTCTGTTTGTAATATAAAATATATGCAGAAACCGACAAATTGGTTAACTTATTGGTTAAATTTAAGCTAAACTAACTATTGAAATATTAATTTACTAGCAGTAAATCACAAACCATCATTATGCCAAGCTAATGCAATTGTAGTAAGAAATATTACTATGCACTATATTTTAAATATTTGAAATGAAATAAAAAAAGTAGAATACAACTAGAATTGCCACTATTAAACTGGATAAATAAAAATCCCCATAACCGTATACAGCTGCGAATAGCACGAAAAGGTGTTATTCGCTTTTTTGTAAAATTGGACTAAAGATTGTATGATCGTAAATTGAACATATAATAGATAACCGTGGCGATAACTTGAATTTTCCGATCAAAGTTTATTAGGTTAAGAAAATAAAACCAATGCAACAGAAAAATTGTGATAAATTTCTTACCTTCAACTGGCCAAGTAATGGAAGGAAAAAGAAATGTTCACTACTAAACTGAATAAATAAAAATCCCTGCAGTCCTGTGCAGTTATGAATGGCACGGAAAGGTTGTTTTGTTGTTATGAAATTGAGCCATATTTTCAACTGTTTTTTTTTCGTAAAGTGAAAATATAATAGATAACCGTGGCGATAACTTGAATTTTTTTATTAGGTTAAGAAAATAAAACCAATGCAACAGAAAAATTGTGATAAATTTCCTACCTTCAGCTGACCAAAAAATTGGGAAAAAAGGTAATTGGTCTTTATTATTGGCCCATTTTTGGAGAATTTTAAATATTTTAACCCTAACTTTTTATGTAGTTGTAGCTTTATTGTGGTTAGTAGTTCAATTGATCAATTTACCACAGCATGTAAAAAGTTTTCACAAATGTAGCAAATTGACCATTTTTATTACTTCTAAGAAATGTTAAATTCACCATTCGTTCAACTCATAAGAGTACCAGTTTTTTTTTAAATAAAACACGCTTGCGCATCTCAATCAACGCCGTACCCGAGAGGTTACCTTCGCAGATATTTCTCCCTAATTACCTGAAATATCTTCTCGAATCCCTGCATGTCGCTATTCTGAAAGGCCGATATCAGATCCGTCATCGCCTTGATCTCGGAATCGTTCTTGTACGGTTTTGCCTCTTGGGAATCGAACGGATTTATGGCCGACTTCAATAGCATGCTCGTCAGTATGAGGTACTTCAGGCAGTTGATCCTCCTAGGGTTCCCGGCCTCGTCGTAGTTCTTGAAGGCCTCGAAGAAGTCCGTGTACGCCTTCTCGTAGTCCCCGGACCGTAGGTGCATTTTTCCACCGCACTCCCTGATCACGCTCATTATCAGGGGGTGGGGTATGGCAGAGCGCACCCTCAGGCTGCGTTCGTACAGGTCTTTGAGCTGCTTGTGGTTCTTTTGTTCGGTGTGCATCTGTATCTCTAAGGCGTAGATCTCCAGCAGCTGGGTGCCTGGAATTTTCAAATGTGACTGTGTAATTTCACAATTTTTTTACCAGCTAATGATAATCTAACTTGCGCTTTTCTCATTTGAAATTAATATTAGACTTTAATGCCCGTTTGCACCGACATATTATAAACCATACTTAGCAAAGTATGTCTTTGCATTGGCAACAACGCACACATCTAATAACTTTCGTTACTTTATGCTAGGTATTTTAGTTCTTTCTGTTTTTCTTCAGTTTATTACATGGAAGTAAGGTTAGATTTCGCCGGTGTAATGTCATGTCTGTGGTGTTTGTTTTTATTGTTGTCATTTGTAATATAGGTATGGTTGTTGTTGATGTTCATCGAGACTAGTAATATCAGAGACAAACTAATAATAATAATAATTTACTTTGTTTTCTCTGTGGTTAGTATTAGTGGCCAAATCATCTTCATTCAATTCATCCATTGTATGGAAATGATCAGATCTCGTATAATTTAATTTGAGAAATGCAAAACCTATAATTTCCAAAGTATCCAAATCATCAAATATAATCTAATATCCATTATAGGTAGGTACTTTTTTTACTACTTAAATACTACACTCATTAGCATTGACCACTATATTTGCACTTTCCGCGTTTTTTAAATTTTTATTCTTGTTTCTCGCACATTCTAAATTAAAGAATTTCATAAGTCACTGTGAAACAGGGGCTTAAATTTAAGTAGGATCTGTTTTCATACTTAAGAAGATCTTAACATATGGTTCAATAGGAAAAGCAACTTAAGCATGTTTTATTTTTAAGTAATGCTTATTAACTTCGGTGCAAAAGGGCATCAGCTACTTATTAGTGTCAAAATTCCGAATAAAAAAACTCATGTTAGAAGAATATTTGTGATTATTGAGGGATCAATAGATGGTATCAATGACATATCGAAGTAATAAATGCTGTACCCTGCCAGTTAGAATCAATACAATTTGAGGTATGCTAAAAAAGATTCGCGCAATTCCTTGGACACTCCAACGTCAATGAATACACTGGCCATTGCTTCCGGCACACCTCTGCAACAATGTTGGCAGATTTTAGAAATCGAAAATTCCATTGAACAGAAAAACGAAACAGTCAAAAGAATCGCAGGTTAGAAAGATACACCAAATAAAAAATTAAATGAAGTTCACGCAGAAACTAGCAGTTTAAGTTTAAGGGATATTCTAAGTTCAAATGAATAGAAAATTAGTTTGATAACGCACCTGAATAGTTACCAGGTATAAACAGGGTGATTTAGAACTTATTAGAAAAAATTGAATGTACAGGGGTTTTACAAATATAATTTTCTAAAAATAAAATCAAAAATGATTTAAAAATACACTTCCGCACGGCACTAGAAACTGGTCCAACCTGAAACCTGAGAAAGCAAAGCATACAATCGGTGACTGGACAAAGAATAATTGAAAGAAATTCGCAAGGAAAGAAATAAATTACATTTTGCAACACCTATTCTAATGCAGCAAAATCAACTATTTTGCCGCTATTGTTATTAATTATTAATGGGATTAATTTGTGGTTTTAATTAGTAAAATAGTTTGACATGCAACCAAATTTTGGACCCGTCTTACCCAGTTTCTACAAAGTAACATAAATGTTTCTGCGTTTTGAACTTGTAAGTTATTGGCAGCAGCTATGATACGTTTGCGCAAATCATCAATAGTGTCTACACCGGTGCAATATACTTCATCGTTAAGTATAAAATGACATCATATATAAGTACCTACATATAAAAAAATCGAAATATTGAAATCCCTTTAAATATATAAATGTACGCCTATGGATCCGGACAAATTCGCCAGCCGATCGTTTTGCTCCATAAACTGATTTTGGGAAACTATCCAATTTAGATAAGTACACTTTACTGTTTAATATGTAAACAGCTGTAACGGCTCTGTATCTCTAGATTTTGAGCAAAGTAGTTTGTAATATGATGAAAACGCCTTTTCTCTGGAGTTCTGTGGCATAAACATAGCTGTGTTCGGCAATATGCTCCCAGATGCGAGTGGATTTTTGTCACGTGACTTCGGATCAAACAGACTTATCTGTAATAAACGAACGGAACAGATTGTTTTTCTTAACCTTACTTTTCCCATGTATGATTTCATTCTGTCATTTATTACTTGTCAATATATTTTTTATAGAATTTAAATATAGCAGCTGTCGTGTAGTGGCACCAAATTCTTTTATTTTTGAGATGAGGACATCAGTACTAGGAAAAAAATAGTTTTGCTGAGAACGTATCGAAATTTAGTAATAAACAATTTAAAGAACATTTTATAATATGTTATGTCCCCTGCTACGTTACTCATATTCAGTAATTGAGGCGGTTAGAAGCAAAAATGAATGTAAGTGACTTTTTATCAAAAATCGAGTTATGCGGATAAGCTCATACCTACTTTGCAAACAAGTACAATTTATTAAATCCTTAGAAATACAAAAAAAGGCATTAGAAAATAAAATATGTTTATCTAATTTATTTGCAAATACCTGTGATAATTTAATAGATTTTTAACTTTGATCCTCCTTTTCCCAAATTTGCAAAATTTACATTTTACATCCCTTCACTTCTAACTGCCTCAATTATAGATAAATAAAAATAAATATATATTATGCAAATCTACAATCGGTGCAAAAAAGACAACTTGTAACTGTCAGACTGACGCACTCTGAATACAGGCAGTTGACAGAAAATTGAATTCAATCGCTTTGCTCGATCTAAACCATTTTGATGAACGTCGCTCTAATTTTATTTGCCGAACGATCGAGATTTACCTCCCCTACCCCCATGTGCAATAAAAGAACGATCTGGACTATTCTGAGCGATCCGAGGGCTTTGCCGAACACGGCTATTGATCGACGGAGCTTTCAGTCTGCAACATACTTCATGCTATACACTAGCGCCATCTTCCGAGGCTATTCGGATTTTCGGAGACTTTGTTATAGGTTGTCTTTTACATCTGACACGCGAATTCATGGATTTAAAAATATATAATTTATTATATACCTATACCTACTAATTCTACTAATTATAAAACAGAGATAATAAAGCCCTCCTTCAATATGATCAATTATTTTTAAGAATATAATTTGTATTTAACGAAAAACTTCGTTATTTTGATACATTTGTTCATTTGTTTAGAAAATAGAAAATATATTTAAAAGAACTTACCTTTGTGCGGATCAATTTCATGGCAATTTGGATTACAAGTTTGTTTCAACTGGCGAATAATATTGGCTAATTTAGAAAATTCTCCACGTTCCAAATAAACTTTACCCAGTTTCGTGTTCGTTTTGAACCAAAGTCTGTCATTTTTGGCGTTCTTCAGAGCCTCTAACGTAGTTTCATAGAAGTTCTGCAGCATTGCTATATCTTTCGACGTCGACGTATAATCCAAGATGGAATTAATTGATTTCTCACCGTGGTTTTTAGTCACTGCGTTGTTGATATATCCGAGGAGTTCCTTGTATTTCTTCATAGTCTCCTGATAGTTTTTTAGCTGGAAATTGATTTTCACCAGTTGTTTGAGAGCTTTGAAGCCCCATTCTCCTTTTGGCTCACCCTGTAAGTCTAAAACTTTTTGAAAAGCCCCGATGGAACTCTCCAAGTTTTCTTCTTTTAATGTTTTGGCAAGGTAGTATTGATTTTCTAGGTCGACGTCTGGCTCTGAAGTACTTTCCTCGGAATATTCCAGGCCGTAATCGCCATAGTCCTCGTCGTCGTCGTAAAAGAAATCTCCCATTGTAATGTAATTTTTCTCTCGACTATTTCAATGAAATCAAAGTAATGGGTAAGTATAGTGTTTAGAATATAAGGATATAAAATTCGACTTACAAGCAAATTTGTCACTGATTCTATTTTTTCTGACAAGTGAACAACATAACCTTAATTTTTCAATGCATTCGCAACACAGAGCAGCGCAACACACATCACATGGCACACTATTTATTTTGTGGTTAAAATTTCTAGTATACAAGTAGGTAGCTATTTGTTATACATTTATATTCTGATGATGGAATTTGAATTATATTTTATAGACAAAAATAAGAATAAATACGTATTAGGTACTATTAAATCTTTCCTAAATATGGTCCGTAACTACAGGGTGTAGGTAATTTCTTGTGATATGTAAAATATCATATTTTAAGAAAAAAAAGTTTATAGGTATAACAATGTTTTCGATATAATTCATGATATATGATAATAATATCTTTTTTAAATGAAAAAGATGAAGTTAAGCATTTCTAATTAGCAATTAGGTTTTAATATAAAATACGGATAAGCAAAATTTAGTAAAGTTATCAGATTGGCATTGAAAGAGAAGGTCATATTGAACCGTTCTTATAAATGTATTTCTTTTATTTTTCATATACCTTTAAAATTTTTAAAAATATATCAGTTATATGATGTTGCATATATCAATAAACATGTACTATATCTAAAACCGTAAAGGATAGTATAATATATTTCTGAAAAGTTAAATTGGAGGTTTTTTCAATGGCATACAAATATAAACAGTATTAAACAGTGTTCCATTTAAAAAACAAATTCAAACAATAACTGAGAACAAGAGGAGGGAGGGCATTTCTCACGTGATCACTTTGTACATATTAATATCACTGTGCATATGGTTATCCATTTTCAATAAAAAAAGTAGAATTATTAGTTATTACGGCCCGAAATTCTACACAACAAAATTCAGCAAATGACTAAACAAACGTCCGTCAAACGCTGTAACGTTAACCTTTTACTCTGTTTGACGACAATGAAACAGACAATCCCTGAAATGACGACAAATTTCAGTCAAACAAAGAAATATTAATTTCATTACAGCCTTTGCCGGCAATACAGCCAATGAATAGGCTTTCCGTGAAATGACGATTTACGCCCAATGATTACGACATATATAAAATTTCAATTAATTGTGACCATTTGTTTTTTAGTAATCCTTAGTAAAAGATGACCATAATGACGTTACAATGTTGAACAAAATCGAGCAGCGCGCTGTGATTATGTTTCTTACACAACAATACGTAACTGTGGTTTTGAAAACCTTAACCATCCACGTTATAGTCCCGATTTAGCTCCCAATGACTATTACCTATTCGCAAATTTAAAATATGTCTTCGTGGAAAGCGATTTTCAGACAAGAAAGACGTGTATTTTTTACAGAGAATTGAAAAGTTAATTTCTATATGTAATAGACGTATTGACGTTATAGGAGATTATTCTGAAAAATAAAAATTATTTTAAGTTCTCTTTTGTAATACGTATGGTGGAAATCAATATACAACACCTTTCATGCCTTTAGAATTTTTATTATTAGATTAATAATATTCAAGTATATTTTCATTAATTTTTTTACCTTTGACCTATCAATTTAAAGGCGCTCGAACCCTTCTGACCACCCACACCAGACGACACTGAGATGAAACCAAGTCGCAGATTAGGCGGGCGATAGACTAATTTAATTAATGCAATAAATATGACCTTGTCAGTGTAACTGCCCATTGTTAAATATATATTTTACCCGTTTACCCAGATTGCTAAACTAGAAACGGCAGACTGAAAAATTGGCTCGACACGTAATCGCATTTTATTTGCAACAGCTTCTATGCCATTTCTGTGTCATGGGAACCAAACTAGTAGATGAAGTGGGCGGGTACGAAGGTATATCTTTTATGATATGCATGTGTAGCGTACTAACGTTTCGCGGTGAGATTTTCGCTAGCGCAACGCTCAGCCTCCGACTGCTGAGTAGTCTAGCTGCTAACCGTAAGTAGGGTTACCAGACGTATGGACTTTTCCAGACATGACCTGGTGTTTAGAACGTTTGGTCCGTTTTTCATAAAGCGTCCGATTCTTTTACATACATATTTAGTGACAGTCTAAAGTCCTAGCTGTGTAAAGTACCTACTTATTTGCTTCTGGAGGATTCTACAGTTGTGGGGAAGGTAGTTTAAAGAACTACAGCACCTGGACTCCATTGGTCCCCTTGTAATATTCCTTTCGTTTGGAGATCAATCCTATTGAGCCATTAACCAACCTATCAGAGAGAAAAAAGTAATCTGTAATATATGCCATAGAAGGCTATCGTCTTCCTTCGTCTATCTCTACAAACAGGTGTTTCCCACTTTTTCATATAATAGATGTATTTCCTTAGCTAACAGTGTTCAGAATTTTGGTGGTATCCTTACAAGGTTGTTCCAGGAACTCCTTGGCGAATTGAAAGTTATTTCGTTCCATCACTAAGTGCTTATTTACTTTATGACACATTAATCGCAATTTTCAGAATGCTTCTCTCTAGATAACGTTGAGCTAAACTGGGGAAATTGCATGATTTTTCCAACATGCAGAAGAAATAATGTACTATTTTAATTGAAATGGTGTTTGTCCTAGACAATTTCGTGAAAAAATAAGCTTAAAAACGGTATTTAAAAATTATGTCTGGTCACGCCTCCACAAAACGATCGACGCCACAGCATAGACCTGTGACGTGACGGAAAAATGTGGTGTAGGGCGGTGAAGCGCGACGAAAGAAGCATTGCAATATTGTTTGTTTGTGAAGATCATTTTAATGTAAGTTTAATAAATGGAAATACAGGTTGGTTTAAGTTCATCAAAAAATTAAAATGTAAAGTTATAAAAAATCAATTAAACTTTTCTATTAAGCTACCAGAATGTATACAGGGTGTTTAGAAAATGAATGGTAAAGCAAATTTATTTTTTTTTCTTTTATTGTATTCAGCGCTTTATCTCTATTCCGAATTACATGTTTTGTATTTGCTCCTACCATTTACGTGATGTAGAATTATTTGAGACATTTATAAAATTTTCTTATCTGACATCACTAGATTAAATTATCTGTTTATTCTGAAAACATAATAAACAAAAGTAATAAATAAGGATTTCTTTTTAATGTTTAAAGAGAAATTAAGTCAGTAGTAAATAGCAATAAAAAATTATTAAATTAATTTAAAAAAATTAATAAATGTTAAATATCATTATTCATTACTGTTACTTATTATTTTTCAAATTAAAACAAGTAGTTTAATGTGGAATCAGATGGCATAATTTTATAAATACCTCAAGTAAAATCATCAATCTGGTATTTACCCAACAGCATTTATTATTGTAAACAAAAGAATAAGTTACGTTAAACGTAAAAAACTTCACAGTCTTTTAAATTAAAGATATACTTTTGTCTTGAATGGCTATTGTGTACCATATGCGAGTAGAATCTATATGAAATATTTACTATTTTTGCACGATAATTACAAAATTACCAATTCTTTGCTAATATTTGGTGGTTCTCTTTGGAAAATAGATACAATTTTATAAAAATGTTGAAATTTTGTAAGTATTAAATAATATCTCAAACTGGCAAAAATTATAACAAAACGATGATTAATAAAAACAAACAAACTTAATTTCATAAAACATGCTCTACATGGCGGCCATTACTTTCAGTGCATAAAGTGATTCGTTTATCTAAAGTTCTGATCTTAGGTTCTCTAAACAACAAGTCCTACCTCCCTTAGGAATCAATTTTGGATTAGACGATTTATGTCAAATCGATATTAAATCATTCCTTGAATGTTCTGTCTTCCTTTGTCAAGTTTAATTTCCCGACACCCTGTATTTCAACATGCATATTGATGTGAAGAGCAATAATCTACTATTAGTGTAAGTAAGGCTAATCAACTACCAGATTTAAATAAATCCTCATTGCCATAGAGTTCAATAAATTGCCCTAAAACATGCTACCGGCCTGAAACGTGGTGGTACACTGCATACCTAATAATTTCTAAATGAAATGGCTCCAGTTTCATAATAGGGATCAGATTTATGTTCGTTGGCTCGGTCCGAAGGTTAGCTTTCATACTTTTTCATTTATTTTTGTAATGTTAAAGCTATTTAAACTTCTGTTTATTATGCTGAGTATGACTTTAGTGGCTGAAATGATTCATTCCAGTCTTGCAAAAATTATTATACAGGGTGTTAAAAAAGAGTGTAAAATATTTCAGGAGGTAATAGTATGAACCAAAATAAGCAGAAAAGTCTTAATAAACATAGGTCCGCAAAGTAACGGTGTGTTACAGAAGATGTTCAAAGTGCCCTCCATCCATTTCCAACTAGGCACGACATCTTCGTCTCAACGAAAACACCCTCCTTAGTTTGGATTTCTTGACACTTTTGATTAATCCGTAGCTGCTCTTCCAGACTATTTATAGGAGTATCATACACTAATGTCTTCAAATATCCCCAAACAAAGAAATCTAGAGGGTTCAGATCAGGCGATCTTGGAGGCCATAAAACAGGTCCGGCCCTTCCTACCCGTCTATGTGGAAAAGTTTGGTGTAAATGCTCTTTAACGGCCATGGAAAAATGAGCTGGAGCACCATCATGCTGGAACCATATTTGTTGCCTCTGATTCAAAGGAATGTCTTCCAAAAACTCATACAGTGTGTTCTGCAGAAAGTTGAGGTAAGCAGCGCCTGTTAATCGGTTTGGTAAAACAACAGGACCTAGAAACCTGTCACCTACAATACCCATCCAAATGTTTAATGAAAAACGTGCCTGATGTCCAGATTCTATTAGAGCATGAGGATTTTTGTCGGCCCAAATATGCGTATTGTGAAAATTAAACACTCCTCATCAGTAAAAAGAATGTTTGTAAGAAAATGAGGGTCTTCAGCATCATGACGTAGAAACCAGCGGCAAAAAACCAAACGTGCTTGATGATCATTTATTGGATTTAAGGCCTGTACCTACTCGTTGCACATGGTATGGATAAAGCAGTTGCTCGTGAAGGATTCTCCAAACAAGAGGACCACTAATTCCTACCTCGGCTGATATTCTCCGCACACTCGTACCTGGATTTTGATCTACCAGTGCTAGAATTTCTTCTTCTACTCTAAGAGTGGATACCGACTTTGGTCTTCCGGATAAATGGCACTGTTTGCTCAAGGAACCGGTATCACGCAATCTTTGGTGAATTTTTCCAAACATGTGTTGTGAAGGAATCTGGCGATTTGGATAAGCGTCAACATAAAGACGTCGCGCTTCGGTGGCGTTCCCGTTAGCACGACCATACATGACATGCATGTCTGTTAATTCTGCCTTAAAGTAACCACCCATAGCGAAAGAAAACTTGTGCACTGAGAACAACTGTCAAATACATACTGTTTATTTCACTAAACATCAACCAACTATTATAAGAAAATACACAACGTTTTTACAAAATAAAAAAGGGGCTAAAAAACATAAAACGTTCCATATCTCCGCAACCGTTACTTTGCGGATCCATGTTTATTGAGACTTTTCTGCTTATTTTGGTTCCTACTATTACCTCCTTAAATATTTTATATTCTTTTTTTAACACCCTGTATTTTTAAAATGTAGTCGGGGCTAGGGGAGCATAACTCGTCTTATTTTGTCCGCAATAGTTCGAGTTAACTGTAATATAAAGTAAGTTGTATAAAGTACAATGGGGAAGCGACATGTATTACAGGGTAATCTTAATCTTCAAACATTTTGAAAGGACAGAACAGTTTCTGGCAGTAATAATCCGATAATAATTAAAATATTAACATTAATAAATTGCCATAGAATATAAAAAAATCACGTGGTTGAAAACGCGATATCATTGGTGTGACGTTACACGCTGTTCAGCGCTAATTTTGTGGTATTTGTGAGTCACATACACATAGTGTAAATATTTTGTAGGTAATGCCATAATTATTAGGGGTGATGTGGTGAACTAACGGTATTGTTAAACGTAACTTATTCCCATTGTTTACAATATAGATTCGCTGATGACAATTACGGCCACAATACTGTTGGGTTAGTACCGGATATATGGTTTTGAGGTATTTTAAAATTATGTCATTTGGTTTTGCATTAAACTACTTGTTTTAGTTTGAAAAATAATAAGTAAAAGTAATGAATAATGATATTTAGCATCTGTTAATTTGATACATTTTTATTGCTATTTACTACTGATTTCATTTCTCCTTCAACATTTTTAAAAATCTATATGTATTACTTTTGTTCATTATGTTTTCAGAACAAAATAGGTAATTTAATGCAGTGAAGTCAGATAGCAACATTGTATAAATGACTCAATAAATATTCTATATTACGTAAATGCTAGGAGCATATACAAAAGATGTTATTTGAAATAGGAATGAAGCTATGAACACAATAAATGAGAACAAATGTAAACTTGCTTTACCATTCATTTTCTAAACGCCCTGTATACATTCTGGTAGCTTAATAGAAAATAGAAAAGTTTAATTGATTCTTTACAACCTTACATTTAAATTTTTTAGCTGAACTTTAACCTACCTACTTATGTATTTCCAATTAAACTTACATTAAAACAATCTTTACAAACAAACAATGTTGCAATGTTTTCTTTGGTCGCGCTTCATCGCTCTACGCCACATTTTTCCTTTCAATTTTTTGCACGGTGAAATATATTTTTTTAGGCGCTGTATACTGTATTCGTATATAACGACATACCCATTTTACGAATCTAATTTGCAACTTTATTCATTATCAATGTCTATTTATCACAATAACACTTAATAATATCACAAATGACATGAACTCTTCTAAATGTATGCACTGCGTTGTCAGAAAACATGGAAATCATTTACAGATATGAACCAAATCACACTGCTGTATTGAGGTATACACGTGCGAACGGCGTCTGACGTCACAGGTCTACGCTATGATCGTATTGTGGGGGTGTAGCCAGACTAAAATTTCAAATAGCATTTTCAGGCTTATTTTTCCACGAAGTTGTCTAGGACAAACGCCATTTCGATTAAAATAATACATTCTTTTTTCTGCACGTATGCAATTTCCCCATTAGTACTGTATGTTAGCTGTTTACTTAATACTTTATTATTTTAACGCAGAAACAACACCAAAGTCAACAATTACTTTTTATAAGAGATAAAGGAATAGTCATTGAAACTTTGTAAACATACTAAAGTGCAATGTTGAGGTGATAGCAGATACCTATAATTAGAGACCACTAGATTATATTTATTAGAGGTTGTAACTCACGACTTAAGCTCATGAACTGCGAAAAAAAATCAATTAGTAATAAACATTATTAACTTCAGATTAGGAAAGTTTGTAAGATACTATTCAAGGATTTGAATATTTCTTAGCTATATGATAATAATCGTAATGATGATACAGGTCTGTTAAATTAGAAAAAATTATAGACAAATTAGGTTTCTGAAAATTGGAGAATCTCTTACGTAAATTGTCTAAAACGTTATTAGAAAAACCATTCTTCCATTTCGTGTGAAAGTTCTGCAAAATAACATTTGTCTCAAATATTATACCTTCGTTTCCAAACACCCCAGATATTTTTGAAAAATCTTCTGCTCCTCATAATTTAAAAGTTTAATCCTGAAGTACCCTATACCTACATTTTTTCAGACATTGCATTGAAACCTGAGGTAATAACACATATGACACAGAGTAATGTTATGAAGATTGTACTTGTGCTGATAACAAGAAAACTATCAGTAGGGCAATAGCCAATAAACTACTATTTTATCGAACAATGGCACCAAGGTCTTCAACGAGTAATAAATATAACTTTCTTTTCAACGGTTAAACACGTGTACGGTCGACAATATAAATAAACAGTGAACAGTGTTTAGAACAAATGTACGACGAATATCGACTATAGTGAATCAAGAAGAAATGCTTATTTATACGTTATAATCCACAGTGCTTTCGAAAAGTAACGAATAAATGCATTATTTTTGAAATTGAGAAGTTTTCGAAAAAATCCCCTGGCCCGTCGATTTTGTTTTTAAAAAAGGCACTTTTTGACATACGACCCATATTTGTGACGTCATCATTGTTCGAGATATGACGTCATCGACAATATTTTTAAATAGCAACCCCCAATTTTGACCATGCCATTTGAAAGAGCGTGTCATTCTACATACATACATCATGAAAAATTATGGCGTTATGTAACAAAAATTTCAAGAAAATAATGTTGGAAATTTTAAAATTTAATTTTCATTTTGATTTCTACAGAATAGTCAAGTGTTTTGTCGCGTGGTGCAGCACAAATAGTCTGATAGTAAACACCAATAAAACCCAAAGTATATACTTTCAGAATAATACTATATATAAAAATCTAAATATAACATTTCCAAATCATAGCGAATTTTAATTAGATAATTATTTGTAGAGATAATAGAAAATGTTGTATGTGTTAAGTTCTACACTCTGTATTTTTAAAAAAAAATGGGTTGATTTTCAAAACGGACTCATGACTATGTAGATAATCAAAAGAGCTTTTCAACGATATGCAACTTGACCACCTTTCCTATTTAAAAATTTGTTTACCCCGCTCAGGGGGTAGCAGTTAGAACCATCAAATTCATGCGAAAAGATGCCCCCTCGCAAACAAAATCGTCGGGGTTTTGCGTTTTTCCAAAAAAAAAATTTTCCTAGCCGCTATGGGCTCTGTTATGTTTTCGTTGGGCCATCCTGTATGTATGTGCATTGTGATGCATGTTCTATACATTTATATGTCTCCAGGATCAATAAAAATTTATTTATTTATTTAATAACGGCTGTTCCATCGCGAAAAACTGCAGTTTAGCTTTCTCGCAATATTTATTATTTAACTTGATGACGGTAAAGGTTATATAATTCGAATAAATATCCTCAATGGTGCATTGTCGTATAATAATACATCATTATCAAGGTTTTGCATTCTATCCTTCGCATTTTTTAGAACGGAGCTAGTCTTGGAACGACATCTCAGATGGTGACATATTGTGAAATAAATTTGTTTTGGAGGTAGAATAATTTTATTTAAACAAATCTGCGCTGTTATTTTATTTAAAAAAAACATTAATTGTATCTTCTTCATTATATACAGGGTGTTAAAAAAAGAGTGTATAATATTTCAGGAAATAGTATGAACCAAAATAAGCAGAAAAGTCTTTATAAACATAGGTCCGCAAAGTAACGGTTGCGGAGATATGGACCACTATTCGTTTTTCAAACATTTTATTTTATTAGGAATAAACCGGCAAAGGAAGCTTTTAACACACAAAAAACAAAGTTACAGAAGATGTTCAAAGTGCCCTCCGTCCATTTCCAAGCAGGCACGACATCTTCGTCTCAACAATATTCGAACTCTTTCGAAAACATCCTCCTTGGTTTGGATTTCTTGACACTTTTTATTAATCCCTAGCTGCAGCTAGGCTATTTATATATATATATATATATATATATCCCCAAACAAAGAAATCTAGAGGGTCCAAATCAGGCGATCTTGGAGGCTATAAAACAGGTCAGGCCCTTCCTACCCATCTATGTGGAAAAGTTTGGTATAAATGCTCTCTAACGGCCATGGAAAAATGAGCTGGAGCATCATCATGCTGGAACCACATTTGTTGCCTCTGATTCAAAGGAATGTTTTTCAAAAACTCATACAGTGTGTTCTGCAGAAAGTTGAGATAACCAGCGCCTGTTAATCGGTTTGGTAAAACAACAGGACCAAGAAACCTATCACCTACAATACCCATCCAAATGTTTAATGAAAAACGTGCCTGATGTCCAGATTCTATTAGAGCCTGAGGATTTTCGTCGGCCCAAATATGCGTATTGTGAAAATTAAACACTCCATTTCTTGTGAACCCGGCCTCATCAGTAAAAAGAATGTTTGCAAGAAAACGAAGGTCTTCAGCATCATGACGTAGAAACCAGCGGCAAAAACCAAACGTGCTTGATGATCATTTATTGGATTTAAGGCCTGTACTCGTTGCACATGGTATGGATAAAGCAGTTGCTCGTGAAGGATTCTCCAAACAAGAGGACCACTAATTCCTACCTCGGCTGATATTCTCCGCACACTCATACCTGGATTCTGGTCTACCAGTGCTAGAATTTCTTGTTCTGCTCTAGGAGTGGATACCGACCTTGGTCTTCCGGATAAATGGCACTGTTTGCCCAAGTAATTGCGTGATACGCAATCTTTGGTAAATTCTTCCAAACATCAGGTTTGGTATTTGTAGCAGTATTTTGTTATCAATTGTGGTCCTATTCGAGTATATTTTCATGTGATTAAAAAGTATGGCGCATAATTTCTCAAACGAAGAACTTATGGACATGATACTGGCATGTCCTTATGTCTAATGACTTCCCTAAAGATATCATCCGAGATATGAAACCTTTTTACTTGTTTCTCAGCGAGACCGAGAAACTGGCAATTTGAGGCCGAGGCCTGGGCAACATGGGAGAACTATTAGATCTAGGCAAATTGCGAATCTTGAGTAAGAGAGATATTAAATGCCGTTGAGGAGCAGCCTGGCATAAGCATTAAGACAATTGCAGCGCATTTTGGAATATCACAATTCACAGTTTGGCGAAAGTTAAGCCACGACTTACTCTACCCATTTCACGTGCAGCGGGTACAAGCTTTACTTCCAAGGGATCTTCCACTTCGAGTGAACTTCTGCGAGTGCTTTATTACATCAGAAACACTTAAACCCAAACGTTAACATTTTAGTTACGTATGGGGCAATTTTCACAAGTAATCCTATTCACAATTTTCACAAATTATTGTTTGAATGTATTGGGTTATTAATAAAATCTATAAATGTTCATTAGCTGCTGTTTTTGTGTTAGTAGAAGAAATAGTTGAAGGGAGCCCATACCAATATACTATACTATACTATATTGATTATAACACTACAATCTTATGGAACAATGAAGTATGAGCAAAAAATGAGGAATTACTAAAATCAAATGAAATAGTAGACCTCTTAAGTCAAATTCATTATAAAGAAAGATTTGATATGTATTATGCTGTAATGTTTCACCAAATTATTTATAAAATTGTTCAAATCAAATGTTATTTACTTGAGGATGAAGTTGGTGATCATTAACTAATATTGCCTTGCTAAGTGTCTGATCTTGTTTTTAGTTAGAACTGATGGCAATGTCTTTGAAGGTACTGTAATCGTGTTTCTTATGTGCTGTATGCTGTAGATATCCAATTTTGGTTAATAATAAAGTATCTGACCTTTGTTTATATATTTGAAGAAAAAATTATGATGATCTTTAACTGTGACCTTGTTAAGTCTTGTTTTTGTCAAAAATTTCTGACAATGTCGCTACTATTTTTTTTTTAACAACAGTTCTTGATATTGACATATTGTGTCTTTTACACCCCGGGATTCCAGATTGATATAAAGAGCTGAGGAATCCTTCCTAGCTAATTCGAAAGGGTTTTCGTCTTTCATAAAATGTGAGTATTCTGCACCCATAACAGATAAATTGTTTTAGTCTTCTTAGACTTTCCGTTCTTAGAGGTATCCCTATACCAGTTTAGACGTTACCTTCGATTTATCAATTCCTTCAATGATACCTTACTGTCTGTATCTGTAATCTAGTCTTACCAGAAATACGACTTTAATAAACCTACAGGAACAGTGTATCAGTAATAACAACAAATATGAAAACATGTTCTCTCCTGTTATTCATGAAACATCACGATTGAAGTAACATTTAAATTAATAGTTAACTTTATCTTCATCTAATCATTCCTTCCTGAAATTTCTCTATTAAAATTCGCTCACTGTTTCATATTACGCACGCATAAAGAATAATTGTGCAACGTATAATTGACAGAAGCTTTAGCTTCAACACTTGACCGTAGCAAAACAGAACGCAAGGCTTAATCTAACTATTCTTTTAACACTTGATCAGCTGTTGATACGGACTTCCAGCGCCTTTGTCAACCAGCGCCTACTGACTTATAACTTCCAGTTACCTTGAGCAATTAAAATCGGTTGCCTGTGAAACTAACAGAGCAGCAAGAAACCAACAGCAAAAAATCACTCCTACTTTCATTGAGAAAAGAGGTCTTACGTAAAACGTTGCCGCCGTCGCGAGCAGCACCAGCGACAAATTTATTAATGCTGGGCATGTGCCTCTGGACAATCTTAATAAAATAAAACGAAACGACGTGGTAGCTCTAGATTAAAGTAAGATACAATCAGAACATGTGTACGCCAGGACGACAATTAATAACTCTACGGGGCAATATTAAATTGAGCAACGCTGTTGGCGAAATAAGGATATTTCTAATGAAAACACGTTGAGGTGATGTGGAACGAACGCATTGTCCAGTGGCGTAGGTGGGAAATCGTAAATTAAATATTAATGTCTATAGTTGAAGTATTTTACACCCAACGGATGAAAATCTACAGAGTGACTCATCGCTAGCTTGTAGACAAGTGCGACGTTCGAAGCGTGCGAGGAGCAACATTTCATAGGCGTACTAAATTTGAAGGAGATCAGATATAAAAAATATACAAAAATGATCCATCCATTATTTTTGGTACAAACAGTGATATAACAGTTTTTGCCAATTTCGAGGCGTTAGATAATAAAAATGATAGAGTTCTAAATTTAAAGTTTTTATCTTGTATTATCAATTACCCAAGGTCGAAAATAAAAGAGTGTGAGAACGGAAGGTGAGGGTTGTATGATTACCTAAGCGTACCACTTGAGAAGGGTTCAAAGCACACACAAAATTTATGAAAAATAAGTTGACGTCGAGTGAACCCAGCACATTAACAGTTTTCTTTAAATGTCACCTATGCCATCCTCTCCACAAATTAGAATGCCATCCTGTTGGATGATGATGACTCAGCACCACCCACTTACGCCTACCTGATGCGCACTCCGCGGATATCATACTTATTACTTAAGCCTTGTCTTCATGGATGCAAAATTCACGGATTTTTGCACGAATTTTACAAATTCTATTTATGGAGGGAAAATCCCAACTTTTGACAAATTTTGCAAAACAGTAAAACATTATAAATATTATTGCTACTTTCATTATTATGTGGTGTTAATAAATTTGTTGTGAGCGTCTGACAATTGCTCATGGCAGTTTCATGATGAAAATGATAGAAAAGGTTATACTTGACAAAATTCGTTACAAGTAGGGATTTTCCCACCATTAAATACATCGCGCAAATATTCGCGAATTTCGCATCCGAAAGGGTCAGAAGCTTTAGACTACATTGCACTATTTCATGTATCCATGTATCGTCAAAAGTTAACATATTCTTCGATCCAGATTCCGACCTTTTAATATTTATTTTAAATAGTTTCTTCGCAATTTCATTTATAGGGAAATTTCATTTTGTGAGATATACTTAGCAACCCATTTTTTTGTCGAAAATTTATTTTTAAAATACCAACTTCCTTCCGCGAGTTTCCACTGTTTTGCGTTTTTGAACATGGGTTCGTTGCACGCCGCTATACTGTAACTAACTTGAATTTACTCAGTTTGTCTCAAATCATATTGATAATAAAGGCCAAGTAGATGTAATGTATACAGATTTTGAGAAAGCTTTTGACAAGTTAAATCACTCTATGTTATTACAGAAAATGCAATCATCTGATGATTCTTTGCTACTTCTTACATCTTATCTCAAGGGTCGTGAGTTGTATGTGTTATATAATAGATACCGTTCTAATATTTTCATAGCTTCTTCAGGGGTGCCACAAGGGTCTAACTTGGGACCACTTCTGTTTATTCCTTATATAAATGGTTTATCGTCAGCTTTGCAGTATATTCACCTTTTTCCACGGATGATCTAAAGCTTTTCCCTTCATTTTCACGACGTATCTATTCCTGATTTTATTTTATTTCGAATCACACTGTAAAGTCTTATACATATAGACTTGTAAAAATAAGAATACAATGCATCTGAGAAGAGCTTTTGTTCTCAGTACCAAAAATGTCCACATTATTTTATTGTAATGTTATGCAATCAAATAAGTAGGTAGAATCAAAATAAAGTAAACATGACATTTTTATTTTGTATTACTTTTTTCATAATTAATAGAAAATTTCTGAACTAGATGACTCTATTGACATGTTTGGAGAAAGTCTGTTATTAACATGGCTTATTTTTAATAAAATTATTATTTAATTATGTAAATTTGTTTACAGGAGGTAGATTAAATATTAGGACATATTTTTAATTTTCGGTAAGATCTTGAGTCATACAGCAAGAAGCAAGGTTTTATATGAATATGATTTTCAACGCATGGCTGCTGGTTGTTATGAAGTATTTTAATTTCATACTGTTTTAACTTTTAATTATAAATGTTTACGTTTCAAGAGTAACTGCTGCATATTTACATAGACTAATAAATTTGCGGAAAAATGAAAAAGGTAATACAATTTTGCTCGGCGTTAATAGAATATGACAAATTACTTTTTTCGTTAATTAAATTCATAAAGCAATTAAGTTGGTTGCTGTTTTTTATGTGTATATATTGTACAGCATTTCTTGTAAAATTTTCTGGTTTATTGTTACAATAATTAAATAATAGAATAAAATTATGAAGCGTAAAGTAAAACTTCAATAGAAGGAAGCATAATTGTACAAAGTATCACTGAATATGTTATAAAAAGAGTTATTGCCAGTGCTAAGTCTAACAGGGTCGAGGGCACATGTTGTTGGCCTTCACAGCTGCATCGCATATCGAACTGTGCTTTTAGTTTCAGTTATTTACGGAATGCTGTAATAGTCGAAGTCGCGTTGATAAGTTTCTTTTTACGTCTGCTGTAAGTTCTATTCGCCGTGTATATTTAAATATCTATTTATAAATAGTAACATAATTTAAACTAACACTCAACTGACAGTTGAGAGGAGAAGTGAATGAAATGAAGTAACATACCGGAGGAGAGAGGAAATAGACGGAAATTATTTCAAATGTGGGTTGACAGTGATCCCAAAGGTTATAGGGATATACGTATTAAAGGAACTGGCCTGTTTTGTACTGTGTCTGAACGCATTATAAATTCTTCTGACAAAACTAAAGTGACATTTAAAGAGCCATTACTCGTCCAGCGCTGAAGAAGCTATGAACTTAAAGACGTCTTCTTACAAGACATATTAAACATTAAACAAACTAGATAACCCCAAGTTACGTACGTTTTTAAAAAATTATATGCCCCGAAAAATTCTTAATGAAAGTACGTTAAGACTAAGATATGTCGATAGGGTTTACAACAATGTACTGACATCAATACGTGAAAACATTGTGGACAATTTCTTTTAATTCATTATCAACGAAGCTACTGATACTTGTGGACGTTCAGTAGCAATTTTTTAATTGGTACGTAAACGACACTGCTAGTGACAGCCACTTACTGGCTTCTAAGGAGCTGGACAAAAACAATCACAAAACTATTATAAATTTTGTTATTGACTCTTGTCATTGTATATGGCCTGATTAAAATGCTTCACATAGAGTTCTTATAATGCTGAGTGATGCAGCTCCGTACATGTTAAAAGCAGGACAGATTTTATCTCAAAAATGTAAAAATAATACATTTTACTGTGAGGCTCACACACTTAATCCGGTAGCTGAGAAAATAAGGAAAAGTTTCCCTTTAGTAAACACTTTTACATCAACTGCCAAAAAAGTTTTCATTAAAGCGCTGGTTAGAAGCTGTAGCGTATCATGAGGAACATTTCGATGGCGTAAAAGATGATGGATTTAATTTTAATGACAGCAGCAGGACTTACTGAAGGTCCAAAATATTGGCCATGACATACGTTACATTAATAGATGCTATAGTTTCTCAGTGCAATAAGGAAATTGGAATCACATGGACTATCCCTAAATGAACAGTTTGACATAAGAAATGATGTACAAAAATATATACAATTTACGCCGAGTCAGTAGTACGAAAAAAAATGCAAAGGGTGTGGAAAAAAATTGTAGGATACACTACACAATTTTGAAAAACGTATGTAAAATTTTAGCTGGTACATACATATCAAGAGTTACCAGCAAATATATAGTTGATGCCTCAACAATTTCTCTTATTGTGTTGTCAACAGTAGACGTTGAACTGTATAATTTTTCCTATACAAGTCAATATTAAATGATGAACGTAAACAGAAAACTTAGTAATATGTTTTAATTATTTCCAATATGCCACGGAAACCTTGTCTCAACACTAAGGTTTGTCGGGTAACTGTGGTAAATTTTACTTATTATCTTAATTTATATACGTATTTTATCCTCGACTTAATCTTATTATTTGGTAATAGCACTATGATGCGACATATTTTCTGTGAACATGTTTATTCGTAAACTGACTACGGTCCTGTTAACTAGGAAAGTATAAATACATACCTATAATGGTTCATTTGTAATATAAAGGTATTATTATTAAAATAAAAATGATGGTATAGATACAAAAAAGATCCTCTTATTGCATAATTTCATTAAATTATGGAAAAAAACTCTTTTAACATATAACAAGAGGAAACAATTATTTGCTTTTTATGATAAATAATGCGTCTATTGAAGGCAGATCATTTACACACTTTATACATGAGACAACATGGAAAATGTTGTCCAACAACAAAACCACTATAACTGTTTGTTGTTGCAAGCGTACGCCTATGACAACACCATTGTTAGTAGCGCGAACACTTTTATTGTAACAATTATCCTCACAAACTCACTAATTAGCAAGATTACCGCAATTGGTTTTATTTTCATTCACCGCATTTGTGTCTGCAGTACAACACAGTCTTCAAAATCTGAAAGTGAAGTTATCTCACTCTAACGCATTTCTGTGCTTATACAGTATGATTATTTTAAACTAACCGTACGAGAGATCAGTTTATTTCTCTTGTACCGGAGTTTGAGTATAATTTTGATTCATATTTCGATTGTCATGCAATTTACTTTCTGTATATTAGTATTTTTTCTAAGAAAATATATTATTCCATGAAATATTTATTTTACGAGAAAGTTTCGCAACACTTATAGATGCTATGAGAAGCACTGAAGATGCCATCTGTTAAGTATCAATAATTGATACCGACTGTGAAGGCCTAAAGACTTGAGAATATACCGGGTATTTTTTCATTTAAGGGTAGTTTAATAGAAAACGTTGATAAAATTGTAGTGATACCATTGATTAACTTGAAAAGTAACGAATGCGTTGAGAAAAAAATGAGAAAAAACTTTACACTATTGCTAAAAGTAAATTACGTGATTTACTGTTAACAAGAGAAAACAACGAAGAAATTTTATATCAAAGAAATATTTATTTATCCACGACCACTATATTAAGAAGGTTTAATACGTATGTTAAAGTCTTTTTATCCACTGGTAGATTAGAATCCATAATGCCACGCTTCGATTTTACAGCATTTATTATAGGATTATTTAAATTCACTCGATAAGGAGTTTCTGAAGGACTAGAGGAGCCAGGTAGGACATGAATTTTTTCAGCAATTGCCATCTTGCTGGACAATAAATCTTCAATATAACTTTCCTCTACTACCGTAGTCGGTTTCCAACCACCATGACGCTTCACAGTAGTAATATTACCCCCAGTATTGCCGAAGAACGCCTCATTCTATATCCGGTAAAACTTTCTGGATCAGGGAGCCCAAGAAATGCAGCCACTTTTGAAAACGTTTTCGAAATTATGTTGTTGCCTATATGTTGTGTAGTACAATTTCCAGTCACATATTGCAAGAAAAATCTCTCACTGGCATTTTTAGGTCGCAGATTGATGTATTTTCAACACATTTCTACAGCATTGACTGAAAAAGGTTCTTCCATGATCGTAAAACTTTTTGAAATATTTGTTTTCGTATCCTGAATGAGTACGTGTAAGTAACTGCCTTTGTCTTGGACATGGGTGATATCCAAAAAGGATTCACTGCATCGACAAGCAGTTACGACTTCCATGATCCTTGCAACCTGTAAAGAGTTTAAAATAAAACGCTCAATATATACATTGAAATATTAAAATCGTGTATTTTCTTTAACTTGTAAATATTCCTCATCCGGTGCTTTTTTCAAAAATTCTTTGATTTGGTTTCTCTCCAGTATCTTTCAGCATTCTTTGGTATATAATTTATTGATTCTATTTTCAAATGTGAAGTATGTTTCCCATAATGGAAATGTGTCAATTTATCATACACTAAATTCTATTAAAATGTCCATCAAAACAGGAACGCCAATAATTAAAAAAATTTAACACTTAATTTTCAATTCAACACTGTATACCGTGTATTGGCTATATTTTATAATAATGATAGCATAAAAATTATTACTAAACACATGGTATAATAAATAACTTACGAATTTAGAAAATGTTCAAATTCCGATAAAATATGTGTAACACCAACCGCAAACCTGCTTCCAACTAAAATGTTAGCACTTTTTTTAGGAACTATATATAAACGCATGTTGGTAATTTAGATACGATCTCTTTAGTAGTACTAAACACATTTTAGGCATTAATTTCTATGATATCCATCTCAGCAATCCCAAAGATTCCAATTTAATAGTTGTAAGGTTTACTGTTACCGAACAAGATTTCTCCAAAACTTAATGGGCGACTACCTCAACCGTCGATATTAATATCGTTGAAATTATTTCACGTTTAGTATTCTACATGTGTTCAGATTGCGTGAAACCCATACCGATAGCTGGTGACATTTGACAAGCCTTCAAACGTTCTTGGGAAATCAGTTTAACAGAAATCGTCAATAACAATAGTCGGAATAAGTGTCGAGTATCTTTCTGCGATACCAGATATAAAGTATGCTAATGGCTTTTAGTCATCTCTTTGTCAGGGCGCGCTTTGTTCTTTTGTACACCTATAAAACGAATAATTATTTGTTTTATTGAAATTCTTTTATTTAGGTTGTCTCGCTTGGGTAGCACGTGGCGCTGACTTATAAAATGCGTGGGACATGACAATCATGAATTCTATAAAACTCTTTGACTAAATAGCAATTCTAAATGAACATTATGATTTATACGGATGATAGAATATGCGATTTTGAGTCGATTGAAACAAACATACCTATATACCAAGTGTTTCAATGTTTGTGATAATTAATTTTTTAATTTAACCGTGCTTTTCTACAATTATTGAAGTGAAGAAGAAAAACAAACTTCTAATAACAAATATTTCTATACTTTTTTTATTAGTAATGACTGGATTATTTAAATAATTTAACCAATAAAATACAAAGTGGCTTCGTTACTTACCTAGAACTTCATAAACTAATCTGTAACAGCGAAGAGTTAAATTTAAACGTGGATTTTATTTAAACCTTTGTGTGTAGGTTTATTCAGATATTAGAAAAAACTTATCTAAGCAATGCTTTTTCAGTTATTAGGAAAACTTTCTTGATAAACATTTTAAAACTACGGAAATTAATCTTAACACAAACATGCAGGATCTAAGAGTCTAAGAATAGCATTACACCGAAATCTAACCTTATTTCCATGTAACAAAGTGAAGAAGAACAAAAATAACTAAAATACCAAACATAAAGTAATGAAGGTTACCAGATTTGTGCGTTGTTGCCAATACAAAGACGTACTTTGCTAAGTATGGTTTATAATACGTCGGCGCAATACTCTAAAAAAAATAAAAATAACTTAACTTTAAGAACAAATTTATTTAAGTTGTTCTTAGTAAAATGTCGGTGCAAACGGGCATAAGTTTCATATTCCACAGCATACCACAACATACTTTCAGGGATGCTTCTCCTATTTAGTGCCATTTTACCTTAACCAAATTAACACAGACTTGTCTGTTACTTTATCATATTACAAAAAAAGTTAAAATTGGAGCTACTAGAGAGACTAGTTTAAATATGGTGTATTAGTTATATATAAAATGTTGATGTTGTTGTGGAATATTTAGAGATGTTCATATCTCATCTGGTATGTTATGATCATTGTTAGATATTATTTTATCTGTTATTATTTTATTAGTTATAATTTTGTTTCTGCTATTCTTACCTCAATGTTTATATGCGAAATACATAATTTATTAGCATTTAGAATTGTAGGAGAGGTGTAAGGCAACTTTGGCTAACCTCCTCCTTTTGTGTAGCTATATTACTGCCATTATTGTTTAGTTTACGTTTTTGTATTTTATTTTGTGTGCATTATTATTATTATATTCTTGTTAGCAAATGTCTTCATTTCTTAAACCATTTTTATTATAAACTAAATGGCTGTCCTCTGTTTTGGCGAATGCGCTCTCTGCATACTTAAAAGTGTTAAGATTAATGCCCGTTTGTACCGAAGTTAATAAGCATTAGTTAAAAATAAGACATGCTTAAGTATGCTTTTCCTATTGCACCATACGTTAAGATCTTAAGTATAAAAACAGATACTTAAATTTAAGCCCCTGTTTGACAGTGACTTATGAAATTCTTTAATTCAGAGTTAGAATGTGCGAAAAACAAGCATACAAATTTAAAAAACGCGGAAAGTGCAAATATAGTGGTCAATACTAATGAGTGTAGTATTAAAGTAGTAAAAAAGTACCTATAATGGATATTAGACTGTATTTGATGATTTGGATACTTTGGAAATTATAGATTTTGCATTTCTCAAATTAAATTATACGAGATCTGATCATGTATGAATTGAATTAAGATGATTTAGCCACTAATACTAACCACAGAGAAAATAAAATAAATTATTATTATTTTTAGTTTATCTCTGATGTTAACATCATTATTATTATCATCAACAACAACCATACCTATATACAACAAAAACAAACACCATATACATGACATCACACCGAAATAAAACCTTATTTCCATGTAACAAACTGAAGAAAAACGGAAAAACTGAAATACCCAACATAAAGTAATGAAAGTTACTAGATTTGTGCGTTGTTGCCAATAGAAAGACGTACTTTGCTAAGTATGATTTATAATGCGTCGGTGCAATACTCTAAAAAAATAATTTAACTTTAAGAACAACTTTATTAAGTTGTCCTTAATATAATGACGGCGCAAACGGGCATTAGAAACTTATCAGTGGTGAAGGTGTAGATATCACCGATAATAATTGTCATCATATGCCTGATTGTATTATCTTCAGTGTTTGTTTCTTTACACTTTTTTATATTCGAAACCGATTAACAACAAAATTGATTTATTTGATCTACTGGGAGGCTATGCATCTTATGTAATATTGTGTATTAGCAAATAAAGCTTATTTAAAAAAAAAAAGATTTAGTTCTAATAATGGCTTACGTATATTGAAATGCTGAAATGGTCAATATGGTTTCCATTTATGGCCTTGCAGATGGAAATGGTATTTAGGCTAGGTGAATTTATATGGAAAGATCTCTAAATCATCCAACTCCAAATCCAAGAATGTTTAGAAATATTTTTCAACGTCCTTCGGAGTCAGGCATTTCAGGATGGTCCAATTCGTGGAAGACCTTTGAGTCTTTGAGTGTTAGAACGCCTGAGTTAGAAGGAGCTATTCTATATGAAATTTAAGAAGACCCAAATACTAGTACTAGGAAGATATAGTTATACTCATATCACATGCAAAGGGTTCTTGCCTTACTGCCACATGACTATCCTGCCCCTGCTCCCATACAATTTTGCCACTGGACTTTGCAAAAAATTGAACAAAATATTGACTTTACCCCGAACTTTAACCCGGAGCTCCTACATTTTCTTGAAAACGTCTTACCTGAACTATTTGACGATGTTTTCTATGCACTAAGACAAAGGTTGTGGTTTTGTACCTGTTTGATTTGCAATTTCAAGAAGATCTGAAGCTTCTATTTTGGCTGAAAGAGGCCATTTCCAACTGTTTCTCTTCTAAATGAAGTGGGGACTCTAACACAAAATGTCTTCTTATACAGACTGATTTATACTAGAAAAAATGGACAAATACAATCAACCTGACAAATTGCTTGACCTGTATTTTTTGTTTTAACGAATTCTAATTTTTAATTGTTAGGGTTAGGGTCTTTAGAAATAGTCCTTTAGAATTGAACCTAAAATGTTGTGTTTTGCAAATATCTCCCGAACTCCTCCATTTTAATATAATTTCGCATGTTATTCTTTGTTAAATAATCTGTTAGACGCTGATTAATATGGTAGTTTTATCAAGTGATACTAGCTATGTTTAATGGCTTTTATTTCTTCCATATGTTTCTTCCAAAATTATTTTCCAGCGCGCATTCAGCACTAAGAAGTATACATAGCTACATTACTTTTTTAATTCAGACTAGAGCTGTTAAAGAATAGTAAGATGCAGCCTCTTCTTCCATACAAGAATTATTGCTGAACGATATCGTGCCATATATTTGACAATGTACAGCAACTGAAAAGATAATTTGCAATTTTAACATTTTTTACTACAAAAATCCCTAGAACTGGAGGCGAATGCAGCAAATTGGCAACACTGTGTGCTTGTACTCGGGCAGTTCCACTAAGATTCGAATCCATATTTTATATAATTAACTTTATTTCATGTTCATTGTCGTGTTGCTTTATGAATTGCAATGTAAATAACTCATCTACAAGTTGTAAAAGATATCTATGAAGGAAGTAATAATAATAAAATATTTGAGCAAACCATAATATCCCATTGTTGGTGTTTTATATAAATTAATATTTCACATTTTTGGTTTTCGCAATAAACGATTACTTTCTAATGAGATAAATTATATTCGTACACCTACAAACATGTTCCTTATGTTCATATTTTTTTGTGTTTTACTTAAATATTACCAATTTATTTTTTCCCACATATTTTCCAAAACCTAATTTGTTTTTTGCTTCCGTAATTTACATTTAAATGAAAAACAATAAACAAATGTATCTCTCAGTATACACAGTGATTCACTGATTTGTCATTGTTCACAAAAGCAGTTAAATAAACCTTGGAGATATTTATTTAATTTAGATTCATTAATAATAGTAGATATACGTATACCCAGAGATAACCTCGTACTAAAAATTTATGTTCCTTTTAAAACGTTGTAATTTTTTTCGAAGCTGGCGTACCTTAACTGCGCGGGCTTGATTAACCATTCTATGAAGTCATTAATAGCCTTAGTAAAATCGGTTATTGAACAAGGTAACGTCGTTATTCTTTATATTTGTCGAGACTGATGATCTAATGTTGCAGTAAAGCAGGAGTGTTTTAAAAAAATTAGTTTTGAAGTATAACTTTCAGCAAAATCTTCTTGTTCAGTTAATCATTTGCAAGGAAGGAAAACTGCAACAATAACAGAACGAAATGCTGAGGATGAGAAGTTAGGTGAGAAATCGGTAGAGACAACTAACTTTAAAGGTTTCTCATGCCCTTTATTTGTGTAGGAAAACTGATTTGTAGAAGCTTAATATCTACCTTAATAATAAAGTAAAAAATTTTTTCTCCATCCGTCACAAAACTGACATTTTTTAACTCAAAAGTTTCTATACATTTTTCTTACTGAGAAAACAAATGGTATCTTAGCAACAAAAGTATTCACATTTAATAGTAGGAGCTAAAACTGACACTTTAACTCCTTAAATTAAAAGCGTTTTAATTTATAAAAGTTTATTAGAAAATATTTACAATAATTTTTTCTACAACAGTCACAAAACTATCATCAAGACATGTCTTGATGTTGGCATTGGGCATTTTTGTAATTAATGTAGATTTCACGTCTTCATCATCATCAATTATTAAATTGACTAACTGCAACCTCCGATATTAGGTCGACTTATAAAGAAGTCTTAAAAATGTGTTCCTTTATATTTAAAGCGTTTATCTTCACTATCAAATAAAAATTATCAGGTGCACTATTCAAAAAGCAATTAACTGGCTCCTTTGTAAATATTCGCTATTATTTCAGTATATATATATCATTTTGTCTCTTGAGAAATACACGTAACCTTGAATATTTGCTTATATCAATCCCCTTCTTTATATCCAACATTGATCGGAAAATTACATATTGAGACCAATGCGTTGACGGCTGCATTTGATTTGTTAAGTTTGAGAAATACACTATCAGTACACCATGTGAATACAATTTAATATTTTTTTCTTTGAACCAATCTATAAAACGTTAGTAGACACATGCATAAATTTCTCGAGATCTCTTTGGAATTTGGATTCAAAGAAACCTTTTTTGCACACTCCAGTCCTCAGGTACACCTAAATCTTCATTATATACCATATTTACAGACTTCAGCAAATTGAACCACAAACAATCACAAATGAACTCAATTGGCCATATGGCGACTAATGTTTGACAAAGTATGCATGACTGCATCGATACTTAGCTACTTTACTGCTTTATTATCCAAATTTCTAAGCACAAATTAATAATTAAATGGGGGATTTCGGTTGGAGAAAAAATAGCATGTTTTCGGATCAAAAGTGTCTTTTTGTCTCGCAATTTTACATCCGCTCGGTTATGCTACGCTTCGCCTCGCAAATATAAAATTTTCTCGCCACAAAAGTGGAATTTTTAATACTAATATAACAATATACTATTATCGTCGTGTGTAAACCAATGTTTTCTTTCTATACCAAGAGAGATCGGTCGTTCTGTATGACAAATAAAAAATTTGGAGACAGCTTCTTAAAGATTCTACGAAAATACATAGCCTACACCCTCATAACATGCCCCATAACAAATTCTTTATCAACTGTGGATAGAAGAAATGAATTGTTCATCCTGTGGGAATAAACATCATTTATATAATTCCATGGAAGCTGAGTTTTTAAAGCTACCAAATCCAACATGGAGAGTCAGAGCAAAATAAGGATTCTTCTCTTCCCATGTATATTTCTGAGAATGTTAATTGTGATATTCATATTTGTATTCACAAATAGGAGGTAATGATTAGTTTGTGGTTATAAGTACTTACCTAAAAAATAAAGATCTTTACATAAATTATTAAATAATTTATTACGTAAATATTTGTCCACTGATTTGCAGTTACATGGCTATGTACATAATTACTATACAAGACAAATTAATAACTTGGACATAATTCGGACGAACTTAATGTCAACTAAGAAAAATATATTTGATGGGGGATAGTAGAATATAACAAATTGCCATTCAATATAAGGAATTACTGCTTCATATGATATATTAAAAGTGTTAATATCATACATTTGAGATTTTGTTATACTTTCAGATTCTGGTAATACAATTTTATATATCAAAATTTTGATCAGACTTTTCTAAGTAGACATTTCTCTTCTATTGCAGAGTTTACACCTTACAAATTACATACTAAGTTATATTGCTGTTACGGGTGTCTCTTTTATTACTATTTAAAATGTTAAGAAACCTTTTAGAAACTTAGCTTTGTTCACCATACCAGAATCAGTTGCCAATCGTCACGTGCATGCACATTGCAACTAAAACAATGCATTTTCACCATTATGATGGCGGTACAAAAACAATGCACGGAAGTACTGACGATTGGAAACCGTTTCCAAATGTTCTACGAACGGGTCTAATACCTTTGATTTGGAGATATTAGCCTGCTATATGGCTACATTAAACTCACAGTAAGTATTAAAAAAGTCGATACCAAACAATATGACGGTTTTAGTAGTTGATGTAATAATGATGCACGTGGTTACCTTCATAGATACGTTGAGCTTTCAGATTTACAATAAAGTAAAAAACCATGTCATTCATAACAGGATAATTGTTTAAAATTATCGAAAAAATAACTTTATAGCATTTGTCAGGACTTCAGTCTGCCTTAAACAAAGAAGATACACCACTTTCCTTTTAAATCACTTCGGGATAGTTCGCGATCTGGATATTCATTTCAATTTCTAATAGACATGTGCCTCCTGCAGTCAGTCCTTCAGTTCAGATGACATATTACGATACCCATATCGCCGTTCATCACGTTCCTTATTGTTTCATAAATGATAGGTACGGCAACTGCGCATATGTTTGCAACTATCCGCCGAAGGAACATTATTCTTCTTGGATAATACACAATTTTGCACAACCGTTGCCGACAACAATAAAACTAAATCAGTCTTTTGTTATACCAAGCGTAATATTTACGTAACTTCGCAAACGTAAACGATAACTATTGCAGCGCAAACCTCCTACAGGATGTATAGTAAAATCGATACACAATGAAATGCTATGCCGTAGATCATTATTCAGTATTTAAAGCTGCCAGTTACTAGAGTTGATGTTCTGTTACTATTTGAAGTGTTGTGAGTTTGCTAATACTAACGGTTGATATTGCTTGCTAGATATATTGCAAAGTAACTAGAATTACACAAGATTGGCTTTATGTTGATAAATATTGAAATAACTATCATAAGGAATTAGTTATTAATTATATATGTAAATTAACAAGCCTTGATTATCAACTGAATATTATTAAGTGTTGGATTCGTTTTTATGACATGCGTTTGTTTATTTGTCAACAAGTGTGAAAAAATTTGCAAAATGAGTGACTGCTGAAAATTTCTTTATTATGTATGAAATCCAGCAAGAAACCCAAAAAGCAACGTTACGCCTGTCATCAGCGAAAAGCAATAACATGTATGAGAAGAAATTGGAGGAATTCGATAAGTGGAGAAAAAAGGGGCATAGGAGAAGGAGGAATTAGGCAAGAGGTGCAACTATCCTACTTTTTAAAAGTAGGCAAAGTTGTGGGAACCTCCAGTCTTTCAGAAACTCCATATCGAGTGAATTTAAATAATCTCGGTGAAAATGACAAGATTGTTCTTGAGATAAATGTTAATGTTGAATGAAATAAATGTTATAGAATCGAAGCGTGGTATTATGAATTCTAATCCACCAATGTGTTAAAATGTCTTTAATTCACGGAAAACAGACGAATTAAACCTTCAGTCTATAGAACTTAAGATGAAAAGTAGAATTTACTGACATTTTTGTATTCTATTTTGTTTTTCTTAAAATTGATTGACAGCACGTCGCACATGGAATTTTGGTGCCCATTTTTCCTTCTTCTTAAGCACGAACAAAAAAGCGATAGAGGAAAAAGAAAACTTTCACTAGAAATTTTATGATCAGCAGAATCTTTGACGCCTGGAGTATAAACGAAACTCATGAATTAATGAAATATGGTAAAGAGGCACAAATGTTAAAACGCTGATTATTTTTATTTCCATATATCCATTTGAAGATTACCATGTGATGTTGTGTTGCGATCGACTGATAACAATCCATCAAATTAGCCAATCACCGGATTGACATAGAGGTCATGCAGTTTTATTGTAACAATTAGAAATATTAGAATATCGAGTCCTTTGAAGTTATATTATTTACATTTCACCTAAGCACAATACCGAAAGCTTTGTCACTTGAAACACCCTGTTCGCAAGAAACAGAACTGTATTATTTTGAGTAGGTAATTTGCTATTATGTAAATGGGTGCATTAACTCATGAACTTGTACTGTTACCTAATCATTTCACAACTATTAGAGAAAGGTAATGGTGCAGAGTAAATATATCACAGCGATGACCATACCGGGCAGTGCTAATTGGTACCACTTGTGAAATTCGTCCGTAACCAAGTTTCCAGATGATGCTTAAAACGCTTCGTAAGATGTTAAATTTAATTTCGCACGCAATTTACCGCAGAATAGAAATTTTTAATGAGTCTTGAAGTACCTTTTGGAACGTCAAGTTGCAATACATTTAACTGTTCTAGATATCAGTGTTAAATACTCCACAAGTAATGATTTGCTGAAGTGATGTAAGCTTTGTGAAATACTTTAGCAAATTCTGGGTGGCATTTAGTGGTTTAGTAGTGTAGTCTAAGTCTAAATGTGGAGATAATATTGAGATGATTATAAATAGAGTTATTGCCAGCGCGGAGTCTAACAGACTAGAAAGTGCAGGTCGTTGACCTTCACAGCTGACTCGCTTTTCGAACTGTTTTTGTTTTAGTTATTTACGGAACGCGGTAATAGTCGGTGTCGTGACACGTTTCTTTTTTGAGTCTGCTTTATGTTATATTTTCCGTGTGTATTTAAATATCTATTTATAAATAACTGGTATAATTAGTAACATAAATTTACATTAACAACTATTAGTTGCGGGGAGAAGTGAAGTAAAAGTAGCATGCCAAAGGAGAGAATAAACAGAAGGACATTATTTCAAATGTGATTTGACAGTGATTCTGAAGGTTATAGGGACATACGCATTAAAGGAAATAACCTGCTTTGTACTGTGTGTGGACGCATTATAAATTCTTCTGACAAAACTAAGTGACAAGACATTTGAAGAGCCATGCCTCGTCCAGACTATGTATTTTTCTATAAACTTGCAGGCGCCTTATTTACAAGCAATATTCCATTAAACAAACTAGAGAACCTCAAGTTACGTACGTTTTAAAAAATATATATGAACCGAAAAATCCCTCGTTAAGAGTAAGATATGTCGATAGGGTTTACAACAATGTACTGACATCAATACTCGAAGACATTGCGGACAGTTTCGTTTATTTCATTATAGACGAAGCTACTGATGCTTGTGAGCGTTCAGTAGTCAATTTGGTGCGTTAAAAAGTGATACTGCTCGTGATAGCCACTTACTGGCTTCTTTCGTCCTGGATTACAAATTTTGTTATTGACTGTTTTCATGATATATGGCTGGTAGCATATTATGATAAATATTTTGATGGCATAAGAGATGCTATTTGTAGATTTAATCCTAATGACAGCAGTGCCATGCACACACTGCAGGATTTACTGAAGGATCAAAATATTCGCGATGCCATACGTTAGATTAATAGATACTATGGTTTCTTAGTGCAATAAGATAATATAATTGGAATCACATGGATTATCCCTACGATGCCAATAATATACATCTAGTCTCTGTGTCTTTATGCCAAGTGAGGTAACCACCACCATCAACTAAAAGGGTAGCAGACGTTTGTCGTAATGCTTGTCCACTGTATCCTTTCCAGTCCACAATTTTGCCACTTCTTGAGAGGCGGCACTGATTTTATAAGTACCGACCACCATTCGATGACACTTTTCACTAACACATCTGAAAAATAATCGACGTTATACCAATCCTGGTGGACGTAAAGCAATGTATTTTCTATAAAAAGTTAAATAATTGTCTCACACTACAGTAAATGAACGTAGTCTCTTGGATTTGATATTGGAAATTTTTTAAGTTAAGGCGGATTTCACATCTTCAAAATTATCAATTGTTAAATTAACTAATTCTTTAGAACGAAATGCACTTGTAAGCGTTTATCTGCATCATCAAATATAAATTATCAGGTGCATTATTCAAAAAATAATGAACTTGCTCCTTTGTAAATACTCGCGATTTTTTCGGTACGTATCTGATCATTTTATATCTTGAGAAAAGCACGTATCTTTGAGTATTTGCTTATATCAATTTTCTTTTTTCTATGCAACATTGACCGTAACATTGAATATTATGATAAAAGCGTTGACGGATTTATTTTATTTGCTAAGTTTGAGAAATACACCATCAATATATCTTCTGAATACAACTTGATGTTTTTTATTTGCACCAGTCCATAAAACGTTGGTAGACACAATCATAAATTTCTCGAGATTTTTTTGAGAGAAGATTTAAGAAAGCTCTTGGAGAAAAAGTAGAATGTTTTATTCGGATTAAAGGTGTCTTTTTTGTCTCGCATACAAAGTGACACTTTTAATTCTAATATAACAATATACTATTCAAAAGCCTGTACTTCAAAAACAATGTCATATTTATGTTCTGCTGTATATTTTTTGACATATAACTATAAAAATAACATTATAATAAATATTTAGGTCATAATGGGTTTGTTAATTTTGAAAATTTTAATTATTAGCTTTTTTCGATTTCGCATTTGGTTGGGTGTTATCGGGTAGTGTATAAACTATGGAGCTATATCTTTTTCATTATTTTTAGCAGATCGTGGCCGTCATTTAAGAGTCATCCACAGACGCTCTGAGTTTCTTGTGCATTTCTCTATGCTATTTTCCATTTATTTCGATAGCATTTGCTCGATTCTTCGATTTCCTTCTAGACCGAGTGACACCCACCGCCTTCCAGAATCCCCCAGTCGAATTTGCGATTACCTCCGCAAAAAAGGAGCAAAAAGCACGCATCGGTCTGAACGGAGACCCGGGTAAACCCGGAGAGTGCGATACGGCTGGCCAGCGTGGGAACGGTCGTCGGCGGTGACGTGAAATATTGGTGGGAGCGGCCGGCGGTGGCCGGGGGCGACAGCTTGATCCACCATCTCGACAGCAACCGCTCTGCTACGTCCAGCGGCAGAGCTTGCTGCTTGCTCTCGTGGACTTTGGCAGGTAGTTGCATCGGAGATGGGGCGTGGTTCGAATTTAGCCTTGATTCTGCTCAAGGACGGGACTGTAAGTCTTCTTATGTGCTTTGAAAGTCAGTGGAGGAATCAAAAACAAATATTTTTATATAGTAAGTTATATGTATAATAAGTATAGTAGATATTTGAAGGGTATATATACATCGTGATTCTTTATCTATAAGCATAAACTTGGAAAATTATGGCCGAGGACAAACGAATAGTAAAAAAAGTTTTTTAGTTATGAAGATACCAATTTATTTCGAATAAAAATAAAAGAACGTTATTTCCGTGATTTCCAATACACAGTCCAAACCAAGCTATAGTTGAATTACCTCACCTAACTCTTGTTCAGTGTTAACTTCGGTAACATACTCCATATGTTGCCCCAAAATAAATGTCAAGAGAATTTAGGTCGGGCGATCGAGGAGGCTACCGAATTGGACTACCTCGGTCTATCCATCGTTTGGGAAACACAGGATCTAAATGTTGTCGCACTAGTCGCACAAAATGTTGTGGAGCACCATCGTGAAAAAACACATATGTCTAATGTTAAGATTCATTTCTTCGAGAAGTAACGGTAAATTGTTACGCAAAAATTGTAAATAAAGAGCACTAGTTAACCGATTTTCCAGAATGAATAAGTACACCGTTCACAATTCCAGTCCATACATTTACTTAAAATCGTTGTCAAAAGTGAGTTCGTCGAGTGACATGCGGATTTTTCCAAAGCCCAATAATGTATGTTGTGAAAATTGCCTCATCCGTAACTAAAATGTTAATGGTAAAGTTTGGGTTTAAGCGCTGCTGATGTAACAACTATTCGCAAAGGTTCACTCGAAGCGAATGATGTCTAGGAAGTAAGACCCGCTGCACGTGAAGTGTGTAAAGTAAATCATGCCATAGCATTCGCTAAACTGTGGATTGCGATATTTCAAATTGCTCTGCAATTGTTCTAGTGCTTATGCCAGGCTGCTCCTTGACAGCAAATGTCTTCCTCGAAATTCACAATTTGCTTAGGTACTAATAGTTCCTCCACGTTGCCCAGGCCTCGGCCGCAAATTGGCAGTTTCTCTACCCCGCTGAACTACACGTAAAAAGGCTTCACACCTCGAATGATATCTTTGGGGAAACCTTTGGACATAAAGACGAGCTGCAGCCACTGAATTTTGATGTAATTCCCTTTATGACAGTATCATGTCCATAAGTTCTTCGTTTGGGAAATTATGCGCCATACTTTTATTATCGCGGGAATAGGCTACAATTGGTAACAAAGTACTGTTACAAATACCAAATTTATCGTCCTGGCTTGTTTACTTCTTAGTTTTTATAATAAAAAAATTTCCCCTAATAAATTTTTGTAAACTTCCGAAACTAAAAATATTTTACATTTTATGTTTCATTATTTGTCCTCAGCTATAATTTAATAAGTTTACACGTATAGGTTAAGAATCACTCTCTATAAATCGAAGCACGAGAAATTGGTTGGCAGAAGTATTTCTGTATTATGTTTTCTCTTTATAAATATCTACTTACTGCAATAATTCAAAGAATTTGAGGTCTCTTCTTTAATAAGTCCGCCTCTGTTGTGATTTTAGTAAGTTCATCTTCGTTTTTCAATACATGCAAAAGAAATGAATAGAAAATGGTTATAAGCTTGGATAAAATGCTTAAGAGAACTACCACTTGGAAAAAGTTATCTACAAGCCTAGAATGTATTTGTGGACATGTAGCCGTATTTGAAAAAAAATCTAGGGACGTAAACCCTAAATATCTATACTAGCTGTGATGTGATGGTTATATGACCAATGATCACATATAGCTCAATAGTTTGGTAGTTTATGGAGGATCAAAGGATCACCAAAGCTAAATTCTCCTGTTTACAGAGACTGGCGTCTGGCTTTCACATCACATTTCCCAATACTACTACTCGTGTACTCTTCTTACATTATGAACGGAAATTCTCAATTACTTGCAGTTTGTGTATATTTGAAAATCCTTCCTTTACATCAGCCACGAAACACTCTTATATATTTCTTTTAGTCCAACATATCCTGCGGCAAAGGAATTACCTTTCTTTTTGGGTTGTCATTCTTTTCTGTTCCGGGTATTAACGTAAAGGCATCCTTTGTCATCGCCTGTAACAATCTGACATATGACATCCATCAATATGAAAGTTAGTTTTGAGTCAAAGTTAATTCCTAAATCTTTAGAGTTACTGCATCTAGTTAACTTTGTGCTATCAATATTGTACATATAGAATAACTGTTTCTTACGGGATGTTAAATAACTTATTTTAAACACATCATCTGTTTAAAAGTATTAAATCATCCTCATTTTGGAACTTGGTGCATGTAATCCAAATGGTCAGTTGGTCACAATCTATCATACTAGACTAGTCAAAAAGTACCTATTCCGAGTTGGTTGATATGAATAATGATTAATTATTTTTTTCAATTTTCATGTTCGATTTTCATTAAGTCATATGGTCATAATTTTTCATTCACCAGCACATTTAAGCATATTATGGTATTATAATGAAATGGCTTTCTTTAACTCTTCAGAAAATATTACAGGAACACTTTTTCATACAAATTTTAAAATACTTGTATTGTTACTGTACTTATTCATTTGTGATTTTAGAAACAATACTGTCTCTTCTCCAGTATAAGATAATAGTTTTCCTTCTTCAAAAACAAGTATATGAATTTTAATTTATTTTTTTGTTGCTTATAAGTAATTCCAATAGTTCAGGTTTCATCGTTAGTTTCATATGAAATGTATGCTTTTGAATAACTAACCTGCCACAATTAAATTATTTGACAATAGAGTTGTTGAGATTGACTGTTTTCTTCGTGGTTCTATGACTTACCATGAATTTTTTTATGATAAAATAATTAATAATTCAAACAGTTTTCTTCTTTTATATTTTTCAATTCTTTATTTCAGTTCATTCCTTGTCTTTATCAGAAAATGCATCGCGTGCGATGTCCACTTTTCCAATCTGTATCTGTGAAATACCTTTAATAGGAAGGATAATGGATTAACGACAGAATTAATCATTCCTTCGTCATCCGTTGACCAGGACATACACTTTAAGTAACGCTAGAATACACTTTTATCAGTTGCAGAAGTGCAGTCCTGAATGCAGCCGTTCATTCAGCGATATAACTGAGTCATTCTCTATAATTTTCATGAAAATTCTGATCACACATTATGCATTTCATGCTACACTGATTAATGGTTTAACTACAATCTAAAAAAATGTTTACAATCTTTGCATAAGCACCTAGCTACAGGTTGCAATTTAGCTTTATCAGTTGGTAAATACCAAATGAGCACTGAATGAAGGCATAAGGAATAAGCTGATATCCTGCGGAGAACTACGGCTTATTACTTTTATTATTCTCAGTTGCAGTTTCTTAAATGTTTTGATAAAAATAAATATAATGAATATATTCATTTGTTCATATGACGTGCAATAATTAATTGAATGTTTGCCTCTACTATACATTCCTCAGATAATAATTTATGAACATTATTTTTTCTAAAAACTCTCTTTTAAAATACATTCATTCAATTTTTTAACGATTATTTAATGATTATATAATAAATAATTGCTACTTAAACGTTAAATTGATAAAACTGGTGTTACGTTGCGCAGTAGGCCATGCATTTTCATATAATTATAAAAAAATAGTTCATGAATAAATCCACTAATAAATTTAAAATAATTTTCTCTTTAATAATTCAAAAAAATAATTTAATCAATTTATAAATATCTTTAGTTGAATATTATTTAAAAATAAAACAAACTTAAAGAAATAATTAATAAGAAAATTAATGAAGAATCTCATTTGAAAATTATTTAATATTGAAAACATATTTAGAAACTTTACACCCTCTGGTGACAATTTTAAATATAATCATGAAAATATTGAGCAATTTATAAAATAGGGATAAATGGATGTATTTTGGGTTTAAAATTGTTCAATATTAAAGAATATTATTCTTAATATACATGGTATTATTATATAGTATTATTAATTATGGTGCTAAAAGTCTGCTAGAAATTGCATAAAAATATTAATTATATATTATATAATTTAATTGTTTAAACAATTATTTATTTTGCACATATTTTTCTTTAAGTAACTAGAGTTTATAAGCTAATTTTGCATAATTATATATAAATGACCAACTATACATCAGGCAATAAGCCAATATTGTATAATTATATATAAATGGTCAACTATACACCAGGCAACACCAATTTTATCAGCTTAACGTCTTTTGACATATCATTATGAGAAAAAAAATAATGCAATTGAATGGCAGAAAAATATACAGGCTGTTACATTTAAAAAATGTATGTGTGTCATATTTCTTTTTCAATAACATATTTCATATATATGACTGAATATCAATGTGTAAAAAATGGAACAATATGCATATGTTAATAAAATGTAAATACCAAACAGTTCCTCGATGAGTTCAAATATTTACATTTTGTTTAATCTGAGTAGTGTAAGAGAAGCCAATTTATAAATGTATTATATTATTTTTTTCGTCATATGGAGAGTGTATTGACACATGAAGTTGACAAGAGGGGAATGTGTTTACTTTTAATGTCATGGAAAAAGTATTTGCTTGTTAAAATGTACAAAAGTACAGGTTTAAGTTAGTCAATATAATATACATGATATCTCTTACTAACAAATAATAAATACACTATGCGTACTCACATTTTTATTTCTAAATAGTTAAGAAGGCCTTGTCAGGAGCAAAAATAGTTTCTGTGTAGGAAGATTTAGAATTATGAATTAGCCAGCCTTCTCTGTAAAAGTGTATTGTTCATCCATCTTCTAAAAATGTATTGTAATATAGGCATTTCATTCGCATCAGAAAATATGTTGAATATTTTGACTGAAAATACTACATAATTCTTGAAACATTAATATATAGTACCAGTACTTGCAAATATTAGTAGATATACGTATATGTGTAAAAATAAATATATTTAGCTCGAATTTTAGTCACAGTAAATTTATAATTAAACTACCAATAATGTTACACACATGTAATGGCGTAGTTTTAATGCAAATATCTAAACAATGTACCGTTTCTATGATATTTATGATTGTATAATATTTAAATTGACACAAACTCTAAGTGTAACAAAATATCATTTATACTTACTGTCTTAGAATGTCCCGGAAAAAGTCTTTATTAATGAACCGTATATGTTTGTCTACTACACGTTAACAACAAACTAAAACGTATTAAGTTAGAGGTTAGGTTTATGTACCTCTGCGCATGTGCAACTGAAATTACATGAAAACTTCTGTAAAATTTCAAAAGAATCACGTTCCTCTAGCAGGTTCTGTACAAAAGTACATCCGGAAGCTGTTCCAGCAGGTACGTTCTATCATTAACGGTGAAGATCACGCCACTTTGCTTAGAAATTTGGAGAATCATTAATTCCTCAAAATTTATCACTCTCCAGACAAATATTGATGTGTTTGTTTTTTTTCAGTCTTTGCTTCAAAACCATGAAAGCCTGTATGGTAAATTTCGATTACCCACACTGTATATTATGAGCAAGATAATTATCTGCTAATTTGTTTGACACTATTCTTTGCATCACTATTCATAGCAATAATTGCAGCAAAATAGTTTAGAACTTAATTTTTTAACTGTAGTTCTATCTACACCAAATATTTTGAGACTGTATATTTTACTATATTATTATTTGACTATATTATATTAGCTATGATATTTGTCTCTCTTTTTTTCAGATTGGTGTTTAGTGCTAGAACGACAGCCGGTGAACATCTCTCGACGAAGTAAGTACCCAAAAATACGTTTTTCGTAAGCCGTATTCCTTTCACCTCTATAATTGTAGCTGCTTATAACTGTTTGCATTCTTAAATAAAACTAATAATATTAACATCTGCCATTAAGTTTTACAGTTATTAATAATAGAACGTCGGATCGGGCCAAAAATATGTAAATAAGAAAAAGAAGAAAAGGATTAGTTCGTGTATAGGCTGTGCAATAACGATTTACATTGTAAAAGTTATTGCACAGGATGTTTCTTAAGTAGAGGTCAGAAATCCAGGGGAGTATTCTGCGGCCAAAATAAGTTTGTTTTTGTTAATATGAGAAACACTTATGTGACAAATTATAACTAGTTGTGATGTGATAAGAGCTACTCCTGGAATTTTTGCACGTGTTAGAGCAATTTCAAAAAGATCTGAAGCATTTGCTATAATAAATGGTATACAATTGACATATTTCAATTTCTGGTGCCAGAATATTCACTTCTGCCAAGTTTTATGTATTTTCTACAATTTATAATTAAATTATTGAGGTAAAACTAAAATAAAATTGTAATTTCAACACCCTGTATCTCAAAAACTAAAAAATTTTAGACTTGGGTAACTTAATTTTCACCATCATATTTTGGCCTCCGGAATATGTGGTAGCATGTTTTCTCAGCGTTTTACAGACAACCTGTATAATCATTTTCTCGCATAAACTTATTGAAAATAATGTATGACATCATATTAAGCTGATTTAAGCTACTTCAAATACTAAAATATATAAAATTATTTAAAACCGTATTTTATATTCCACTTCATCATCATGTATTAGTCCTAAATTGATTAAATTAAACCAATGGACTAATGGACAATGTATGCGTTAATATGTCGTTTACAGTTAGAGGCGAATAGAACTTTTAGTTGTCACGTCACTAACAATAAAGCATCAGATCTAGGCCTCCTATCTAGGTGGTAATGGGTATACTCTTATGCAATTTTGAAGCTTACGTCTCTACAAAATTCCAGTTAAGATGGGATAAATTTGTAACCAAAGCAACTGAAGATCAATAGAGTAGCTTTTTTCTTGGGAAAAAATTATAGTACATTACATTTTGACTTAAAACATGCTACAACATGAAAGCGACAGACAATCAAAGACTTTTAAGTTAAGCTCATTTGCACGTTAACGATTTTCCATTAATTATTTCCAACTAGACTTGTGAAGATAGCGGCAACCAAATAACTTTAGGCTGTTGTTAAAGGAGAGACACCAGAAAATTTCGTTTAATTAACATACTGACCAGGACTTTCCAAACAAAAAAAAATAATGATATAAAAAATCCACAGATGGTCACTTCTGGTTAATAAATAATGTATATTGTTCGCTTTTTACACTCTTGTGGGTGGACCAGCTATTACCGCCGCGTCTTGCGTCACACACTACAAAAGCAGGAAAAAAGGTAGTTTACTTTTAGCACTTGGCAATTACCTACATGGTCAAACCAAAAGTTATCTCGGTCTTATACGGAAAGGCTTGGAATTATACTTTCATTTATCATTAATGTAATGAATGGTATCGCACGGGTTGCGCTGGTCTGGATATACATTTTGCAACGCTACGCTATAATAAAGCAGCAGAGGTATCCATAGAGATCTCATTAAACGTTACGGTTAAAAAATGCGAAGATTTAGGTGGCTTTGTTGCCATATCTAAAATAATCAATTGCACCGTTGCAGTAGCTCTTATTCAGAATTTTTAAAAGAAAAGTTTAAATGTACACAGAGCTATTACAAATACAAGTAAAAAAAATCAAAAAGGGCAGTTCAAATATGCTACAAATTTAAAAATACACTTCTCCATGGCAATGGAAACTGGTCCACTGTAAAACCTGGTAATAAAAAATGAACGGACAAAAAAACTGAAAGAATTTCCCAGGGAAATAAATTAAATTTTATAACACCTATTTTAAATCAGCAAATTCAACTGCTTTTGCCACTATTGTTATTAATAATTAATAAAATAATTTGACATACCTGCATGTTACAACAACTGTTCAAAATTTTTTCCACCGAGATGGAAACACATTTGGGTCCACTATTGTTAGATGGTTTTTGTTTGTTTTATTAATGCGTTTATTTAACATAGATTTAGATATTTTTACATTCTACACCCTCTTGTTCTGTAGTTGGGTGTAGACCTGTAGCCCAGTGTAGATCAAATAAATAAATGTTTAATGGTTTGACAAATGCGTCGTCGATTTTGTTTGGGTTATAGAAAGAACAATTGTAGCTCACTGAATAATATAAACGTCGACTAAACTGTTTGCGCGCATTGTAGCAAAGCTACTAGCACTGCTGTTACAAGATGTAACCAATGAGCTCTGTTAATTATTGCTACAATCAGTTCATGAAATTGATACGAAAACATAGTCACAATGAAAAGTATTAAGGCTCATTATTTTCTAAGTAATATAACAGTCAAGTTTTATATTCGATTAATGTTGTAAGCTACTATCCTTCATGTACAAAATTTTAGCACTCGTTATTTTTGATAATATAAAATTAATTACAAAAAATATACAATCTTATAGTACATACGTCTTTCAATTTCTTTCCGTGTGGCTTTTAAAAAAGAATTGAATGCTCTTCCATTTAACAAGAAGGGTGAAGGTTACCCTTTGAAGAATGACTACATCCGTAGCGTATGTCAAACAAACAACAGTTGCCGAGTGTTTTTTTAGTTCTTGCATCAAAACGAAGAACATTTGAATGAAAGATTTCGGTATTCGACACCGTAAAATACTCATTGTGTCTACTTTGCGTAACATCGTTTTTGGATTTAGGAACATGTGGAGATATATTATTAAAAGTGACCATTTTGGTCAAGGTAAATCATTGAGAGTAGAGACTACGTCGAAATCTCTTAGTCATCGCTCTGTATGGCTACAGGATATTTATGATCTCGTGCCTCCAATTGGTAACGTAAAATTGAGACTGGTTTGACTTTAAAATCAGATTACGAAGAAAAGAATGATAGTATTGTAGTAAGTGAGATAGGTAAGTATGTTGAATTTCAAGCATTAGAAAAGTTTTGAATACCAACCTTAGAACGAATCCTTGACAAATTTGTAACAATGTACAGTTAAAAACTACATTTTAAAAGTTTAATAATTAAAGTTTTGATTTAAACGATAGTATTAAAAACAAATATGTTGTGACAAAACTTTTAAGACTGATTCCCCTAATAAAAGTGAAGAATTGATGTAAAATTATTTCTAAGGCTCTGTGATTCTACAGTTTTTAGTTAGTTATTCATGAACTATTGGGGATAATTATAAAGTTTGAAGAACTGGAATTAATAATAATTATAATGAAGCAAACGATATCCATTGAAGAAAATGGATTAAGCCTTAATAGTAAATAAGCTTCTTCAAACATAGAACGAAAAAAAAAAGAATAATAAATTAAATTACTTGGTCCTCTCCTCTGTTTTCTGAAAAAAAAAATACACTGAACGTTGTTCTAATGGAAACTGAAGATTGGTTTACACTTCAGAAATTACATGGTTCTGCATCAGCTAGAAAATAGTATAGTTAATGTTATTTTAGTTGACATAATCAATGGATAAATGTGAAACCAGCCCAATGGATGATTTCATGGATGATGAAAATTTAGTTCAACCTAGTATTGAAATGGCGATGATAATTAATTATGTTTTTGGATAACAATGTTTGTACGGATTCATGAAATATATAACAATCACGTTTTTTTATTTTCTATATTTTGTTACTTATTTTAAGCATATTGATTCAAAAAAGAGGCAATACATCTCCGTTCTCCTCACTTCTACAACAAATTTAGGATTATGATAACTTCATTGACTTTATTATATTCTATATATTTTCCCTACATCACAAACTGCTTCTATTTTTTCATTTCTAATGTTTATTCAATTATTTTTTAACAATTTGCTGCGTTACTATTAAGAAAATAAAACAATAGCTTTCAATCTTACGTATCTTTGTGGGATATGTACAAATATGAAGGATGGGTGCAAAATTATGGCATCATTATATAATTAAATTAGAAAACACCACCTTGCGTGACCAGTTGACATATCGAGCAATTATATCAGTATTTAGAAAGTTCAGTTTTAGCATGTACAGAAGAAAGTTAAAGAAAGTATGGTATTTACCAAATATTTTTGTGCAAAATGAATCAAAAATTACTTTTTTGTATCTTAGTCACAATCTTTAAAAGCGGCAAACAATGTTTGAATATTACAGTGAATATATCACAAATATTAGATATAAGGTTATAATTACCGCACATAAAGTTAATTGGACATTTAACAAAATGTTCGTGTGGGCACTTGAATAATAAAAAGTATGCAATAATTGACCGTTGACTCTTGGAAAAAGAAAGTTAAGTAATCAACATTATTGTGCAATAACATATACAGAAATGTAACACTGTACAATTTTCTTCTAAAATAAAGTCAATTAATATTAAATCTTCTTAACAGTTGGTTGTAATCATAGTCTCTAGCTGGGTACGTACCATCAACTAGAAATGATAGAAATTTAAAAAATTTACTTTGTACTGCGTCGATCATATTAATACGACACATGAAAAGGGTTCCTTAACAAAGAACAATATTTTAATTTAGATCGAGCTTAAGTAAAATACAGTTTATTAACGACATTAATATCTTGAAATTGTTGACCCAATCTGGAAACGATCCCCAACATTCTCACAGACGATGAAACACTTAATTCTATATACACAGAACAAAGTTTATTACCAAAAAGCATTCCGAAATCTTTAATTTCACTTACACGAGCTAAACCATCGGAACTAATGTGATAATTAAAGGTAATATTGTTAATTTTGTGAGAAAATATTAAAGATTTATATTTAGAAATGTTCAGGTTGAGATAGTTCAATCTGCACCACAGAGCTATTTCATGAACATTAGTCTGTAAACTTACACATTCGGCTCTGGATATAACAAGTGTATATACAGAGTGAGTCAAATTTCACTCCCCAGCGGCCGGATATAAATTAAATGTAGAATACTAAAATCTCGAAAGCGGAGCCGTTTTCAGAAAATTTTGTAAAGAAAAATTCAAATTTATAATGTCTTTGTTTAATATTAACACTTACATCCACATAAAATTAGAAATACCAAAACAAAGATCCCTCAGACTTTGGCCAAAAACATTACCATTTTCGTTAATATACTTCTGCGATCTGTGGTAGAAACTAGTCAGGTCAGGAGACCGGGGTGGCCATGGTGTTGGCCCACCTCGTCCAATCCATTTATTAGGAAAACGGCGGTTCAAAATATGTCGTACTTATAATGTGGCATGTTGTTGTAGAGGAATATCTTCTAACAAACCTGGCAAAATCTTCTCGCAAAAATTACTGTAACTTTCACCATTCAGTATTCTTGGTAAAAAATATGGACCTCTCCAAACATTTACAGACCAACGTCTTTGCTGATTTCGCTGACGTTTTTCATGAAGATTCTCATAATGCCAATCAAATAAATAAATAAGGTTGTGGTGATTGAAAACTCCTTATTGGTTGAAATGAGCTTCATCGGTAAATAAAACATTATGGAAAAGTCTGGGTTGCGCTGAAATTCTTGTAATGCCCATCTGCAAAAATTTACTCCCTGTACAAACGCTCGACAGCACGGGCGTTATTGTTACAAGCTCCTAAATCTTTAATCATATCGACGTATTCTTTGTTGGTATAAGCAAATCCTGCCATTTCGAACTCAACAACAAATACTAAAACTCAAATAAATATTATATGTCACTGTCAAGTAAATTCGTGTTAACAAGATTTTTGTCCGGCCAACTTGATTAGTCAGTCGAAAATTGCGCATTGAACTAAAATAAATAATTTATCCGAAAACGGCTCCGCTTTCGAGATTTTAATATCCTACATTTTTGTTAATATATATCCGGCCGCTGGGGAGAGAATTTTGACTCACCCTGCATTTTTAAATTATCGGCGAAAAATAATTTTTGGCACGTAATGATTAAATGAGTTAATAAAAATAGAGAGAAGAAGCGGACCAAGATTGGAACCTTGTGGAACCCCTGACGTGGCGGTAAAAACATTATGGACTATAGAGAATTGCAGCAGCAGAAGTATAAAAAAATTAAAAAAATAATGTGATTTTATTTTCGCGGTTTCCTTGATTTGTGTGTAGAACGTTGTTGGTTGGTAAGTCGAAATAATTATTACGCCCTTGGTCGAATAAAGACCTTCCGTTACACCTCGAGCTTTCAACTGCGTCCACGAGCGTAATCTGAGTACGACTACATGACAAAGTGTATGCTGATATACTTACGGAACTACTCAGAACTATAATATTTAATGAGATCAAGTTTTTACACGATTAACTACATGAATGGGAAGCTAAAGATTATTACACTAAGATAATAATTATATTCATCTCGTATAAGCACGTTCTTTGCTGCATATTTTACGAATAATTTTAATATATCATTAAAAATAATAACATTAATAACCGACATTGTCGTTCCCCGCATTCTCTCATTAAGTATAAGCAGAAATAAGATCTACACAAAAACGACGACGAATAATATTAATTTAGTGATCATTCATTATCATTATTTAAATTAAACAAAACGAAAGCACTGGGAGAAGCGGTAAACTCATGTTTATTTTACTACTTTTATAATATGCTTATATGTATAAACAGGTTCTGTAACTGTACTACCACAAATGCGAGTATTGAGAGAAATTATAATAAAAATCACTGGACATCTTAAGGATAATACATTATTTTTTTAATTTGCGAAATATTGACAGAAAAATACTTTCACATTTTTTGCAAATCAATGTCAATTAATATTGATATAATCAAATTCTTAAAAGATTATACAGGGTATTCGGAATATACAGTACTACTATTTGTGTACAAATCCGAAACAAGATAATCCTATAAATATTTTTTTCTTTTAAATGGCATTGACAATCGCTTCTTTTGATCCTACCATGGCTTTTAAGATGACGAATCTGTATCGTTTAAGATAGTACCTGATATTCCAAATTTTATTTAAGCATTTATAGTCTGTTTAGAAATGAAAGAGAATAATAAAATCTTATTATGTATGCAAATCGTAAATAAATGTAGTACTGGTGCTTATATTCAATATTATTTATTTTATATTCTTATATTTTATATTATGTATTATCGGTACAGATGAGGTGTACTTTTAAAAAAACTTTGTGTGACCGGGTTGTACTAAATTGTAGCAAGTAGCTAAAATTTAGTCCCTGACAATCCGTCTTTGTCTATGCCGCTTCAATTTCTCGGTCCATTTCTCTTATAAGTAAACAATATAAAAATAGCATTTCAAATCATGAGGTTACTTTAAGCATCATAACCGGGTTAAGAGGGTTTTTAGTAATTCAAATAAAATTATGCAATATATATTTAAATTTAATGAATAGACTTTTATTCCACATATGTATTTTGAAAATTCAAATTATGGTGAGTAAATGTAGTGTTGTATAAATGTACAATAAAGAAAATAAAAAAGTAGGTATATTAAAATTCATCCTCTGAATATTCTGATGAATTATCTTCGTCTCCTAGATTATACAGTAACGTCAATTAAATTATCGAGTTCCCACATTTTCTCCTCTTCTTTTTGTATTGTAAATAATCTAGGAACATTCGTTTTGGTATTGGAAATAGTCACTTTAATGAACGATTTGGCATCTTCAATGTTCTCTGTACGTAAATAAGTTAATTCTTCTTTCCTACAGACTCCAAATATACCAACAATCAACACAACTTTTTGCAATAAGTACTTTTCATCATCTGTCTCATTGATAACCCTTTCAACCTGTTCCTTGGAAAATGTTCAGGATTTTCTGGGTCTATAACCATTTGGTTTCCTGTTGAGGAAAGCAATAATATTTGTATATTTACTAATATGCTTATTTTTATTCAAATAAATTGTAGTTCGCAGCGGGGAATAATTACTGCATAATGTGCACATTTTAAAGATAACTGGGACAAGTACGCTAGAGCAACTTTCTCCAAAATATTACATACCATTTTTTCAGCACACCAAATATCAAATTTTGCATAAGTGTAACAATTTCTTCGATTTCTGATGAATCAATGTACATACCTAAGGCAGCTTCCGCCTCATTTTCTATCGAAGATTATGTCGAAACTATTTTCAATATTTATTTGACGATTTTACGAACAATTTTGTTCGACACATGTTGCGAAATAGGTGAAGTGCCTAAAGTAAACTCCACGTCGCGTATCTAAGGCATCATTATATCGCAACTTGTATCGAAAATAGCTATTTTACACTACGTAGTGATAACTGAAATGGCTTGATCGACTAGAGATTTAAAATGCAGTAACTTCGATTTTCTGCTCCTTTTTATAACCCTCATGCTACGAAGACGTTATATACGTACATTTTAGTTTCAACATAATTCAACGTTACGATGAAACAACAATATTTCTAACAGTAAATACATTGGTACTCAATTCACGACTTTAAAATATACCTGTGTCGTGTATTATTATAAATGAATTGTAAATGTAGTATAAATAATCTATTAGATCCTTAATCGGTCTGAAGCTTCCTTGAGTTTCTTGTAGAAGCAATGTAAACACTTCTTAAGAACCGTTCACCAATGAGCCTCAGGGCACAATATTTTTTATACATTAGTTTGAATCAACAACATTTCAATTAATTCTCCCAGATAGGAACATATCAGAGATGAAGTGTCCGTATCAGTAACGCCAGTAACTTGATATCGTGAAGGTGCTAAAAAAATACTTTTTTGTGAAAGCGTTTCGAAAATGACAAATTTTGATATTGATTAGAATTTCGAAATGACACTCTTTTAGATATTAGTGCTTTAAAGTAAAAATAAAACATTGAAAACAATGAAACTAATTATTTATTATAAATTTTAAAGGTACCTACAATTATGTAAATTATGTTAAAGCGAATACTTTCTTCTATAACAGCAATGCAGGTACTAGTAGTGGCAATACTGCTAGCTTCTGCCTCTGCATGAACTTATTTTAATGTCTTATTTAGTGTATCTTTCTGACCTATGATTCTTTTTGCTATTTCATTTTTCTGTTCAATGGAATTTTCGATACAATCCTCGGCAACTGAACTTGACCACCAACTTCCATGTCGCTTTAAAAATTGTCATGTCTGCTTCAGAATCTGCCAACATTGTTGTAGAGCTGCGCCGGAAGCAAAGGCCAGTGTATTCATTGGCGTTGGAAAGTTCAAGGAATTCCGCTTTCTTATTTGGCATACCTCCAATAAGCAATTTACATATTTTTTTACTTTATTATCAAAATATTATTCAGTTCATTTTATTACTGTGTTAGTTTTATGTCATTCTCTGCAAAAATAAAGCGGTAATAAATTAATAGATTTATTACATCTTTCCCAACCACAAAAACGCGAGAAATACACAGTATACAGTATATGAACACGGCATGTTGGTTTAATTGATTAGTATACTGTGGTTTAATATATGCCGTGACATGAATGTCAAAATCGAACTGTCAGGCGTCATAATCAAATTATTATTTGTTTTGTTGGTGTGCATTGTGTATAATATCCGTATAATTATAGTAAATAATGGCAACAGAGAGTGGATTTGTTAAAGGACAATCAGATAATCTGCCTAAAATTTACTCATCGTCAATGTTTTCGTTTCTGAGAGAAAATCCAAATTTTATGGTGAATAATTTCAAGACGTCTGCGTTTTGCATCACTTTGTTACTCAGGTACCATTTTCCCCTGACAGTTAAAATTATAGGGTTTTACACCTTTTTTAGTTGTAGTCTTTGTACATTCCCATTTAATTTGTACTGCCAATAATTCTCCATATATTCTTCTAACTATTAAATTTAAAACACACATCATCTTTATGGTCTCTGAATAAAAATGACTTACGGTGAAATGATCCTCGCAACAATATAACGCCGTTGTGTTCGATAGTGTTGCATTCTATTTTTCGTCTCCATTCATTGAAATGTACCATTTCTTATGCCTTTTCTCATTTTTAGGAACCGACAAATATATTTTTCCGGGGTGGTTACCATAGTGTTGTTTGCTTTTAATTTTTATATGCACCTACTCTTTTAGTTACATCGAGTAATCATGCTTGAAATTGTTAATTTTTGGTGGATGCTTTCATAATCAAGGAGTAAATTTTTAGAAAGCGCAAGTGCATTGTTTATGTTGAAATTGTTCGTAAGCATCGTTACCGTTATCTTATTTTGTCCAAAGTTGACTCTACTAGTCATATCACATTATTGACTTTTTATGGATTGTGGCCTAATTATCGTTTTTATATATGTTAATGAGTATGCACTTTAAGGTAAGGACAAAATATATACTTGCATTGTCTAAAATATAGCTATATAGCCCTGAGGGACTCCTGAGAACGCAATTACTTCAATAGACTTAAAATTACGATACATAACACGCATAGTCTCTAATTAAGAGAATAAGTAAATCAGAAAATCCAAATGACTTTTATTTTTTTGCAATATAACGTGGTCAACTCTGTTGAATGCTAAATCATATCAGTCTGAAACCCATTATCAATAGAATAAGCAATAAATTCAGGTACACAAAACAGATTCCTTACCTCCCTTTGAAAAAACCAACGTTCATTTATCATATGCTTACTGTGGAAAAAAGGAAAATCATAGTAGAAAATGTTGGGAAATAAATAAATGATTAACTGTACCAGATGAAAATATTCAACATAGAGAGTTTTGGAAGTTATCCAAAATTATAAGAACACATTGTTGCTGTCGCAACGCTAACATTGGGGAAAATATATATAGGTAATACACAAACAGAGATTAATGAATTGTATGTATTATTAGAAAATGTGTCTTATATAGGTCAAGTGAGTGAAATTTACAAAAAATAATTTTCTCAATACTAAAAAAATGCCTCAATTTCTAGTAGTATTTGTCAGGTCAACATTACAGAAATAGGTTTTCATATTTTATATTTAAATATTTTCTGTTTCAGCGCATACTTCACAGATTCGTTTAAAATATTTTCTTTGTATTCTGTAAAAAATAATTTCCACACCTTAGAACACTAAAGAAACACAGTTCCCTATTAAAAGAAAAGTAAATATAAGGTACAAGTTGCAAAAACGTATGCTGGCATCTTCCAAATTCTCTGAATTCATATCAACGCTAATTTTTCCAAAATTCTGGATATCTTTTTTCCGTTTATCTAAAAACTCTGCTTCATCAATCCGTTAAACATTAAATAATTCTGGTGGAAAACGTTTCCTCAGTATAAGTCCTGTAGGAAGAGAGAAAACAGTTTATTGCAAACGATATAGAGAATATTTGTTTCCGTTTGCCTCTTGCTTGTGAAAAATGTTGATGCAGTGGAGTTGCACCAGGTAACATTAAGACAATCCCTCCATCTCTATTTCATTAATTAAACAGAAATACTACTTACAAAATCCCTGTCGTTTGGAAAACGGTTCTTTGTGATAGGTAAAAAACATGTTTTAAGGTTATTGTCATAAATACTTTCTATAGTTTCGTATTTTTGTGCATACTTTGGCGTTAGTAAGATAACTAGCATACATAAGTGTGACTTGATAGTTGAACATAATAAACACGAACATAAAATATTTATTCAAATGGTACGAGGAAATCTGTAGATTCCAAATCACAACAGTATCATATAATTTTTGTGAAGTATGCCACTAATATTTCTATACACTCCTAATTCTTTCTGATTATAACGAGTTAAAAAACACTTAAAAATTATAATATACATTGTAATACCATAACTCAAGCGTCTAAATTTTATATATTAACCAGACTTGGAAATTTAAGCAGCACTGGTATATGAGGAGTATACCAAACTAAGTAATCATACATATGGGATGCTGATATCAAGAAACATTAGCCTGATAACAGTTTGTATGTAACCTCCCACCAAAATATCCACAGAATTATTCACGAAAATCGAAAATCTCCAATTTCTGCACCATTTTCATAAACAGTGCCCTAAAATTTTCCTTTACCGTATTGAAAATTAGTCCAACGAATTCCCAAGAATGTTTAGTATATTCATTGCTTTTCCTTGAATGGTATGGTAGTTTATTGACTGATAACCCAATTATCCATTGATAACACTAGGAGGATACTTTGATAGACCTAAATTACTTCTTATCTGAAGCAGGATGCTATACTCCGACCAGTGATAGCTTCCACCTAGACTGTGAATGTATTACAGACAAACATTTCGTCTTACTGATGTCTTGGTATCACACTTACTATGCCATATATCAAATATACAGGTGCTTGGCGAATGCGTTACCCATATATGTCTAATTTCAGTTAATGACGAAGTCTTCGATCACCGATGCTCGTGTAGATTCCGCGTCAAGCAGGTCCAATGAAGAAAAATCGCCTCTAACGGTAACTCCGGCATCTAAGTAAAGATGTAGGCAAGTCAGCGCAGTCCGTACGGTGTGTACAGGACACATTTGTCAGTTAACATCCTTCAGGTAAATCTTCCGGGCATAAAATACGGTCTTTCCCATGACACAGTTCCGTATTTCTGTATATAGTGAGCCGTTATGGTCTATTGTACGTCGCCACCTGTTGAGCGACCACACCAAAGATAAGTTTATGATGCTGAATGTTTCTCATATCCTTGGTATAACCGTCTGCACATTTCGTTATTAACTGTGACTGATGAATTACGAGGAAGAATAATAAGCAACGCGGTGCGACGTTGTGCGACACATTTTTAATCATGAAATAAAACTAGAGTAACATTTTAACATTGGAAATGTTTAAGGAATTGGTAGGGTAACACTGGATGTATAGCGGGATTCACAAACTTTCAAAATGCAATAAATGTTCCGATTGGAGTTATTTTGATGTAGCTGTGTAAGTTAGACCTTTCTGTACCAAATACAAGTCCTTTCGGCATTATAAAATTACGAAGATCACAATGAGGAGTAAAATGGTGAACCTGTACACTTTATTTTATATTTATAACATTCTGTTGAGATTTAATTACGTTACAAGTAAACTTATCTTCAAATAACGTTTTTAGAAGTGAAATGTTCTTTAAAATTAATTAAATATATTCTTTAGCAGTGTAAGCAGAGACATGGGAATGAGATTGGATTGCATGATAGAAGTAACAGAAGAATGAGCTGCTAATATTGACATAGCAATGAGTTTGGACCGTATAGCAGAAGTAGCAAAGGAACTAGTACCAATTTCTGGAATGCTATGATAGTTCTATTAAATTTAGAGTCAAAACTCGTAACTGAGATACATTGTACCACAGTTATCATCTGTTTATGACAGTATATCAGTTTTAATATTATATTTCTTCTGTGTAATATTGTTTAAGTGAATAAATAAAGATTATCAAAAAAATAGTGTTTTTTATTGCTTCAAATTGATGCAAAAATTGCTGCGAAAGAGTTTACATTTAAATACGTTTCCAAAATTCTTCAAACTATAATTTTCAAAACCAAGTATATCGTAGATGTATAAATTTGTTATGAGAGAGCTTTTCAAACATTTTTTATGTGACCAAAATTTCGATCTAGGTCAAATTAAAATTGGCAGAAGCGTTCTACTAACATTTTTAAGAGAGTAAAAATATTTGGTGTTTTACTATATCTTCTTATTACCATATTTAAAGTAAAGTATGAATTCTTGTATTAATGTTAATTGTGCTACTGCATATGCACTCGATTAACTTGTAATTTTTTTACCTTATTATTTTTTTATATTCGTACCTACATGGTGCTCTTCTAGTAAGAATAACTTGTTCATACTGGAAGCAGGTCATAATATTATGATTTATAAAGTAAATACGTTAATACGTTAAGTATATGTTCGAAACTGTTAATAATATTGTAACAGTACTGTCTAACAATATATCCACATATAAATTATTCGAATTTAATATTAAAATAACTAAAATTTTATCGCTTAGATAAATCTCGCGAAATATTTTTTAAAAGTAGCCCGATCACACATAATATAAATGTTACGATTTCTCTGAAAAGGATCGAATTGGAAAATTTTATATGTTTAACATAAATTAACATTTTATTATTGTAGATTTCTCTTGTTATATCTTTATTATTTGAATCTAGATTAGATCCTGTTTTACAATAGTTATATAACAGTATTGAAACTATAGAATGACCATATTTTTATTGTAATTCAGATTTAGGCGGACTGACGAACTAAAAAAATGCAACGCTAAGTTTTAAAACAAAATCGTTAAAAGCAACTAGATTTTTCAAATAATGCAGATAAGTATTAACTAAAAATATGTATTTATTACTTGTTTCAAAATTAATAATAAAATGGAATGTTTTGGTTTCAAAAAAAATAATTTTATGTAATTACTACAACAAAACAAATAATTTGTTTTGTTATATACTTATTAGCCAGATTTTTTAAATTATAGTTAATAATGTTTGGACTGTATTATACAGGGTGTGTAAACAAATGTTTAAACTTATTCTTTTTGACTTTAATTTAAAATGTTATATGAAAATAATAAATTATTAAGATCTTCACAAGAAAGCTACGGAGACAATGCTGTGCAACTTATAAGAAATTTACACTAAACCAAAATAAAACTCCAATTTCACACAGTAACTATAAAAATAGTTAAATAGATGTTTAGTTTATAAATCTTATTCAAATTTAAATTACATACTAATTTCAGTAGCTTTATTAGAATTTAGTAGTTTGATCTCTTTTATTGAGCCACCTGGTAATAAAAAATTGAGCAATCTATAAACTGGATATTAAAAAGACTAAGTTAATACATAGGTATGTTGTTTAGTTTTGAAGGTACGTAGGTATATGTACCTAAGAATTTAAACTTTAAATCAAGAATGAATTTTACATAAATACAGGTGATTCAGAATTTATCTAAAAAAAGAAAAATTGAATGTATAGGGGTTACACAAACACAATTTGTTGCATATTGGGGTTGTTGGTTAAACTAATATATAATTTATCTGCACTATTTATCTTTGTACTGCAACATTTCAGTACAACGCAATATATAAAGTTTGATTGTTTTTGCTTTAGTGTCTAATGACATTTTCAATATTTTAATTTTCCATAATTGAAATAAAAACCGCCATGCTAATGACGCCGATGATCCTCCTTCTTACGCTTCGTATTCTAAATGCAAGTAAACGCTAGCAAGCGCATTCCAGCATGCTATAGGAGACAGTGACGCCACACAGCGTTTTACGCTAGTTCATGCTCGCTTGAGAGGCGTCACAAAATTATATTTTTTTTCAGATCGCTTAAATTATAAAATAATTCAGAAAATGTATTAAAAAAATTGCTAAATGACTCCATTACGTAAAAATTATGTTTTATAAGAACACATGCAATAGGAAGGAATTGGGCTTGGTCGAATGAAGCCATCTGAAATACCATAAATTATTAGAGGCTATTAATCTGTCTTCATATAAATCCGTTGAAATGCTGTGGGTGGTGGCATCTGTAGCATCTTGGTGCTAAAAGTTAAATTGGGCAATTTATCGTGGGATATCAGATTAAAAGTTAAATATAACACGAATTACGTAAGTGTTGATTATCAGTGCAGGTTTGTTGCTTTAATGTACTGTCAGGATTTTTTTAGATGCAACGAAGGAATGAAAAATTAAGTCCTGATTGGTGGACAAGGGAACAGTGAATGGTTACTTAAATTTTGTAAAAGGCTAGTTTGGACAAAAATGAAATGATGTATATCAACTTGCCTTAGTACAATTTTGATTTGTTAAGGTTGGAAATTACACATATTATTAATTCAAAAAGCTATTATAGTTATACCCGACCGTCAAAAATCTACAGAGTAACTCATCACTAGCTTGTAGACAACCGACAACGGTTTTTACCAATTTCAAGGCGTTAGATAATAAAAATGATTTAAGTTATTTTCAAATTTAAATTTTTTATCTTGTATTATCAATTAACCAAGGTCAAAAATAATAGAGTAATTCACAGCACAGGGATGAGTACGGAAGGTAAGGGTTGCATGATTACCTAAGCGTGCCACTTGAAAAGGGTTCGAAGCACGCAATATTATCAAAAATAAGTTAACTTTGAGTGAACCTAGCACATCAACACTTTACTTTAAATGCCCCCCTTCCCTGAACCATCCCACTACAAGAATGCCATCCTTTTGGACGGCTATGGCCCACCACCACCACACTTTAACACTTAAGCCTTGGCCACATGGATGCGAAATTCACGGATTTTTATATGAATTTAGCAACTTCTGTGTAGTATATTTATGGTTGGAAAATATCAACTTTTGAGAAATTTTGCAAAACAGAACAGATATTATTGCTACTTTTATTATCATGTTGTGTTAATAAGTTTATTTTGAGCTTCTGACAATCTACCATGACAGTTTCATGATGATCAGAAAATGTTATAGTATATCATATTGTACCGCTTTGCGTATGACCATGTTTCGTCACAATTTAATATATTCTTCGATCCATATAGCAACCTATGTTTTTTAAACTCATTTTTAAAATACCATCTTTCTTCTGCGAGTTTCCACTATTTACCATTTCGGAGTTATACTTCTTTACCATTTTGAGAATACGATGTAGAGCTTGAATTATTCTCCATTCTTAAGAACACAAAACAACTAATACATTAATCACATTCATAAATAAACTAGCGGAAAGATATACCCGAAATTTTGCTAGCCCGAAAGATATACCCACTCATGATAGCGCTGGAAATGGAACAGGTGGATCTGTCAATTCGTCACAACCTATAGAAGGCTAACTTCTTCGATATGGTGCATGCGTATTAGCTGCAGCAGAAGCTGTGTAATCGGGTATGATCTCAGAGATTAAACTGATTATTTTTTTATTTTTAAATGTTTTCTTTCTTTCATCTTGTCACATTTTTCTATGTTGTACTTGATGCTGTTTTAAGCTGACACTAAAGTATGGCTTATTTCTGCTGAACACCCCGTATAAAAGAAAATTGTAATAGTCCTATTGATCTTGAACTCACTGTCGAAAAACTATTTGATAGTCTACCATGCTTCCTTCGCTATTAATACTGTTATTAACACTGTAAACAGTTCTGCATTCGAGTTAAAAGGTGAAATTATCCTTATTGAATCTTTACTTGCGGATTCTCTGAACGCAAGGTTCTTTGTATATGCCTGAAAATATTTCAATAGGCGCTCTTTACCTTGAGACATACCCCGATAAAATCTAAAAAAAAATAAGCACTGAATAAACCCAAACCATATAAAGCGTTTTCTAATTCCGATCGGACTTATCAGCTTTGTTCTGTCCAGAGGCTGCTATCAGATTTTGTTGTGCTAAACGGCAGCCTGAAGACCATGAGCGTACCGAATACTTAATGGTAGCAACTTGGTGATAATTTTAAAACTTTTCCATTTTTTTAAATAATTTGATGCAGCTACAATGCATGCATTTTGTATTAGTTTGAGATGTAATACAGGGTAATCTTTCAAACATATTGAAAGGTCAGAACATCGGCAATAATCACATAATAATTAAAATATTAACTTAAATTGTCATAGAATGTCAACAAGATCACGTGGCCGAAAACGCGATATTATCGGTGTGACGTTACACGCTCGGTTTATTTCTGTGGATACAGATGCAGGTTACGGTATTGCTGATTAACAGGCTTTTGTTTCCTGTATTTTTACATTTTTGTGAGTCATAGATACATAGCGCAAATACTGTGTAGGTAATGCGGTAATTATTAGTAGTGATGTAGTGAAATTTATTGAACGGTATTATTAAACTTAACTTATTTCTTTGTTTACAATATAGATCAGCTCGTGACAATTACGGCGACAATGCTGTTGGGTAAGTACTAGATAGATGGTTTTACTTGATGTATTTATAAAATTAAGCCATCCCATTTCACATTAAACTACTTGTTTTAATTTAAAAAATAATAAGTAAAAGTAATTAATAATATTTTGCGAGTCAATTTGGAACTTTATTCAATACCAATGTCTATTTAACACAGTAACACCTAATAATATCACAAATGCCAAATTAACTCTTCTAAACGTATGTTGTCCAATATGCGTTGTCCAATAGCAAGGAAATCATATACAGATATGAATTAAAGCGCACTGCTGTATTTAGATATACAAGTGCGAATGGCGTCTGACGCCACAGGTTTAAACTGTGGCGGCGACCGTTTTATGGGGGTGTGGCCAGACTAAATTTTTAAATGTTGTTTTTAGACTTATGTTTCCACAAAATTGTCTAAGACAAACGCCATATGGATTAAAGTAATACATTCTTGCTTCTGCACGTACTTGTAAAAATCATGCAATTTTCTCCATTGGCGTCTGGAAATATAAGTGATTTTTAATTCAACTACAAGTACCTAAAGTAAAAAACAAAGAAATCTTCGAATATATCCAGAGAAACAAATTTAGTTAAACAATAGGTGATTAACATTGAAAACTGGTGCACTGAAGTTCTTTATATGGGTACGTTATTTTAGAATTGCGATATGGGCTCCATTAGTTATTCATAACAATAAATATTATGAATGTTTGTGCCCTACAAACGATTTATAGAAAGATAAGGCGTGACGAATTTTACTTAGAATTTATAATGTACAAATGTTAGATGCGCTTCTACCCAGATACCCAGACCCAGATATTTCAGTACTGACGTAAAGTGACTTCAATTCCTAGTTGTGTGGTCAGTGGTACATGCAAGCTCAACTGCATCCAGTAGGTCATGGTTAGAACCGCGTGCAAGCACAGGTTTAACTAATATAACAATTAATATAAATTATAGTTCAGGTAGGTATATTGTAACTTAAAACATATTAAAAATGATAAATATATGTTTTCTTTAGTTAACCACACTATAAGTAGTGATATATAAATGCAATATATAATTAATTTTGAAAATATAAGTATTTATATAGATATACAGGTTGGGAAATCTCGGAGCTGGAGATACTGGTGACCAAAAAAAGTCGATTGAGCCAAATATGCCTTATACGAATGTTGCTGGTTTCAAAAATACAGGGCGTTCAATGTTAGAATTTTATTTTGAAATATCTCAATAATTTTGGAACCTGTCGGAGTATTAAAATAAAATTGGCACAATTAAGTTTTTTTGGCACGGTAAATAAGAATTTTTAACTAATTATGACGTCACCAGTAGATGGCGCCACTTATGGCACATCACATTCTTTTAAATGGCAGAACTTTTTTGCAGCTTAGTGTATCCATCTGACTATAGAAACAATAGATTCTCCTACCTGTTGTATCTGAAAAAGGTGTATCCTGTTGAAGTCCTTAGGAGTAACAGTTTTCGAAATAATGCTTTTTGAAATATTCAGTGCACCGATTGAAAACCGTCATAGTTTCAAGTAAAGTGCCTTTTCTACTGAAAATACAGCAAAATGTTACTTGAAAAAGTTATTCAGATATAACAGGTAGGAGAATCGATTGTTTTAATAGACAGATGGATACACTAAACAGCAAAAAAGTTCTACCATTTAAAAGAAACATGCTGTGCCACAAGTGGCACCCTCTACTAGTGACGTCAAAATTAGTTAAAAAATTCTTATTTGCCGTGCCAAAAAACATAATTGTGCCAATTTTTTTTTAATACTCCGACAAGTGTCAAAGTTATTGAGATATTTCAAAATAAAATTCTAGTATTGAACGCCTTGTATTTTGGTTTCCAACATTCGGATAAGGCATATTTGGCTCAATCGACTTTTTTTGATCACCAGTATCGTATACATTTTATGGTGTTAAATGTAAATCATGTTCTCGAAGCAAGTGTCAATTCACTTCTCAAATAACTTTTAACATGACAATGATGTGACTTTATGTCACTTCATTTTATTTCACTATCATTTTTAACGTTATTTTAAAATTATATTTTTGTTGAAAGACGAGTGCTAAAGTCTAAATATACAATAGACGTAAATAAATAATCACTATAGTATTGTAAATATAGAAATAAAATACAAAATGTTACTTCAAAGAGTGTAGTTATTCCTGGAATATAGGAAGATAATCAGAATAACAGCTAGTGTAAATAAAATGGCGATTTGCGTCATGGAGTTCTTTTTTCGTTAGGTAAACCATTGAAAAGTTTGGCATGGCTCACCTGGCAAATTTAATTCTAGTTATTGTATTCACGTAAGTGATAATTTCATTTGCTACTTCTGGAAGGTACATTGAAGAATTGCTCTTCTCGTATTATACAGTCGACACTTAGAATTACACTTCAAAAGAAACAATACAGTTACAATAAAATGCAAAACTGTGGCGTATGACAACATTTCATTCCGTTACCTTTCGTGGTTAACCTTATTAAACTATATAGAAATAACTACTACATTTAGTACAAATGAAAATGTAGTAATTATTAATTTCTGAGTAATAAAATTATGTAATTGGGAATAAAAAAAATGTGAAATTATTTTCGAGAACTTGCTGCTTCATTGTTGAAGTTTTATTTAGAATTAGAATTACATGTCTTAAAGATGTTAAAATAAAGGACTTTTGAATAGATGCACTTAATTTAAGGAAAGAGGCTATTTTTCAATATTGTAATGTGTACCGCGTTCATATAGACGAAATAAATCATCATCAAAGACAATCCTTTATCAAAATTTGTTCATAATTTAAATATTCATTTTAAAGAATAAAATGTATTTACTTGTCACTATTCAAATCTAATTACTATATTACAGTATGCTATTGATAAAAATAGGTTATGAACAATATATAATAAACTACTTTTATTTAAAGGTCACTGACTTTCATGCTTTATTATAATTTAAATTTATAATAAAAATGTTTATTTTTTTTTTATTTATAATCTAATAGACGTAACATATACCACATATGGGAAAATAAGTATGCATCAGAGTGATTCAGAATTTCTCTAAACCCTTACAAATACAATTTTGTAAAAATAAAATCAAAAAGAACAGTTCAAAAATGATTTAAAATACACTTCCGCACTACACTGGAAGCTGGTCCACTGTAAAATTTGGTAAGGCGTGTAATCAGCTACCGGACAAAAAATTCAAGTTCCGCTGTTGTTTATTGTTTATTGTATAAGGAACAACAACAGAAATTACCCCAATATGTGTTCCCTTATAAGAACAAAAATAATAATACATACAGTAGTAGTCAATATGAGAAAAAAAGTTATTAAGGCCTACTAAATAATAATGAATATAATAGTAATAAAAGTACCCACTAAATGAATTAATGACCTATACATAAAGTACACTCAAACAGTAAAAAAAAATAACAATAAATACAAACAATTCAAACAAAATTACGGAAATATTTTTTGAGGGTCTTATGTAAAGAATACATTGACAGAAAATATATCAATAGCCATGTCTTGGAAGATTTTATTGCAACTAGATAAACATCTATTTAAGGGTGAATTCAAATAATAATTGGTATTAGCATGTTCACAATTGAATATATTTTTATTTCTAATTGCATACGATGGAACTATAAAGTTTATTAAATTATTAATTTCGGTTGAATCAATTAAATTGTTAATAATTTTATAAATAAATTTAATGTTTGTTATACGTCTCCTATCCTCGAGAGATATTAAGTTTAATTTCTTTTTTATTATAGAACTATCTACAATGCCAGGGTAGAGCTTATGATTTACATATTTTATAAATTTATTTTGGACTTTTTCAAGCTGATGAATGTATATAGAATATTGAGGATTCCAAACTACTGAGCCATAGCGTACTGTACTATTAACATAAGCCATAGATATAATAAATAAATATAATTAATTTGTTGTTTTAATTAGCAATATAGTTAGCCATACCTGCGATACACTTTTTTTAAATATCCCCACAAAAAGAAGTACACATGATTTAAAATCACACATGATTTAATGACAAGAGATCGTAGCTGCCATGGTAGCGATTCTCCTCATCCAGTCAGTTGCTATTAATGATTCAATGTATGATACGCAACACGCCGGGGACGCCCTGAACCTCCATATCTTCCACATCGGTTTCAAATTTCTCTCGCATTGCACTATACTTAGACATACTGCACACCGCGGTGAAAGTAACTGCATTTGTGACATGTTTACCGGGAAATCGTTCTGCTAAAGCATTTTCATATCGCCATAAATTAAAATGATATCATCAACTTTGAGTTGCTACTATACACAAAAGCCATTTTTGACACTTGAAAACTTGATATTCGACAATAATTTAATACAAATTAACACAAATCAGTTATTATATATTCCTTGATTTTTATGAATTAGGTACTAAATATTTAAGACACGTACTACAAATTTCTTTTCTTCTTCTGCAGTATAACTTTATAAAAAATAGGCATATTAATCACCGATACTGAAAAAAAACTGTCGAGTTTTCTATAGGTGACATAATAGATACAAAAAGCATTTGTTATTGATCAAATAGAAAATTTTATTATTAGATACACATAAGTATAGTATATAACAGTGCTTTCGAAAAGTAACGAATAAATTCAGAAGTTTTCGAAAAAATCCCCTGACACGTCGAATTCGTTTTTAAAAAAGGCACTTTTTGACATACGACCCATATTTGTGACGTCATCGTTGTTCGAGATATGACGTCATCGACAATTTATTTAAATAGCAACCCCCAATTTTGACCATGCCATTTGAAAGAGTGTGTCATTCTACATACATACATCATGAAAAATTATGGTGTTACATAACAAAAATTTCAGGAAAATAATGTTTGAAGATTTTAAAATTTAATTTTCACGATACTGTGCACCTCCCCATTATCCTCCGTACCAAAACCCAGCCAAACAGAATGAAAACTGGTTCTGGATAATTAATGAGTACCTATTATTAATTACATAATTGCTATCCTCGGTAAGGATCGCTCACGACCGTGCAGCTTGAAATAATATAGGCCATTAACTCCTGAAATTGGTGGGTATAGCATTTTTTCCGAGCGGATAATCACGGCCATTTAGGTAACACCATAAATTAAATTAAGAAGTAAATCGACCATAAACCGCGATGATGCGTCGAGATTATCGAATCACTCCAAAATCGAGTTAACACCACAACAAAAACGGTACTGTTATCTGGACGTAGAGTACTTGGCCTACACTTCATTGTAATATGAACACGGTGTGAAATTTTATTACACAATCAGATCTGTGACTCATGAATTAAATTGCTTGTCGATGGCTCCATTTTGGTGCGATTGGAATAGATCGATGTGTGGTCGATATTGGACAGTGTCGTTACGAAATAGAATGAGACACAATCTTTTCATCGTGTCAAAGCTCCATTCAAGTAGTACGAGGAATCGTGATAATTATTTCTTTCAGCTGTATGAGTTCATCGACAATTTTCAGTAATTATAATGCAGTGGGATAGAGTACCAGAATGTTGATAGAAATTAATTTAAATAAATAAGTTTGCAAAAGAGAGAATAAAGAAAAATGTAAATTGGATGGATAATTTGTCACAGTGATCTTAAGTATTTACAGAATGTTTTCATTAAACCAGGTTAGTAAATTTAGCTAGGTTAATTTTTATTTTAGATAATTATTAAATACATCTTTGTCTATGGAATTGTTCGTTGGCATATCTAGATGTTTGGTATCAGAGACCATACGAGTACATATGACTTCAGATAGGGATTATAGGGTAACTGATTTATATTATTTTACTGTATTAGATAGGTAATATAAATCAAATCTCCTACAATTCCTATCAATGAAGTCATATGTATGTTTTCTGATACCAAACATCTAGGTATGCTAATGAACAATTCCACAGACAAAGCTCTATTCAATAATTATCTAAAGAAATTAATCTATCTAAATTTACTAACCTGCTTTAATGAAAACACTCTATAAATATCTAATTTCACTTTTGGCAGTGGGAACACGAAATTTAACCACAATAGATGAGATCTGACCTATTTCTGCATTTTTTAGGATTGCTTCTTCAGGTGGCCTCCTTTAAGTTGAGTCAAATATCTAATTATAAAAATTATTATATGAATTAAAATTATTTGAAATTAAATATCGACAATGACAAAAGTGACAGTCTGTCAATAAATTAAATATGACAATACCTACTTGAATACTGTTTACCCTTTATGTAAGTAAAAGTTTTTATATATTTTTAGGTATTAATAATATTGTGTGAAACTAACTACTCTGTGGTTGGGGCTTTTGTCCACGTCTTGGTTGTAATTGCGAAGAAAAATGAAGATAAAACCTGGCAGGAAAACACTGTGCATACATATAAGCTGATAAGGTCAAATTTTGACAGGTTTTTCTATAAATTGGCAGCATACTATATAAATCTGGATGCTAATGTTATTCTTCATAACTAGTTCAAAGAAATGACAAATTATAAAAGTGTTATTGTTTTAAACATAATTCTCTTTCTACTAGAAATATGAATTCTGAAAACGGTCTTGTCTAATTTCTTTCACATTTCTCTTTTTGGATAGAACATTATTTATGAGTAAAGTGCATTTCAAAAGAAGCCATATTGCGAACAAATAAATTAAGCATACAAGTTTGATTTCTTTTCAAATATAACACAACTATTTCAAAATGAATAAATTAAATTTCAGTTTTCAATTTAAGAATGCCTGCACTCATTTGCAAAAACATGTTTTGGCTTGTACGAAATTGATTACGTTTTTTTTTCAAAAAAGCGGTAAGAAGTCTATTTAAATTAATCACTCCGAACAACTTTTAAATTTTTTACTATCCATCGTTTGCGATGAATTTTGAAAGACCTAAATTTAAATCTATTATGTACTCGTAAAATGTTATACAATTATACTGTTTCTTATAGCTGATTGTTACACTAAATTCCGTAACATGAAGGTCGATTTTTGTAAAATTCCTCCTTAAATGGACTGTTTAACGAGACCGCTTTTTTGCTGCAAGCTTTTGCTCTGAGCAATACGTAGTCAGCCGTCGAAGACAGTTATTATTGTGAATATCCCAACATTCTCAGAGTGAGTCATACACTGAGACAATATGAGGTACCTACATACACAAAAAATATTTGAAGTTATTTGCAACTGAACTATTTATACAGTATATTACGCATAAGAACCGACATAGAGCGGGTGCATGTAGTCCCAATATATTGCAATTTAACCAAACATACTTATACAGGGTATCCGGGAAAATGTGGGAAATTTCTCGGGTACAGATAGAACATGAAAAAATAACATGACAAGTTTCTACAATTTTTTTTCCTACAGGCCCCCCCTTATGGAGATGTGTCCCTGAACGCAGTTAGAAATCAGTTTTTCTTGAATAACTTTTAAAGTACTCCAATATAATTCTAGGGGGTAAGAAGACGGAGGAAGGCTATGTAAGGAGAAATAATGAGGAAATATATGCAATATACTAAGCACCAACAATAGACGAAGTTGTAAAAGCCAGAAGAGTGCAGTGGCTAGGGCATCTAGAACGTATGGAAGATGAAAGGGCAGTTAAGAAAATAGTAGGGAGTAAACCTAACTACAAGAAAAAAAGAGGGAGACCGAGGAAGCGATGGAGAGAGGCAGTGGCAATAGATTTAAGGGAGAAAAATGTAACGGATTGGAAAAGAAAGGAGTGGAGGAAAATAACACAGCTCTGGGCCTAAAAGGCCTGTAAACAGCTTTGTATATATATTGTAATTGAAAGTTAAGCTAAAACTTTTTTTAAACTTTTACGCCAAAAGAGACAATATTAAGTTACTTAAAAAATAATTACATAACGGTTTATAATAAGGTTAATAGGTTATTTTTCAACTGTAGCATTAAGTAATTCAGCTGTTGATTCTTGATTAAATTGTCTCCTCAATAATCAAAAATAACTCATTTTAGTTCATTCATACTAAATGCCTCCAATTGTATAAATTCCATTTCTCATTTTTAATATGAGACTTCCTATTGCTAAATTTTACGATTTGGAGGCTTGTTTATTAATTACTTGTTCAAAGATTACAGACGCTTTCATTAGGGGCAAGAACTTTGACCCCTGAAAAAATGCGTAAATAGATTCAAAACAATGCATAGAGATGTGGCCCACATCAGATTAAAGACTAGATATTGTCTATGTCCGTAAATCATTCTGTTCTTCTCAATCAGGTTCAAGAGATTTCGATGGTTGGTCAAGCGAGAAACCTCGCTCGAAGCTTTTGGTACAGATGTTTACTGAAGATGTTCAGCTATTGGTACCTATATTTGTATCTGTAAATGTTAGGTTTCGGTATTTTAATAATGTTTGGTTACTTTCTTCCGAATGAACAATAAATTGTTCTTTAATTTATCGAAATATAGTAGGTGTTTTAGTATAGATACATAGTAAAAAAATAACATTGAGTAACTTCAAACTCATTTATGCGTTAAATAATTTTGGTGTTGAATTTTTAGTATCTAATTAAACATTTTAACATGGAAATCAATACAATTTTTAGTCAGAGAGATGGTTGATAATATAACTCAATTTTGTTTTTGTAGTAAAACATACATCAGTAAACTAACTCAAAATTTATTGAACGTTACTTATAAAAGATTTATTTAGCTAACAAACAACTGAGTGAACATTACTCAACGTTATTATTTTAACACAATCGGATGTGGACTCGTTTTAACAACCAATAGTGTGTTTGAGTGAAATTTTATTCCGGTGTACACTGCACTGTACTGATAATAATCGGCAATTTTATAACACTCATAATACACATATATGTTAATGGAGTTTTAGTCTTGAATTTTCTTTAGTGAAGTTTGAAAGTTATATAACTCTAGGCAAACGTACAATTACTTTAATTATAAGTTTTACATTATTTTCAGATATCTACAGTGTAAAATAAGTTGCTGTGTGAGATTTTCCTGTGTGCAATACAGGATTCAGTGTTATAGTTTTACACATTCTGGCTTTTTGTACATTTTACAGAAAAGATGTTAAAATTTCTAGTATTATAATAAGATATACTTAATTTGTGTAATATTTACCAATGATATATTAAATGTAGGTACACCATTTCATGTAAGCTTAACACACCTCTGTGTTCTATATCCCTCCTTCTGACTGCGGCAGAATATCAGCTGTTCCAGTACATATCACTACGCCATGTTGGTCGTGTCGCGTTGTTGTGTTCAGTTAACTCTCGTTCCTGGTGTTCAAATGGAGAACATTTAAACTGGTGTTTGTTCAGAGAAAATGATAAGTACCTACCTATAATAAATATTGCTGATAATTATGATAAGTTAAAACTAATTAGGACTGTAACTCTTAAAAATGTTACAGGTTCACTCTGAGGTCTTAGATCTGTATTTCAATTTTCTTGTAAGTTAACATGTAAAGTCTATATTTTTTTCTACACCCGTATTATAACAATGCACTTATATGCTCATAATCCATTTCATAATGATACCCATTACGATACAGATTTGCATTTGACGTTTATCCTAGGTTCCTATGTAATTATTTTAGATGTCAAAATCAGTACGTATTAAATTTTCGTAGATACCTAGCTAAACTTCGATAATTTATTAAAATGTCTGATATCAGCGATATAGAAGAATTACCATCGACTCCTCCACACATATCGGAGAAAGCAGAAAATGCAGTTCATACGAATAATTACTGTTACCTATTGTGTTCAATAAAAATATAAAATTTATGGTTTTTGATTATTTATCGGGTGTAGAAAAAATAGCGTATGCAACTCTCATGTAATGGTTATTAATACATGATCGTTGCATAATATACTATTTATTAATAACACTAAAATATGTAAAAATTGCAGATAACAATTGTCATATTAACACGGTGGATTGTGTTAAACCTATAACACACTGTTATATACAAAGAAATATGTACAAAGATGTACAATCTCTTTTGTAGTTAAAGTAAGGTATGCTACTACTAGGTACTACCGTAGTTGTAAATTGTACATAGGTACTACAGTAGTGTCAATGACACTAAGCAATTTTAATAGAAAAGCTGTTTGTAAATGAAATTTTCCGGTGTTTAATTCAGGATGGGAAAATTTTTGTTAGTTCTACAAACCCTAGCTTTTTTATACATTTTACACTAAATGTGTTAAAAATTATTAGTAATATAATAAATCAGAAGGAATCTAGGTATATGTTTTAATAAAAATGTTGTCTAAAATATCTAATAACATTATATGTGGATGTGATACTCTAAGTCTAGATGGTAAAGGCTATTTTTTGTTTGTTGGAAATGATTGATTTGTTGGAATTTGATGTATCAATTTATTAATTATATAATATTATTATATAATATTAGATGCAGAAATAACAACAAAAGATTCATTTACGAAGTTAAGGTTAATATTTTGCAGTAATGGCGACCTAAGTCTTGACTGTCAAAATATCGCATTTCGCAAATCTTACTTTGAAGTCGTTTCCTATAAGGAATGCAACTTGAAAGTAATTAATACTTTATCATCTGTAACGGGAACTACTAATATGTAACATTCAAGCAATATTTATTTTAAAGTAGCAGTAAAGTTGTGACTGCCACACATTGTCCGATTAAAGTCCCTACCGCCACTTCTTAGTAACATTTTTCCTGCTGTTTATTCTGAACGCGGTACGTTCGACGTTTACACTGAACACACTTCATGATCTTTTAGTCACCTTCTAGTACTAGAAGGTGACTAAACTGGTGGTGACTACTCTGAATACTAATCCCGGCCTTATAACTTTTAATACGTTTTTGAATATCTTTGCAGTTTTACTTGTTACCACTGTTACATTCTTTATCTTTTGGATTTTTTAATGGCCAAATTAAATAGCTGGGTGAAAGTTTATAGCTTAGTATACAGGGTGATTCAGGTTTAATCTTGATAACTTCAGGAATATAGAACAGGTTAAAATAATGTTCATTTGTGATATAAACTTATTTCCTAAAACGCATCGTTTCTGAGAAAGAGGGCGTTGCAGTATGATTTTTTTCTCGTTTTTCCCTCATAACTTTTGAAGCACTTATCCGATTTAAGTGAAATTGGGAACACAAACACCCCTTATGATCTTACATAAGCTTCTTAAGTTTGAACTACCTACACCTCTTAGAAGTGTATTTTGTATGCTACCCCGCTCTTACTTTATTTCAAAACTACAAAAAAAATAATTAATTTCAATAAAACATCTACACACTACTTTGACCTGATTAATTTCGAAATCTTTTCGTCTCCTGTTTTTTTTTCGACGTTTGGTCCTGTTTCTGAGATATTCAAAGAAATTGGTGACAGTGTAGCGCACCAGCCGCGTAAATTTCATTTAACGTTATAGCAGCCCATGAAAACAAAACTCAGTGATTTGTGTAAACTGACGTTTTGGGCGCCGCGATAGTCGAAGTGGCTGGGAGACGACTGCTCGTGGAACCAGTCTGGATCGGCTATGTCGGTGTGGATTCGAATCTCACTGTAGTACCATGGATGTTTGTGCTCGTCGAGAGATGCACAATAAGTCTATAGGCTGCGATGCTTCCGGAGACACTGTCGGACGGCTCTCAAAAAAAAAAAACGAAAATCATTGTAGTTAAAAGTATTATTTAAAGAGTGTTCTTAGTGTTAAGAAAAAATGCCAATAACCTCAAACATAAATTTAGTAACAACTACTTATTACAAGATTTACAACAAACTTATCAACTACTAAAAAATTACAATAATTGTTCAAAGTGCATTCCTCCAGCCTCAATACATTTTTGGCATTGACGAACTAGTGTATTAACCGTAGCTGCTATTTGAACAGGATTGTTTTTAATGTCATCACAAGCATGTCTTATCCTTTGGATCAATTCCTCACGGGTATCTACTGTCGTATCATACACAATTGCTTTTAGATGGCCCCAAACGAAATAATCCAGAGGATTCAGATCTGGCGAGCGCGGAGGCCAAGCCACTGGTCCTTCGCATGGAATCCACATATTTGGGTGGTTGTTGAGTTGCCGTCCAATCCATCGACAAGGATAATTCTCATCCAACCACTGCCGTACTTGCCTTCCGTAATGTGAAGGGGCACCATCCAGCTGCATTCAGTTCCCTTGGCGTAAATTTAAGGGGACATCGTCAAGCATGTCGGGGAGAGAGTTTTGCAGAAACTCATGAAATAAATCCCCATTTAAACGAGGAGGCAAAATATGCGGCCCGCAGAGGTTATTACTTAAAATGCCTATCCACACATTTACACTAAACCGTTGCTGAAATGCAGATTGGATTGACTCCACTCCAAACGTGAATATTGTGGTAATTCACAATTCTAGCTTATGTGAAATTAGATTCGTCGGTCCATATAACCTTGCAGAAATTGTGGATTAATTTCTGTTGAATCTAAAACCCATCTACAAAATTTTAAACGTTTTTCAGCATCTCCTAGCAACAAACCTTGAACTGGTTGGAGATGGAAAGCCCTTCGATGATCTTGTTTGACTGCTCTCAGTACTTTTGATTGAGATAAATGGAGTTGCCGAGCTGCTCGGCGTGTGCTTAAAGTTCTATCGATGTCAAAAAGATTAAGAATTCGCTGATTATTTCTTGGCGGTACATTACGATTAAGATCATTGTAGCGGCGCAAACCATATTCCGAAAATCGACGATGTACATCTACAAAAACTTGTGCATTTGGAATTCTTCTATTAGGGAAGCGTGTTCGGTACTGACGCGTTGGAATTTCCGTCACAGAAACCATAAACATAATGTATATCGGCATATTCAGCATTTGGAAACGTTCTTGGCATTTTTTCTTAGCATAAAAAAGCTCTTTAAATACTACTTTTGACAATGATTTTCACAAATGTCAGTTTACACAAATCACTGAGGTTTGTTTTCATGGGTTGCTATAACGTTAAATGAAATTTATGCGGCTGGTGCGCTACACTGTCACCAATTTCTTTGAATATCTCAGAAACAAGACCAAACGTCGAGAAAAAAAACAGTAGACGAAAAAGTTTCGAAATTAATTAGGTCAAAGTGGTGTGTAGATGTTTTATTGAAACTATTTTTTTTTTGTAGTTTTGAAATAAAGTAAGAGGGAGTAGCATACAAAATACACTTCTAAGAGGAGTAGGTAGTTCAAACTTAAGAAGCTGTTCTACCGATTCCTGAAGTTATCAAGATTAAACCTAAATCACCCTGTATATAAATAGTTTTTTGTCCATACATATCATAACTTAATAGCTAGTGCTAAGTATAGTAATAGTATAAAAAATGATGATAATATTAACAAAGACAAAAAGTACACCCGTACGCTCCACACGTGACATGATCAAAAACATACAAACATTACACAATGGTAAACATCATGAATGTTTTCAACTTTAGGAAAAATTTACCTCATGGTGAATTTAAAAGGTAATGCATTCTTTGTAGTTGCGTCGGGATGCTAAATAGTTCGAGAAGTAGTGTTAACATTGTTTGGACTAATAAATATTACTTACAAGTTCCACGACTGTAAACAAGGTTTCCTGAACGTTGCGGCAACTATCAAAACTACTTGTAAATGGTTGCAATTTTGAGGTGATCTCTTAGTAACATGAGTTAGTCGCAGCTACGATCATTTATCAAGTTCTGAAAAGATCGCCCCACTGGTAACTAGGACGTCGTCAAAACCAAGAAGAATATTTAGAAGTCACATAACTTTAAAGTAACCAAAGTAACTAGAGGTAGTAGGAAATAGGTAACAGTGACTATAACTTTACTGTATGTTATGTTGTTATTTATACAACAAAGTAGCGCAAATTTGGTGGCGGTTACATAATAGTTAGTCTTTGAAGGTTCCAATCTCAATTAGCATTACTGTGATGCTAGTTGAGATTGTTATTTATGATGAATATACAGCCAAACGGTGTCGGGGAAATTTTCGGAGTATATTAAAGTAAACTGATATTTTAGTCCCAATTTGCAAAATGGATTGAATTTGATATGCAAAAGGACGCGAGACCTGTATCGGTTAGTTATATTTGTCCATTTTCAATTTCGCTTTTGGTCCACCCTGTACACTGCGCATCTCCGCGGTGATTTATAATCCAGATCTGCATAAAACGCTGTTACACGGGCCCTATACACGGCCACGGCTATCTTGAGAGGCAAAGAAGTTGCCGTAAATAAAACTGGAATAATCGAGAAGAGAAAAAAAGGAAACCATGGCCAACGGTACGTGTCCAGGGAGGCAAAATAAAAAACGGATATGGCGTGGGTGCAGGCCGTAGCTGCGGCTGTAGCTTTGTTTAGGGTTCTTGATATTTTCATTAATCATATTGCCAGTGTGAACAATACTTTTAGATGTTTCGGATTCAGAAATCGATTAGAGAAGAAATTGATGGTCAGATGTTATGCAGAGTGTCTTCCTTTTTTGCTGCTAACTTTGGGCAAATACACAGAGAGAAAGCTATACTAATATCAAGATTAATACTCTTATTCCACACACAATTGAGGAATAGCGAAACTAAGCTAGTCTCGCTATTCCTCAATTATAGTAATACTTTATTGAAAAATTAACTTATTCTTGTACAATAATATAATATCTTCATTTAAGATTAAAAATTATTTCACTTTTGAAACTGTGGGAACTCGAAGATTCAACCACAGTAGATGAGATCTGACCTATTTCTGCATTTTTAGGATTGATTCTTAGATATTTATAGAGTGTTTTCATTAAACCAGGTTAGTAAATTTAGCTAGATTTATTTTTTTAGATAATTATTGAATAGAGCTTTGTCTGTGGAATTGTTCATTAGCATACCTAGATGTTTGGTATCAGAGAGCATACATATGATTGATAGAAATTGTAGGATATTTGATTTATATTAGTTTAAAATACCTTTCTAATTCAGTAAAAAATTAATTTAAATCAAAAGAAATGTTCAATTACATTTTTTACATCTACTTCTGACTCATCCTGTATACAATTTCAATTCAGTATGTTAACGAACAGCGTAGTTATTAAGTACCAGATCAACAATCAGCAAAACTATAATACTGACTTATCTCCTTTGAAATGACTCCTTTTTGAATACCTTGCGTGTACTTAAATACATGTGTAGAGAACGGATGATTTATTTTTCTTTCACATCTCTTTACACAAGATTAAGGAGGTGCTTGTGCCTCTTCATTTTTCGTTTACACGATTTGCATAATAAAGAGCAAGGTGCATTGGTCTCGAAGCGGGATATGAATGAAATCTGATATTACATGCTCCCCAGCATAAATCACATGAAAACCTGAAGACCTTGTAATCGTACACCGGTACACAACTCATTTTTTTCCTTTTTCTTCCTCAAATTATGTTGTCCTGCTCTAGTGACACATTTCCCACTTTTTTGTTTTACTCAATTTCGGATTTAATCGAGTTTCTTAATAACCGAGCGGCGTGAAACCCGTTTAAAAAAAGTTAGCAATTATGAAATCATATTACTTGGCTGTTTGTGGGTGTACCATTATCTCTCAAGGCTGGGTTGCAGTAAATGCGATTTTAGTAGGCAAGTGGAATTAAAATTTACATTTTAATTTCAGCTTCTAGAAAGAAAAGGCCATATTTCATGTTAGAAAATTAATCTAACGGTATCCTGGCCATAAAAACTGGAAAAGGCAGTCTGTAATAAATCTTAAGATCCACACGTTTTATATATAGCTACACCTACTGAAATAAGTTCACAACTTTTGGAACAGTTATTTTTTTGCAAATTAGATTTATTGTTATTTAATCTCTTATAAAAAATTGAGCAACATTAATCTCAAAGCCTTTCTATTTTAAGACAGAGCCACTGGTATAAAAATGTTGAACTATTAGTAACACTTTTGTTTGTTAAAAAAGTTAGTTATTATTTATATCACCAAATGTGTTAAATGTAGACCCAATCAGAACTCTTGCGCAGGCAAAAATTTTCTTAAATGTAAAAACTAATTTATTTAAGATGTTTAAATATTCCACTTTAAATGGACTTTTAATTAATAGAAACAGGTGGATTTTGATGGCTAGAGGATCCAGGGAAAACAGATGGAAGGAACAACGAAGCAACTGCGGACAACGTTGTTTCTGGGTTTTTATCCTTCATCAGCGCAGCGCAGTTTAAAAACAAGATGGAACAAGAAGGAAGGGCAAAGGACACGAACACAAGAGGATGACAAGTAGAAAGCCTATCTCTATTTGCGGCTTCGTATCACTCAGCCTCGGTATTGAGGCTAACAGCAATAGTCGCCGCAGAAGAGAGTCTGGATCCTCTAGCCATCAAAATCCACCTGTTTCTTTTAAGATTATGATCCATTAAGCACCTTTCTTTCTTGTATTTGTCCTGATTGAGACCCTGACAGTAGTTGCTGAGCTCTCTTCCGATGTTTTAATTGAAACACCCTGTATATGATAATTCTTATGTATATCAATAATAAATAAAACAATCATACTAGATCAAATTCAAATGTAAAATTACGGGTTTATTAAATTTTGAATAATATATGTTTTTTTTAATTAGCAGCTAAAGTAATAGGATTAAAATTCAATTCCAATTTAGTACTAGTAGAAATAGTATTTATATTTTTCTTAATAAAAAATGTTTGAATATTTATTTCTAAATCGGGACGCCTTAACTAAGTAATATTTATATGCACTTCTGAATATTCTTGTGCATCCGAGGTATTTAAATTCAGTGGGAGTCATCACGATATGTGTTAAGTACAACCATAAACATATTAAATTAGTGCCTATATCCATTATTATGTAGGAGGCTTTCTCGTTTTATTTAGATAGTAGTAAAACGTTCGTAGACATCCTGCGTGGCGGTAGTGTCGGATTAACAATTATGGGATAGGTTAGATGTTATCAGTGAAAACAGAAGTGCAGTTGCTTCTCTGCCTGGATTATTGCTTCTCGCATATTCACACTTCCAGGTATAATCCAAGCACATTACATTTTGGAACCAAGTAAAAAAATGTGTTTCTTACATTGCCAGGAATAGGAATTCTTACAACGAAAAAAGACACGCTTTTTCTAAAATAAATTCTGAACTCAATTCTTGATCAATTCAACTAGAAAAGGTGGTTTGAATAGTCACAATTGTTATGAAAATATTTAAAACGTCGCGATATTCTGTAAATATGGAGACATACATTTTTTACTTATTATTTTAAATGTGAAACCATGACAGCGAAAAATAGAACAAAACTGGTATGATTTGAAAAATTTTAAATAAGAAAAAGGATAAGTGACGGAAAAAGTAGGAACTGATACCATCGTGGAAAATAAAGACAAAGGCATCATCTTGGATTCAACAGAATATGTATATCTCAATCAATAATAAATAGAATGAATTTGCATTGAGTAAAGTGGATGCAGAATATCCAACAAACTTGGGTAATATCAAGATTTTGAAACAGGGAGAAAGGGAGAGATTTTGATCTAGACTGTTACTGAATAAATAGCGATCAAATGGCTTAATGTCTAAAGTTTCTTTTGAAGATAAGAAAGATATCGCTCGTCAAGAAATTAAAACCGACGACGCGGAACGAGACTGGAACATGTCCAATAAAATTTCTTGGGAAAGAAAGATTTCCATATGAGGACAGGACTGATCCTGTAAGATAAAGAAAATGTAAAAATTGCATGCAATAAAAATGTTTACGTTTGAATAGTTTTGCACGATATTCTGTGAAAAATGCAAAATTAAAAACATCAGATTATTGCAGAGAGGCAATAATTATATAAGTTGGAAATACTTCTCGACCTGTAAATGTTAGATAGTAACCTAAGTATTACATAAAAACAAACGACATATTTAAGAATAACATGAGAATAAATTTCGAAACATAAACCAATATTAATAGAAGCTTTTTTAAAGCTTAAAGTTAATATTTGAATGTACAACAAATATAATTTTGTAAAAAAATCTAAAAGAGCAGTTTGAATATGATTTAAGAAACTGGTTAGCTGTAAAACCTGATAAGGCGGCAAAGCATGCAATCGGTGACAGGCCAAACAATGGAAATAAATTTCCAAGGAAAGAAATCAATAACATTTTATAACACGCTATTTTATGTAGCAAATTCAATTGCTTTTGTTGCTATTGTTATTCATTATGAATAAAATTAATTTGTGGTTTTAATTAATGAAATAGTTTGACGTACCTGATGTTACAACAAATTTTTGGGCCCGTCGTACCCAGTTTCTACAAACTAATACAATTTCTGCTTTTGTCCGTTTTCAACTCGTAAGGCGGCAACTATGATACGTACGAAAGAAGTCCACATGATTTAAAGTCAGGAGATCATGGCGGCCATGGTATCGGTGCTCCTCGTCTAATCCCTTGGTAATAATACTTGAGCCTCGTGTATGATACACCACACTGCTGCAATACGCCGTGGACGTCCTGGACCACAATCTCTTCCACGATTCGGTTTCCCTCGCGTTGCACTACACTTGTACTTTGCACTGCGATAAAAGTAACTGCATTTGGCACATGTTTACCGGGAAATTGTTCTGCTAAAGCATTTTCACATCGCTATAAATTAAAACGACATCCATCAACTCCGACTAGCTATACACATAAGCCATTTTTGGCACTTGAAAAGCTAATGTAAAGAATCGCATCACAAAAACGTTAATACCTACAAAAAGTAATTGGATTTCAATATTCGAAATCGTCTGGCTAGAGACTAAAATAATACAGCGATGTAAAGGTTGAAAATACTCCTGCTATTATGTTCAATAATTTTTTACTCGAAACATTTCTTTATGACATTGACCCCATTTTTCATGACGCATCTATTCCCAATTTTTTTTTAGTTCTGAATCACCGTGTATTTACGTGACTTTTAATAAAAAAACATTCATTATCTAAGGGTATAATTATTTATGTTTCTTATTTTTAAAATTAGAATATAACTACATGAAATAAATTGGAACACCTCAAAAACTAATTTCTGATAACGCATCCAATTTAGAGGTAAAGATTTATAAGGAACAACTGCTTACACAAACCTATTACAATACATAAAATATGAACTTGGTCGAGATGCTATACAGAACTTGACCTTTCGAGAAAGAACGTTACAAAATTAAGTCAGTATTAAACGTTTCGCAACCGGCCGGGGACCAAGGCCACTCCATAACAATATATATTTTTTATGCTTGTTTGATATCCAATTTGGGATTTGACAATCTGCCTCTCTCTCCTGCGGAATAATGAGGTACAATCTTCGATGTTCGCGAGTAGACACAGGAAGTCTGGTTCGTGCTGTTATATAAGAGCGAGAAAACATGATTTAGCTACTAATGGCTAAGTTGGAATTAACTACATATAGTACAGTTAATAATAAATATATCAATGCCACTAATTTTAGTTATTATTTATGTCCGCGAGTGAACCGTACATGACGTAAAACACAGGGGCGGGTTATGTTTTAATATAACATTTAATTGTAATTTTGTAGTAAGCAAAAGTGTCGTGCACACATTTCTAGAGATAAACGATAAAAATAAAATCTAATTATGCGCCTTATATTACATTTAATTGCTCATAGATATTTAAAAACTAAGTCTGAGGCTTATCGGCGTTCTATGTAGATATGAGAAATTATGTTAAAGGGGCTGTTAATCGAGAAAGAGAAGCTTACATTAAATATATTCTTAGTAATACTACAAATAATTCTAAACAATTGTGGAAAAATTTTAAAAAATGGAGTGTATGTACTAGGCTGAGGGAAGACAGCCTTCCCAGTCATCTTATGCTGCCGCATATTATTGTTACGGGAACTCACCTACCTTTTAGTTTGTTAATTATGTTCCTGTTTTTAATAGGAGTCTGTCATATCAATTTTTTTATCACCTAAGTAAAGTGTTATTTAGTTCTCAGTGTTAGTTTTAAATCTTTAATACACATAAATATTTGATACCAAATGCAAAATGATAGAAACCTGCAACGTTCTACATAATTCAAAGCTATCTACCTCTATCGCGTTACACCTGGAAATCCTATAGCTAACAGATTCAAGCTATCGGAATTGTGCTCAATAAATATATTTGCAGCAGAATTATCATTATTCCGACTAGAGAAATTATTTCAACCCTTTCTCAACTAGTACACCATTCTGATAACAAATGATAATGCTTACAGAGAAGTAAATGTAGCAATAAACTGTTTACTTGTTAATTTTACCTTAATGTTTTACTCACATTTTTGCCTTTGCTATATTTTTTACAAAAGTGACTACATTCCCTAGATAATAATTTATAAAAATTAACTAAATAGCGATGAAAAGACGGTTGAATATTCTTTAAAATGATGAATATATTCCTCTCAAAACCAAAAAGTTGAAAAGTTCGAGCGTTTTTTATAGTTTTTTTTGCATCAAAACGACGAAAACTTGGGTGACAAATTAAAGTCAGGTAGCAAATGTTAAAAAAAACCATCATTTGAAGTGAAGTGATTAATATCTAAAACATCCAAACATTATCTAAAAAACGTCTGGTCACTGTCCCTTGAACAAAGTTAAAACACACAGATAGTACCCATATCATTTTTTATATTCCGTTGTTTCAGTAGGTGTTCTAAAGATACTACCGCATGCTATAAAGTTAATTGTTTTTCATTCATTTGGCAGTGCTCTCTATATTGTTCGGTAAAGTGTTAAAAATTATACTAATTAATCTCGGAACGAGATTAGATCGGTTAGGAAATTTTAATTAATAAGATGCGTAGAGCGGCCCCTGTTGTAATTAATTTCTTTCCAGAAGCTAGACGGTGAACGCAAAGTAGGTTAGTTATTTTTGTTCTACCAGCGACAGACAAAGAACAAACAAAGTTGCTGTTGAATGTTATAGTTTTTAATAACAATCATAACACTGGGAGGAACCAGAAAGGTCGAAAAATATAAATACTCTATACAAAAAGTAAATTGAAGAAACCAATGAAATATAATTAAATAAAATCATAAAATGACATTCTCATAAATCATAAACAGCAAAAAAAAAAACATTACATCGAAATATATTTAGGTACACCTAATATGTTTGAGAGCTATATACCGGATTGGCTTCAGCTAGCACAGCTATCAGCAATATTTACTATACATACCATTTTGTTTATCCAAACTTCAACTTATATTTAAACATTAAACAATATTTTTATTTTACGTCAAATGCCGTTCGCACCTGTATACTTAAGTACAACAGTGCGCTTTAATGCATATCCATATGCAATTTCTATGCTTTCAGACAACGCAGTACATAGGTAGATGTTATTGTGTTAAATAGCCATTGCTATTGAATAATGTTGCAAAATAGACTCGTAAAATGGGTTCAGAAAGTGCATCTCACCGGGTAAATGGAGGAAGTATTGCATTATGCCATTATGTGCGAATAAAGCATACAACGCCTAATAAAAAAAAATCACCATGCCAAAAAATTAAAAAAAGTGATGTAGGGAGATGAAGCACGAGGAAAGGAAGCATTGCAACATTGTTTGTTTGTGAAGAAGACCATTTTAATGTAAGTTTACAGTCTGTTTAGAAATGAAAGAGAGTAATAAAAGCTTATTATGTATGCAAATCGTAAATAAATGTAGTACTGGTGCTTATATTAAATATTTTTATATTATGTATTATCGGTATAGATGAGGTGTGCTTTTACTTCTGTGATCGGACCGGACTAAATTGTAGCAGGTAGCTACTTTTTCAGTCTATTTCTCCTATAAGTAAACAATATAAAAACAGTATTTCAAAACTAGAGGCTACTTTAAGCATCATAACCGGGTTAAGAGGGTTTTTAGTAATTCAAATAAAATTATTCAATATTATTATCAAAATATTTATTTAAATTTAATGAATAGACTTTTATTCCACACAAAAATATATGTATTTTGAAAATTATGGTGAGTAAATGTAGTGTTGTATAAATGTACAATAAAGAAAATAAAAAAGTAAGTATATTAAAATTCATCCTCTCAATATTCTGATGAATTATCTTCGTCTCCTAGATTGATAAGGATAGGTTCCACAGTAACGTCAATTAAATTATCGAGTTCCCACATTTTCTCCTCTTCTTTTTGTACATGATGTATACATCTTTGCCAGTTATCTGCAGTTACTCGTTCCAAGAAATTTTTTAACAAAATTTTCACGTCACTTAATTTAAACGTCGTAGTATTTCGCGCTACATTTCCTTTTACCTGCGCCCAGACTAATTCGATTGGGTTAAGTTCACAGTGAAAAGGCGGTAACCGTAGTACCGTTATTTGGCGATTTGTTGCCATTTTACGATAAATATTTTTTCTGATCTTTATTAAGATTGACAAGTGTTAAAAGTTCCTTTTTCACCATATTTGTTTCAAAAGAAATGTTTTTTCCGGATAACCATTGAATTATATCGGCTTTCCTCCAAGCAGTCGTAGGCGTCCGCTCGGTCTGCCGTGAATGGTAACTGGCATTATCTATGACAATTACAGACCCCGGAGGAATAAGATCCAACATCTGTGTAAAATACTCTTCGAAAACATCTGCGTTCATGTCCTTGTGATAGTCACCTGTATTTTTGGATTCAAATAAAAGTAAACCACCATCTACAAAACCACTGGCACTACCTATATCTATGTGTCACTATTAATCTTCTCCCTTTACCTGAAGTTGTCTTGATCCCTGTTGAAAGTCCATCCAAAAATGCTTGTCGAAAACTTTTTACATTTTTATCTTGCCATACTTTTGTTACAGTATATCCCTCGTTGACCCAAGTTTCGTCTAGATAATAAATATTCCTCCCTTCGTCACGGAATTTTCTAATTGATCTTAAGTAGGATCTTCGCCAACAAATAATTTCATCTTTATCGATAAGAACTGATTTCCTGTTTTGCGTTTCTCAGCAAAAATTCAACTCTCGTAAGACAGCCCATAATTTGCTTCTACTGATTTTTGGCAAATCGTTGTCCTCTGAAAGTTCACTTAAAATTTTGTTTAGCGTTGGTATTTTTTTTAAAATACAATGAGTGTACTTTTCTGCGAATGACATTTTCAAAAGAAATCATTTATAACGACTTTTGACATCCCTGTAGATGATTTTGGGGGATTTACAGTATCTTGTTCATTTTTTGTTCCCTTTTATTGTATTCAGACCATGAACATATTCTGTATTTGCTCCTACCATTTACGTGATGTAGAATGTTATTTGAGGCATTTATAAAATTTTGCTATCTGATTTCACTACATTATATTACCTGTTTTATTCTGAAAACATAATAAACAAAAGTAATAAATAAGGATTTTTTAAAAATGTTTAAGAAGAAATTAAATCAGCAGTAAATATCAATAAAAATGTATTAAATTAATTTAAAAAATGTTAAATACTTTTACTTCTTATTTTTTAAATTAAAATATGTAGTTTCATGTGAAATCACATGGCATAATTTTATAAATACCGCAAGTAAAACCATCTATCTGGTACTTACCCAACAGCATTGTAGTCGTAATTGTCAGGAGCGGATATATTGTAAACAAAGAAATAAGTTACGTTTAACAGTACCGTAAGTTCACCACATCGCCACTAATAATTATAGCATTACCTATACAGTATTTACACTATGTATCTATGATCCACAAATGCCACAAAAAAATGCAAAAATACAAGAAAGAAACGCCTCTTTACAGCACCAATACCGTAACCTGCACCTGTATTCACGGAAACAAAATATGCTAAACGGCGTGTAACATCACACTAATTATATCGGCCACGTGGCTATGTTTACATTCTATGGCAATTTATTAATGTTAATATTTCAATTATTACATGTTATGACCATTCGATATGTTTAAAAGATTGTCCTGTAATGCATTTCAAATCAATATAAAATTCATGCAACTTTCCCATTATTGAGATATCGAAGTATATTGACTGATTGGCGCTAACGCTATTTTAGTATTACTGTTCTAATTTGTGAATTGTATCTGATTTATATTAACTAACTTGTGGCTTCTAGAACATTGAATTAAACTATTTGGGGTAAGTTAATATTTAATATTATCCACACAGTATATTTTAAAATAAGACGTATTTTTAAATTTATGTCAGTTTTAATGAATTTCATAGGAATATTTTTTGGTATAGTTTATTGGATTTTATCATTCCTTCCTTCTATTGATTGGAAGTGCACTGACGATATTCAATTGAAAGTTAGAATTCAACAACATTTAGATGTATTTGTATTCCCGAAGAACGATAAAATGAAGGTCCTGTCGGAAGATTACTCAAGTAGAGAAATTTAAATGGTTCACAAGAATTAAACTGGCAAAGGTGTTTTTAAAGTTGAGATATGATTCCATACACAATGTGTATTTAATATTTAGTATTTCTGTTATTACGTCTAATATATACAAGGTATCCTAGCAGGAATTTCGTCGATTGACATCTGGAAAAAGACTGATACGAAAAATTTGAAAATTTGGCAAGTCTCTGGGTCGGACGCAATTAAAATATAGTGTCCTGGAAAATGTAGTAAATTTCTCTGGTGCGGATAGAACATGAAAAAATGAGATGACAAGTTCCTATACATTTTTTCCCTAGAGGCCTTCCCTACGGAGATATGTGTCTCTGAAAGACGCCGCTGGAAATCGGTTTTTCTTGAATAACTTTTAAAGTACTTAATATAATTTAATAAAAATGTAATGCGATGGACACTAGTAAGGACCTCTTAAAATAGTGTCCTTGAAACATATTTAGCTCTTTTAGTTTACCAGGGGCGTGCTAAGCTTTACAACTTAATGCCTAAATTTGTAACAACCGGTATGATAAAGATTTTAAAATAATAAAGCTGGGTAGCTTCAACCTTAGACTAAAATAAGGTACCCTTGTTTATTGTCGATAAAATGAACCGTGTATTTCTTAAACTAGCGGCATTCGTATAATGCATGATGAGCTCAAACATAACATTTTGGTGTCTAGTATCTCCAGCTTGGTGTTGACCCATTCTTTCTGACTCACCGTGTATAACGTCTAGCTATAGGACATATTATGCAAAGCAACTACGTAGAATTCAATATGCAACAATATACAGGGTGTTTCATTTAAAATAACGTTGATGTCGACTTCCGGTATAAGAGAAAGTTCTGGATAGATGTTTTAGTTGTGTTCATTTCAAGTCATATGCCCTATTATCAAATTTTCAAATTTTTCGGATGAATATCTATTTTCTAAAATAACGATAGACGCAGGAAAGATATCTCCTACCAAGAGACCCAGTATAAAATAGATTTTTCGTTATTTTTTAAATCACAACAATGATACTACCATTTTTATATTTTAACTGAAGAATGTAGGATTTTATACAGGGTGAGCCAATAAAAAGATACGAAATGGAGGGTGAAGGTGGCGACTTGGACCACAGAAAACTGATGTGTTTGAGCGTTTTTTCCAAAAAATGTCATATCTCGACAAAAATAGGCTAGAAACTTTTTATTGGACTACCCTGTATATCGCTCTCAACAAATACATATTATTTGGTTGAGCTAAGGTTGACGTCACGACTATGATTGGTTCAATCTGAGATGGATATCTAGGCTATCAGTTATTAAATCATCCTGTAAAATGATTAACAAAGACGACAATGAAAGAGAAAGATGATAAAGTGTCGACCGTACACTTACGTTAAATTGTTACCAAAGTGGACCTTATACCACCCACTTTCTAAAGAATATCAAACAGTACTATTATTGTTGCTATTAGATACACCATTTGTTCATCAGAGATGGTGAAAGTAATACTCGGAGGTTCGCAAAATGTACGTTATACAGGGTGTTAATGAATCCGTATCAGTGCTATTCCAACAACGAATAAATAAGTTTTTTAGTCATCAGTGTGAAATATGCTACGTACTTGAAGTAAACAAAATGAAGTTATACTTTGAACATTTTTTTATTTGCAAAACGAACCTGCATCACTACTGTGAATATAGTTGCGGCAAGAATTCAGATGACTTACGTCATGGCTGATGCTATGCAATTTCTTTTATTGTCAATATAATTTTCGATAGTTTGTTGCGTTAAAAACAATATTTTTTATAATTTAGTACAATATGTAGTGCAAACATTTAGTATAGTATATAGTTTTATTATTCTCAGTTAATAGTAATAATAATCTTTATTGCCCAACAGATAATACGTTTATAGGACAAATTATTTACAAACCAAAAATGAATTGTTTAAAATAAATATAGTATCTGATGCAGTACGTAGTGCACATAAGTCTCTTAACAATATGTCACAAAGAAGATATAATGTAAATAAACCTAAATATTAAATATTATTGTTATTAAATCTCAGACCAACAGTTTCAACTAATGAATTAAGGGTGCTAAAATTAATATCACATAGAACTGAAATTTTATTGAAATTTTGATCCATACTATGGACCGGAGACATTTTAAGATGACGAGACCTTGCTCTAGTAGAAATGAATGTACAATTTTGGCGAGAATGAATTCGAGGAACATGAAAAGAAAACTGGCATAATAAAGACGGACATTCTAACTAGTTATGGAATAAATTGTATAAAATTTGTATACTTTCTAGAACTCCGCGAAACTCCAAAGAAAATATTAAATCTATTTAGTAAAGTAGCATGGTCATAAGCTATTTCTGGATAAAAGTCGTGTATTTTAAGTGAAATAAATTTTAAATATTTTCTCTGGATACTTTCTAAACAAAGCTTCATATAATCATAACGTGGATACCACACTAATGAACAATATTCCAGTTTAGATCTTATGTACGAGTTATAAAGACATTTTCAGTTGCAGTTTCTTAAATATTTTGATGAAAATATAATGAATTATGTATTACTTACGTCATACGAATAAATTATTTAAAAAAATGCCTCAGGAGGGAATTTTGAGACACCCTGTACATGGTTACTTGGTATTGTGCATTTCGTTCGTGCGTTAAATAATAATAACATTCTGTGAATTTAAGGCGAAGCTGGGCAAAATTCTCTGGCTACGAGACAACTGTCATTTTGAACATTTATTATAAATATTTCAAAGTTCAGTCACGTACGTGCGTATGTCGTAAGAAAACCTTTCACAGGAAGTATATTTAGGAATACTTGTAATTATTATGTAGAAACACTTGACATGGTAGATGCACAGGATGCTAGCATATTCCAGATACCCTGTATATTGATGTAGGTTTATCAACATCACGAGCTGCTGCCTTGATATTCGCAGTTAACCCAGAATTTCTTTTGGACCTTTTTCGGTAATTATAGCCAGTAATTTTACTCGTCCTACACTTGCAACCAATTTTGGAGGATGTCGCAGTAATTACACCATGTAGGAATCACGAACATTCTTTATCACTACTCCATTTACTGTAGCGGTAAGAATTTTAGGTCAAAAATTGAATAAAAAGTTCAGTGAAAGTGCGTATGTTATTATTCAGACTTTTAGTGCGGCTGGTTGGAAATATACACATGACGATCTTTTGCATGTTACTCTCAGTCACTGAACAGTAATTTTACAAAAATATCGATATCAAAAACACTTAAATTTGATTGTATTCCTGAAGCGAAACTAAGAAGAGTACAAACCTAAAAAATCTGAGGTAGGTATTAACAAAGATTCAGATTCAAATTTTTAATGAAAGGGGACGATGATGAATTTCTGCTCATGAATGATTTTTAGTAATAAAACTTGATAATCATTATTTATTTTGACTAAATACCTAAAAATATATAAAAAACGATTACATAAATGGTAAAATTTATTTAAGTAGGTATTTGTCATATTTAATTTAAAATTCATTGACAGACTTCACTTTTGACATTGTCGATATTTAATTTCAGATAATTTTAATTTATATAATAATTTGTATAGTTAGATATTTGACTCAACTTAAAGGAGGCCACCTGAAGAAGCAATCCTAAAAATGCAGAAATAGGTCCGATCTCATCTATTGTGGTTGAATTTTCGAGTTCCCACTGTTTCAAAAGTGAAGTTAGATATTTATAGTGTGTTCATTAAACCAGGTTAGTAAATTTAGCTGGATTAATTTCTTTAGATAATTATTGAATAGAGCTTTGTCTGTGGAATTGTTCATTAGTATACCATGTTTGGTATCAGAGAGCATACATATCACTTCATTGATAGGAATTGTAGGAGATTTGATTTATATTAGCTTAAAATACCTTTCTAATACAGTAAAAAATGTTACAAAAGTTAATAATAAGGAACATATGGGTAGATATTGTGGGTGTAATTCAACGCTGGTTGGGGCTTTAGTCCACAGAGTAGTTGGTTTCACACAAATTATTAATACCTAAAATATATAAAAAACTATTAATAACATGCCATAACTGATTACACGATTTTATAAACTGCCTAACCCAAATGCCTTGATGAGCATTGTTTTCGGCGATCTTCATCTTACATTTTAGATGATTGTGGGGCAGATCTTTTGAGTATAAAAAGACATGGTGGCTGGAAGTCTAATTCTGCCGCTGAAGACTACGTTCAAACTTCTATTGAAAGCAAGTAACGAACGGTTATGAAAATTTTAGGCAAAAGCGAGAATATAATAATAAAAAGTTATTAAAACAATTAAAACTTGTAGCTAGAGAACATTTAACATCCAGTAAATTGAAGATTCTCAAAGGGGCGTTGAAAAAAATTGCCAAAAATGGAAGAGTATGGACAAGTCATGGTAATATGATTGGAAGTTTAATAATTCCAATCAGACTGTGAAAATTGTTACACTAGATGACATTAATGCCTTGTAGCCATCTTTATTCGTTTAAAGTATTACATACCATATTTTGCATGTTTAGTTTAAGTAGAGTTAACTTAGCAGCACCGCCAAGTTGTGTGCAATTTGTACACATCTTGGCATGTGCATTAATTTTTTTCTTTTGTTTTTTTGTAGATTAGAAACACTTTGTAAATAAGATTGAATTAATAAATAATACTTGAAAATATTGTGAATTTGGAAATGCGTTTTTTGAAGATTGTGTGCACCAATGCGAGATCGTTATTACCCTCTATGCATGACGTTAAGCAAATCGTATTTCAAAATGATTTTGATTTATTTTTAATATGCGAATCATGGTTACAGGATCATGTTAATGATTTAGTTTTAAATATTAATGACTATGATTTGTTTAGGGCGGACCGAAACTGTAATGGTAAGGGAGTTTGAATTTATGTAAATATGCAAATAAAATACGAAGCCAAATTATTATCAGTAAGCAAGATTATACTTGGGATCAACTGTGGATTAAGGTAATTGTAAATAAGAGATCATTTGCAATATGTATTATTTATAAAACTCACGAATAAAACACAAGTAGTTTTTTTGGATGAATTTGAGGATAGTCTTGTTTCTATTTATCCTACTGTGGACACCGTCATTTGTATGGGTGACTTTAATTTCAATTTATTAGACTATGAATGTGGTAATGTAAAAAAAATAAGTTTACTAGAATCGGTGAATTTATGTCAATTAATTAATGAGCCTACCAGAATTACTGTAACTCTAAAACTCTTTTGGATTACATAGTGGTTTCTGAGGGGTGTGAATGTGATGCAGCTGTTGTGAAAAATGTAATTTCGGATCATTCAAAGGTTCTTTGTAGATTTAGAGCGGAAAATAAAGTATATGATACCCCAAAATTTATTACTTATAGAAATTTTAAAAATTTTAATGAACAATTTCAATTTGATCTTTTTAATATAGCCTTCTTTAGAATCTTTGATCAAGGAACATTAGACGGCAAATTATCATACTTACTTAATTGTTTTAATGATCTATTTGACAGACATATCCCTATTCGCACCGCGAGAGTTACGAAACCAAAAGCGCCTTGGTTGACTTTCCCCATTAAAATGATGATGGTTGAAAGAGACAAAGCAATGCTTAAATATAAGCGAACTATATCTGAATATGATCTGCAATCATACAAAAATCTGCGTAATTTTACTTTTCAATCCATTAAAAGATAATTTGCCTAAGGAAGTATGGCGCAATCTCAAGTCTAATAATTTTCTATCGGAAAAGAAATTTGATATACCATTGATGCAGACTTTACTTTCCAAGAAGTTAATGACTTATTTGTTTACAACACAATTTGTAACATTAAAACTAATGCTGTAGGATGTGATGGGTTGAATGTGAATTTCATTAAACTTTGTTGTCCCCATATAATCTCTTATATTACTCATATTATTAATTTTTGTATAACCAGCTGTGATGTTCCTACTGCTTGGAAGAAAGCAGTTATTAAAGTTTTACCTAAAAAACCAAATCCCACAGAGTTAAAGGCAATACGTCCGAAGTATTTTACCCACGCTATGGAAATTCTAGAAAAGCTCTTGAGGATCAAATTAAAATATATTTAGATACTCATTCGTTGCTACGTTCAATTCAGTCAGGTTTTCGTAAATATTTCAGTTGCACTACTGCTCTACTTCATGTCACTGATGACATTATAAACGCTACAGATCAAGGCCGATGTACAGTGCTAGTTATATTGGATTTTAGTCGAGAATTTGATACGATACACCATGATTTGATGGTATATATGTTAAAATATATAGGTTTTTCTATAAACTCATGTTTAATTATATTAATCAATCAGACTATATTTCATTAATATCGGGTGTTCCACAAGGGTCCATACTTAGACCGTTATTGTTTAAAATTTATACTTCTCTTATAACTAAAATACGTTATTGAAATGTCCATTTATACGTTGATGATACTCAGTTACATTATAGTTTACAACCGCAGGAAATGCAACAAGCTTATGTTACTATTAATGATAAGATTAAAGTAATGGTTTCGGTAGTAAATATCTGTTCGGATGTCCATAATATAAACGTAAGAAATAAAGGATTGCTAACTGTTCCTTCATTTACAATAGAACTGCTTAGACGCTCTATTAGTTATCAAATTTGTCACTTATACAACATGCTTTCGGCAGAGTTTAAAAATCAGGTATTTATAGTTTTAAAACCAATGTCAGATCATAAATTTTGAACAATCAGAATTAACAAGCTATGTTTTTTTTTTTGCTTTCAGTCATTCTGTTATCATTACATATTAAAAATGTTTCCACCTATCCAAGCAAATCGTTAGATATTACAGCATCTGGTATTAATTTACCCAATTGTAAAAATACTGTCAATGTAAATGAGTTTATATTTTACTTCCTTATAATTTTGTTATAATCCCTAAGATAGGAGATCTATAAATATACCCATAACATCCCGGACATTCATAATGCCTGCTGTCATAGCAGCGGACAAAATGGATCTTTTCACATCCGTCGCCATGAAAACCCGAAAATAACCACAAAATAAGGAACGTCAAAGCTATGACCTTTTATAGTTTGTATTTCGTATGAAGTGAAATGTAAAACGTTGTATGCACCACAGCAGATACTAGGATGATTATGCCCTGAGGCGACTTGCAACCTGTCGTCTGCAATCATAATCATCCCTGTATCTCCTTTGATACATAAATAACTATTTCATTTGATCTTACATATTTTGTTTATTTAATTAATGTCTAATTTACAACTTTTCGATAGTTTATTTGAGCTATTATAGAAATCATATATCCTCATACTGCTCCTTCATGCGCTGTCCAGTAGAGCTGAAATTGTGATTGGAATATCTTTGACTTCGAAGGCAGGCAATAGAATATTTTTAATGATTTCAAATAATTATAAATTCATTGTAAATTATAAATGTGTTAATTTAATAAAAATTATCGTAATTAAGACGTAGGAGATGAATTAAAAAAGTAAATATAATGCTGTCACGTATATTAATACCATTTATTTATTACATAATTTTTACACCAGCGGTAGAGGAAGAAAATGTTGCTAATACTTTTATTGACAAAAAATTATACGACTATCAAAAATGATATTGTCAAATTTCCATTTCATTTTGCAATTAATTCTAAGTAAATAAGATCTCTTCGAGATATATCGAAAAATAACACAGTTTTCCTCATATTGTATGAATATTTAAATTAAAGAATTCGCTAACTTGGGCACCTATTATTTAAGTGTTCTATGAAAAGATTTTATTTCGATGTTTTCTATCGTTTCCTGAAATTTTACTCATTAAATTTGAACAATAAATGCTAGGTAACATTCAAATTTTCTGTGAAGTGCTAAATTTGTTAAATGTAGGTAATAACAAAACAACATGGTGATTTGTTGAAGTCTCCTAAAGAGGAAAACTACGTAAAATGTTTACTATGATCTGATTTGTGTGTTATTATTAGTCAGTCTTATTTCTTGCAGTTCATTTCAGCACCTACACACACATATAAATCAATATTTTTTAAACCTTCCTGAAGATCTAGTTCATATAATCTTCGCTTCCGCGTCTTCAAACAATTGAATATTAAATTGAATAATTTGAAAAGCTTGAACATTTTAGGTAAACATTGAAACAATATTCATTTTGGATAGATTTATTTAAAAAAAATCGAATGGAGGTGTTCAGCGCCCGACGACGATATTTAATTTCCCAGAATGGAGTTGTTGTTGACCTTGAGGCGTGTAGCTTGACCTCCAAATCTGAATATGTGCCAAATTCGGATCTCTTGCTGCCAGTTTTCCACATCAAGCGACGAACTGTTATAAAAAATAATTATATATTCTTGATTTGCTACAAAACTTTATAACATCGTGTTTTCTTTTCTGTTATGGTTACTTTTACCCGCTACCTGGCGTCAAGAGAGAAATGCACTTGATAGCGATGCATATCAGTCGTCTGCACTTTGAGAAAGCTGCACTTGAGGCATGACGGTAATGACTTACTTCTTATTTATGTACAGTTAATAGAGGTTTTCGTATGCATGGTTATAATTTTCTATATTTATATGCGTGAATATATAATATGCCCTCTGAGCAATAGTTCTATATGAATACATTTATTTTTTTGTGTGCAGGGTGTTCCTAAATAAGTGTCGCAATGGAAAACTGTAAATTCCTCTTAGAAAAAGAAACATTTTTTTCCTCGTCCATTTTTCTCTCCGGACTTTCGTTTTCCAGATACACGGTGTCAAAACTTTATTTTTTTTTAGTTTTTTTCCAATATCTTAAGAACCGTTTGAACTACAGGACTGAGCTTTTGTAAACACATTACCACTATTAATAGCTACTTTTTCGCATCCTTCTCGAATTCATTGGACGTGCCAGTGGTGGAGATTTTAAGGTATCAGAAGGGTTTTTTCGTTTCAAGAGGAATTTACAGTTTTCCGTTGCGACACTTATTTAGGAATTTTTTTACTCCTTTAAGTAAAAAAATGCTACAAAAGCTAATAATAAGGAATATATGGGTAGATATTGTGGGTGTAATTCAACGCAGGTTGGGGCTTTTGTCCACTGAGTAGTTAGTTTCACACAATATTATACGTAAAAACCTAAAATACCTAAAAATATATAAAAACTTATTTAGGAACACCCTGTATATTTTATATTAGGCGTTAACAATATTGTGTGAAACTATACAATATCTGGCCATATACATATTTTTTATTATTAGCTTTTTTTGCTCTAAAAGGTATTTACTGATATAGATCAATTTTCCTACAACTCCTATCAATGAAGTCATATGTATGTTCTCTGAGACCATATATTTAGATATGCTAATGAACAATTCCATACACAAAGCTATATTCAATAATTATCTAAATTAAAAATTAATCTAGCTAAATTTAACTACAAAAAAGTTATACCTGGATAATCAAAACATTCTATAAACTTTAGTCAGATTTGAAACTATAGGAACTCGAAAATTCAACCACAATAGATATCTAGCCTATTTCTGCATTTTTAGGACTACTTCTTCAGGTGGCCTCCTTTAAGTTGAGTCAAATATATAACTATAAAAATTATTATATAAATTAATTGAAATGAAATTTCGACAATGTCAAAAGGGATGTTGATCTATCAAGAAAAATATAAATACATCCACCTATTTCAACGAAAAATCTACCTCTTATATTATGTTGACCATACATTACCTACATTATTATCAGTTTCTGTACATACAATCGACATTTTTAAGATAAATGGTAATTTAGATACATATTACACTTACACATTATACTTAGCAGTATAAGGAGTGCCGCAAGGGTAGAACCTAAGTGCATTGCTATTTATCATATTTATTAATGATATATGTGATGTTATTGACTGCAACAAACTTTTTATTGCCAGTAACCTCAAAATATATTCCAAGACTAATAATTTAACAGATTGTATAATATTACAGGTACAAATTTGCAATATTAAAACGTGGTGTAAAGTTAACACGTTCACTAAAAATGAACGTTGCTAAATGTAAAATAATTACTTGTTCACATTCGTGAAACTATTTACTCTACTACTACTACTACTACTCTACCCTATCTACTCGAAACTACTAGAAACTACTACTAGAAACTAGAACTACTGAAACTAAAGATTTAAGTGCTATAGCAGACTTGATTTTATAAAACATGCTGTAACAGTGAACGAAGCTCTAAAACTAGCCAGCGTTTAGTAAAATATATATTAATAAGTCAAGTGGAGAACAGATGGAAATCTCGTCTGCAAATAAAATAAAATATTTAGGTATCATAATAGACAGTCATTTAAAATGGGACATGCATATAAAAGAATAAATAAAAAAGTTAAAAGGTCTTGTATCAAATTTTAAACACTAAACAAATTATTGATATTGATAATTTAACGACCATGTACTTTGCACTAGTTCAGTCGCTAATTTCCTATGGAATAATTGCTTGGGGGCGCGGCCAACTATTACATACAAAATTTAGATGTTATGCAAAAATGGCTATTAAAAATTATATATAATAAACCCCGAAACTATCCAAGCGACAACATATAGACAGTTATATTCTCGAACTCTGCTAATACATATATTTAAAAATAGAGTTGCCTATCCTAATATTGAGCATACTCACTCAACAGGAATCAAAGATGATTCATTACAAGCCCGTCTGTTAATAAGTCAAAAAAGTTTTTGTTACCTTTCTCTTAGGGTATTTAACAGGTTACCAGCTAAAATAAAGAAAATAAATTATTTCAGAAAATTTAAAAAAATTAACCAGTGGATAAACGAACAATCGCGTATGATTATTCATAATATGATCAAAGGAAAATTTTATTAGTGCCTAATTAAAAAAAAGAAAAAAAAAGAATTAACAAATAACAATAAGGAATAATGGGGTTCTAATATACTTACTCTTCAACTAAAATCACAAATCACATTACATATGTTCATCCGTTTTCCTTTCTTTCAATTTTCTATTTAAACAGTTGTATTGATAGATACTGGCTTATATTCATTCCTGCGCACAAGGATCAATAGGTTCATTTGCAGGAGAGTACTGTTATTGTATCTAATCTTGTGATTTGTATTTGGTGAAATGACAATAAAAAAATTATGTTGAAATTATGTTATGTTATTAAGCTTTATTATTCTATACCTTAGAGCCGGGGTATGTTAAATCCAAAATTTAGTATGTTAAATTTTTAATGAAATTTTACTATATTTATCCTACTGTAGAGTGTCTAAAATCGCCACAAAACGCAGTTCATAAAAGGTTCAAGATATAAGGTTTTATATGAGCTCTAACTAACTTATTAGCTTTAATATCGCTCTCAAATTAGAGACACAGATTTTACTTTTCTAGCATTAACAAATCATTCAAACAACTCTATAACAACATATATTTAGACAAATTAGTATATTTATTTGTGCTTTCATAACCTCTATAAACTCAGCTCCAATTGCTGCACACCCAACTAGCACCAAAGTATCACTAACTGAGACTGGAACCTTCAAATAGTAATTATTACGTAACCACTACCAAATTTGCTACTTTGTCGTATAAATAACTTTATACAACAAAATTACAGTCTCTGATACGTACCTTAAGTAACTCAAAACTTTTTTCAAAACTTGAAAGTGGCAAAAGATTGTATCAGCAGATTGACTCATGTTACCAAAATATTACTTCAAATTTGCACTTTCAAGTAGTTCCCGGAACCTTAATTGTTCTTTTAAGGTCGTAGAACTTGTAAATAATATTTATTAGTCCAAACAACGTTATTGCTATTTATTTATTTATTTATTTATTTAAAGAAAGAACATAAACAGGCTAGAAACCCAACACAATGTTCACTAAAAATAATTAATTTAACAACTAAATCAAATATACTATTACATCATAGAAATGCATACATAAATACATACACAAAAAATATGTCATATAATATTTTATAATAAGCAGAAGTTTTTTGGACTGTCTTAAAATTAGATAGTGATACGGTAAATATATCTACATTGGAAAATAGACTATTGTAAGTTCTGATCTTTTTGTTTAAAGGTGAATTTTGTCCAGAGTTAGTATGGTAAAAGACTCTTGAAATAATATATTACCTCTAAAATTCCTGGATGGTACATAAATATTTATATATCTACTAAATTAGGAGAATCAATTAGATTATTCAAAAGTTTAAATAAAAATATTACGTCAGCTTGCTTTCTTTTATTTTATAAAGATTGAATTTTAAATGTTTGTTGTAAGAGTACTGAATTCTCAAAAGTATAGACCCCGGTCACTTTAAAATTTAAATATCTAAGAAATTTATTTTGAATTGTTTCAAGACGGAAATTATGAACCATATATTGAGGATTCCAAATAGTTGAAGCAAAGTTTATCCTACTATGTACATAAGCTAAATATATGATTTTAAAGAATCCACTTTTCTAAAGTTTTTACATACTCTAGTGATAAAGCCTAACATCTTACAACTTTTTAAAGCAACGTAATCTATATGTGAAAAAAACATAATTTCCTGTCAAAAATAACACCTAGATCCTTTATCTCATTTAAGTAAGAGAGCACTACGTTATTCAAGTTATAGTCAAATCTAAATATATTCTTATTGCGAGTAAAATAAATATAATGACACTTATTGAAATTTAAGTGTAATTTATTCAATAAGCAGTACCTATAGAATGAATCAAGGTCACTTTGAAATAACATACAATCCGCTAGGTTACTTTATTGAGAAAATATCTTAAGGTCATCTGCGTACATTAAGAAATTACAAAATTTAAAGCATTTATTGAAGAAATAATAATGGTCCTAAGTGTGATTCTTGAGGTACACCAGAAGTAGCTGTAAAAGGAAGTGAGTGGTAATTGTTGATTGCTACCAGCTGCGATCTATTGAAAATATACGATGTAAGCCATCTTAGGAAACTTCCATGTACACCGATTTCAGCCAGTTTGGCTATTAGTATGTTATGGTTAATTTTATCAAATGCTTTGCTAAAATCGGTGTACACTGAGTCGACCTGAATCTGACAATCCATCTGGTAATTAATGTAATTAGTATATTGTACTAGATCTGACTCAATTGACTACTTGTAGATTATTTGGCATTATCACATACAGCAACTACAAAGTGCTAATCACCTTGAAGTAAGTGTTACCATGTAATTTCCTAAAGTTAAAAACCTTTATGCTGTTTGTTGCAGTTGCAGTGGGAACTTTACTGCTACTTTAAAATAACGCTACAGCTTCATCCGATACTTTGTAGTAAATATTACATTTGAGAGGCAAGACCTAGGTCGTCATTCTTTGTCGTGATTTCTGCATCAAATTTAATAAATTGACGCATAAACATTATAATATTATATTTATAGCAAGATCTATTTTAACAGCAATTAAGTTTCCGGAACTTGATGGTAAGTTAGATTTCTACGATTAAGAAAATGACCTTAAGCGAGGACTCAGCAGAATATTTGGAAATGAATAACAATTATTTATTGAAATAAAATATACAACGGGCGAAACCTATTTACAGGATAAGTTGACTATTAAAAAAAGAAAATAAATAAAAACATTAATACAAAGCCATAGTAAAACACTAAAACGTAAATACAAAAAAATTATGTAAATAAAAGAAGAGAACATACAAGAAAAAATGCATCAGTACAACAATAGATATAAAAATAAAAACAAATTGAAAAAAATAGGATATATAAGAGGTTAACCGAAAACAGCCTTATATCACGAAATGTACGTGATAAAATATCTAAGTTACTTTCTCCTTCATGATAGTTGCTTAAAATTTGGTGCAATGGAGATTTAACTAACACTATTTGTACTATTTGTACTAGCATGTAGAATGGCAAATAAACTGTTGAATCGACTTTAGATCTCGGCACTCTAAAATTTATGCAAGTTAGTAAATAATCCGATTTAATAAGATAATATATAATTTTAAACAGAATTACTATAGAATGTAACCGACGTCTAAAGATAAGGCTATGTACTTGAACACGGCTATAGTATTCAAGCTTTGATCTAATAAATGTAATATACAATAGACGAAAGATAAAAAGGTTTTTAAATTCTCTCGAATTAAGTATAATAAAGGTAAGGTTCTTGTATGCCTCCGCTATTTTACTGCGTTTAGTGGTAGTTTATTTGTAACACACATTGCTAAATTTACAAAGATTACTTTGCAAATTTTCGCAGTCGCTAATTCTAGAAAATAATTTGACATCATCGACATATAGAGAGTAACTAACATTTAGGTAATTGACAATATCGTTAATATACATTTCAAATAAAAGAGGAGCCAATATAGAACCTTGGGGAATGCCAGACGTCTGAGGAAAAGTAAACGATTTAAAACCACGATACTGAACAAACTGATGGCGATCGGTTTATCTCACATCTTCGTGTTGCTGGTTTCAGTTCCTCTTCAAATAGTGTAATTATTGGACATTTTTGTTTTACAATTTTCTTTGGTCTTCCAAAACTGATTCATGTGTATCCAACTGAACATTTGCGCTTGAATCTATCCTGCATTGCCCATTATATAGAACATCTACTAAGCAGTGCAATAACTTTATCTTACCAGAAAGTTAAAGTAATATGTGTCCTTTCTGTGAAATGTTGTTAGTTTGTGTGAATACATTAATGTATTAGCATTGTTGTTAGTTGAAGGTGAATGTATCACCAAATTATGGCATTAAGAGTATATGATTCTGTTGTCTCTAAAAAGAAACATAGCAAAACAGAACATTGTGATATTATTGAATTTGAAACTATGTATTACATTAGTATACTATAATAGAAGCGCTTTTCTCTACAATGGAGAAACAATGAATGTAATCATTTTAATGACATGAATACAACGTGCCTCTGTTCTCAAATAAATATGAAACGAGAATTTGTCGTGGCTTGTTAAAACTGTACTTTAATCTGGGAAGTTTTATGTAGCACACGAAACAATTCTCATAAAATAAAGAATTCGCAAATTATGCACACTATGTGTGTAGTCTGACCTAGTATAACATTAAAAATTATTATCCAGCATATTATTTCTCAAAACAAGAGGTAATAAGGAATTATTTTCCTCACGTAAAGTTGTACTGCATATAAAGTTAGTGTCATAACGCTGTATTCTTGGAAATAGCGTTGTATTATACTTAGAAATTCCATCAGATCTTGGTTTCACTAAAAATATATTTCATAGAAATTTCAATTTAACGTTAGAATGTTATTTCAATTTCATCTTAGTAGATTTTATGTCAAAGTGAATTATTTGAACTTTAGTTTAGGAAAATGTAAAATCGATTGCAATCAAAGTCAAATGGGACACATTTTATTAAAAAACATATACTTGAATAAATAAAGGGTTTGAAATAGAAGAATTCACTAAATCGGTTTTAAAAAACGATATCGGTATAAATAGTTTGTTCATTTAATTAATTTATTTAATTATCGTGCTAATATACCAACGTATGTACATTTGTCAACAGAGTAATGACAAAATTTGGATAACCATCATGAACACACACGCAACAAAATAAAAAGTAAAAACACATCAACTCACAATAAAATTAATATGAAATTGAAGAACAAATGTACAAACAGTACTCAAAAATATTAAAATTGTAAATCAAATAAAATAGTAAACAGAATAAAGTTTTAAAATAATATAAATACAAACAGTAGTATCGCAAGCTAAGTAAAACTGTTAAGTAATAAGATACTCAGAGAAATCCTTGTCAATTAAGTATGTCTTAACTTTTCTTTTAACTCTGCAAGCTATTTGTTTCACTAGACAGAAAAGCACAAGATTTAATGCCGCGGCTGGTGTTTCATCGTCGAGGCTTGGAAACCAGGCAAGGCATTAAATCTACTTTTCTGCATAGTGAAACTTACAATATTTTCTCCAAGTTTGTTCAAATTTCACGCAAAATCGTCTTTATATATTTTTTATTAATTTCGTCGCATACAATATTTTTTCTACGTTTATGCAAAAACCAAAAAATGTTATTTAGACGACATTAAGTCTAGGAAAATGTGACGTCGATTTGAATGTTTATGTTAGTCATGATGACAAAACACTGTAGTAGAATGACAGATGAATGCAATAAACATTTTATTGCACTAGTGCAATAAAGAACCACCTTTTCTGCTAAATATAGTTCAATAAAGTTTTGTTTTTTGCATGAACGTAAAAAAATTTCGTTAAAGTTGTGGTCTTAGTAGAATGATTCAGATCAGAAAAATAAATCGAATGTGGAAAAACCAATTCTGGTCGGCGTAATCAATCTACAATATCTTTCCTATATTTTTTTCTTGAAAAGTAGTTTCAGCATAATGAGTCATTGATAATAATAAACCTTAGCTGTGTTGGTTACTTTCGTCAAAAGCAATTTATAGTATTTTCTACTTTAGGAATGTTCTATTAGGGCTAAGCAATTGTTTTTTGTTTTTGTCGTCCACATATAGACATCACTTTTCCTCGTCAACAGCAAAAGATAGATATTGTTGATACACTAAACAATGACTACCTACTAAAAATGACTAAATTTGTTTAGACATTTTAATAATTAGTACGTATTTCTATGGCCTTAGAACAAACTGAATTCCTTTTAAAATATGATGACATAATACCACTTTTCATTAAAGATTGTAAAGGTTTACATTACCGTTTAAGGTTATAAATTCATTGAATGAGTACATCCGCAAAATATCTATGCCTCAAAACAAATATAAATAAGTCAGTGAGTATTGTTTTTGCATCAGAGTGAAGAAAATCAGTCTGGTAAGTTTTTAACTGTCTACACGGTACAATAAATTGTTTTCTTCTCATTATCTTTTATACGGCGATTTCTTATTCGCAAACGATGTGTTTGAAAGCATTCACGCATGATTTGAGCCATAAATGAATTTTCGATTTTTCTCTAGTTACGCAATATTTACATATCACAGATCCAGCAGATAGGAGATGGAGATAACTGTTAGACATAATTGCTTTAATGTTCCAGTCACCAAGTGCGTCCGTCACTGACCGAAAGAAAAATATAAACCATCGTTTATTCTCTTCCAAGTGCTATGTTCATCCAATCGTGTTCACTCTTATGGAAATTGTAAATGGACTTGGCAAATCTAGCAGCCAGATGTAATTGTTTCGTTAGTGGCATGTACTTGATTGAAATTCTTATCAGAATATGCCGTTCATGAATAATACATCGGTCGTAATGATCTTCGGTATTGGCTCGATTCATCTTCACCGGTATCGCTTTTGTTGTTTTCTCGCAGTTAAATAAACTGGCAGTCAATAAATACGGTTATTTATTGGATTTCAATTTGTAAGTTTCTTGCGGTCGATTACGTTTTTTTATTTAACCAAAGATTTAAGGTTCTTCGAATCACAAACAATATAATTAATTTTACGGTGGATATGCACATATGAAAACAATTCACACTATAGCATAAGTTTCATAAATAACAATTTTGAAATTGATTGATGCATTTAAATGCTGTAACCGGTAAATTTATACAGGGTGTCTTCGAATATGTGGACAATCTCCCGCATTCGAATAGGACACGACAATAGCATGAATCGTTTTTTATAACGAATAACTTTTAAAATAATCGGTGCAATGAAATAATTTTATAATATGATGGACACTAGATAAGACTCCTTCAAACGAACCTATTAAAACATATTTGGCTTATTTACTTTGCTAGGAAAGGACTAGCTTTAGCACAATGATGGCATTTCTTACATTATGTACGATAAAGGCACAAAAATAATATTTATAGATAGTTTGAACCTTAAACAAAAAAAAAAAGGATACTTTTGATCGACAATGCCAAGAAGGTTAACTGAGTTTCTCCAAAACAACTTGCCACAGTTTTTAGAAGATCTGCATTTGGCAATACAATGTAATATGTGGTTCATGCATAATAGTCTAGCAGTTCGAGGAAACTTACTACCAAACACTTCGAAAATCCTTGGATAGAAAGAGGAGGACTAGTGGCTTGGCCTTCTTAATCATCAGATTTAAACCGTTATTTTTTTTTTGTGGAGATATCATAAGAAAGGATTAATTTTGATTGTCGCAAAATAAAGAGCAACTTTCAAGCATGTTTAATTCTTAGAGCTAGAGAATGTAAATTATTGGAAGGAGTCTATGTTGTAGATACAAATTTATTTAATAAAAACCACAATGAATATAAATAGCTTTTTCTCGAAAACGGTTCATTTTATCGATATCGACCAAAGTACCTTTTTTCCTTTAAGGTTCAGGCTATCTAAAAATATTACTTGTGTGCCTTTATCTAACAGTGTGTATAAAAAATTGGCATTGGGATAATCCCATAAGAAAGAATCACATGATTCAGTTAACTGAACCTTCACCGATTCAGGAAAGTTGAATTCGGATATTTCCAAATGTTTTGCAAAATGGGTAACTCCCATCATGCATATACATCATATTTTGGTGTACGATCAATGGAACAACATCCAGAAATATTTTATTGCAAGAAGTGCAAGTAAGCTTCTTTGGCAATATGAGATTATATTGAAAATATGTAAGGATAAAAAAAAATGATGAATTTCAATGATCCCTATTCTTGTTCTGCAGAGTAGTTACACAATATTATTGATACGAAAGTACCGTATTATTATTATTTTTATGAAAATTATTAACAATCAGGTCAGGCTATACAACGTTTGCTGCTATTGAGATGCATCTTTGGCAGACTGGTCACTTTGTTCCTAAAAACCGCTGATTACGGAAGGCATCATTTTGTAAGAAGGTCTCAAGATGAAGAAAAATTCGTGAACGCATTGGAAAAGATCGAGAACTATGCGCCAGAAGAAATAGAAGTTTGCAAAGATGTAGTAAACAGAGTACTTAACAAATAGTTGTTATATCCTTACTATAGAGTTTGCATTAGAATAAATAGTTGTTGTATCCATACCATAAGATGCTCTCTCACACATGATCCGAAACTGCGCCTGTGTTTTTGTCGATTTTCTTAATAGACAAAGATAAATGAATGTAAACTTTTGCATCAATATTTTGTTTACCTATGTAGCATGTTTCAAAAGAAGGGAGGTAAGTAATTTCCATGGTTACACGTTAAAATGTATGCAACCAAGGTCTATCAATTTCAACATAAATATATAAATGTAGACTGTAATATTCTACCACTTTCTTTAATAACATTATGTGAGATCACAGAAAGAGTAGATACTTCAAGTGATTTTTTGAAATGTTCAAAACTGACCAGTTTGAACATACATACATTAGTTTCTGGACAAACAAAACTTGTTAAATGATATGCCAAACTAGATATTTCATATTCTCTAACAACAACCTTTTATCTATTCCAGAAGGATATCGTATATGGCTTTTAATTAAAGAATTAAAGAAAGGGCAGTAATCATGATCCGGTGGCCTTTGATCGAATTTCTCTTTTGCGTTCAACTATATTGAAATGTATTTATAGATATACAAATCACATATTTAATAAATATGATTTGAATTAAATTGAAACTGGTTCTTGTTGAAACTGTCTGTCATGCAGCGCTTCGTGCGTTCGAGAATATTGCATGTTAACATTAACAGATGAATTCAGTATACAATGTGCTGCAATTTATAGCAGTAGGACTTCACCCAATTAAAACTATGCAATAGTCAAAATGAAAGAGATTCTCACTTGGTATAAAAACCAATACATTTGAAATAGAGATGTGTACATTAAAGTAAGGGATCAGAGTAACTTTGACAACCTGTTTCTTGAAAAAGATGGGTCTTGAAAACTGGCAAAAGAAAAGTCTTCACTCAGTATTGACGCCTAAGAAATTTATGTCTTGTCTATATAATCGGATCACTTCCGACGGCCCACAAGGTTCGTAACTTGGACTGCCTCGTTTTTCTTTACTTTTATATGAAATTAAACACTATTTTGAACATTTTAAATGCATACATTGGTTATTTGGAGATGTACAGCGAGTCCCAAATTCGAGACCAATCATCTCGGAAACTGTAAGAGATACGAGAAAGTTCAATGGTTTTAAAATAGTTAGAAACCCACTATTAAGATGATTTTAAGAAAAGGGTGTGATATAAACACGGAAAGTAGATTCTTTCTAATATTTTCCTGAATATTAATTTTTCTGAAGATATATAAAAATGAAATGTATGCTCAGATATGGAAAACCAGTCATTGCTACATGGTCTAGAATCGAAATAAGACACATTTTCTTCTATTTAGGAGAATTTATAGGGATTTAAAAGAATTTTTCCGAATATGGTGTGAGATTAGACTGAGTTGATCCCAGGTTTTTATTTTCTTACTTGACATACAAAACAGATTAAGACCCAAAATAAACCCATAACCCATAAATGTCTATTTTCATGCTCCTGTAGAAATCATATACATCGTTCAATCGCTATCCTCCAGATCCTGCATGTTAACGAAAGTGGTAAGTGGTTATGTCTAACTAACCATAAACCTCTTTTCCTCCAAGTCGTAACATACCGTCCACATTAACCCCCTTCCCTCACTTCTGAATAGTTCAGATAGGAGCAACAATTCAACCACATGTTTTAGGTCAAATTATTGCATTTTATGGAAATTTATGACAATAGGTGAATAGGGTAAAATCCTTGTTCTCCATGTCAAAATACATGTTGAAATTGATGGAATCAACTATTTCTCAAATTTTTGTCCATTTGGCAAATGGCGATGAGTCAAATCTGGCATCACATTCGTGTTAAGCACTTCAAACTACATGGGTATCTTCAAACAACTTCCTTTTATTTTCTGTATAGGTTTTTTCATTAAAAGAAAGTTAGATATTAACTGTGTTACGATCTGCGACAGTAAGAGGCTTAATATTGAACTTTGAGGTACCTCTGAAAGTTTATTGAGTCAAACATTATGATAAATTACAGTAAGGTAAGATGATAATAAAGCTAATGGAGAACCCTTGAAACCAAAACGTCTCAGTTTGACATATGACGGTTTATGATTAAGTGTTAAAAGCTTTAGTAAAGTGAAGTTATTGACAGAGAAGTTTTGTCTGAGATGACAATATTTTTGAAGTTGAAGATAAAATACTTATTTTAAAAACTGCAAAAGATTCAAGATCAAGAGCAACCAGTTGCAAATTTTCCTTGTCAATGGAAAATAATTCCGATCAGTGCAACAGTTCATATTTTTGTAACAGTAGCAAACATTTCTTTTCATTCCATTTTTACCATTTTGACGTGGTGCCAAATTTTGCAACGCCTAACTAACTACAACCTGTATACAAAAGTAAACATTGCATCGAGACAGGCTGATTTACATTAAATGAAACACAATATCACGAATTGTTTTACTCAACAGAAATAAACGTCCTTTGTTTTTTTACGGAACGGCCTACTCGAGACCTACTTAGTAGGCGCAACGGACGGCAAAATATCAAATATCTCATAGTTGCATAAAATTACAATAAAAGCGATCCAGTCTCCAGGTCTACGGCGGCGGCGTTCGTTTTTGAGAATGGACGACAATCGTGACACCGCTGACCATTATTGGCGACCGGATCCATAGGTAGGCAACTGAAATCGGATTGAAGTGCCGCCATAGCGACAGGTAAAGATGTAATATAAATAACGACTGCGATCAGAGCGCTGGCTTGGGGGAAAGTGGGAACGAAGAGGAAACTGATACAACCTTAAAGGCTTGGTAATTGCACATTTATAACAATGCAATCAGTTCAAATCAAGTAAAGACACATTTATAATTAGGAGACAGTGGCAACGAAGTAAAGAGAACCACTTTATGACACATTTCCATGGCTTTTAACTAAATTTTCCCTATTGGTTATTAGATTTTCACGGCCGGTATTATTATTGGATATATAGTGTGCCGATAATCATTCTAGTTTATTAGGTGAGGAAGACTTACAACGTTTCTTAAAATACCATGAAGAGAATAGCCTTTTCATAAACATTAACAAGTGTTCATACATTGCCTTTAAATTATATTATTAATGGATAAACTCACATAAAAAGAGCATCAGAGATTAAGGATCTAGGTGTAATTTTTGATGAGAAGTTTCGCATGTTAATAATTTGGTAACTAAATGTTTTCAATTGTTAGGCTTTATAAATCCACAGACAAGACATTTTAGAAATGTTAACTCATATTTATACGTATATTATGCATATATGTATTTATAGCAGGATAAATTTTGCATCTATAATTTGGAATCCTAAGTATTCTTCATATATTCAGAAAATTGAAACTGTTCAACAGAAATTCTTAAAGTGTCTTGCTTATAAGTATAATTTTAATTTAGTTGCCGCTAATATAGACGCTGTGAGACTCAATTTTAATCTATTAAGTTTAGAGAATTGGAGAATTTTAAATGATCTCTTATTTATATATAAATTAGTCACTAATGCTATTGATGCTCCTCAAATATTGGCCACTATTAATTTTAATGTTGCCCCTTGACACCTTAAATCTACCTATATCTTTAATATTCCCTTTAGGAAGACAAATAACTCACAATATGCACCTTCTTGAATTATGTGATTGGCGAACCGCTACTGTTCTAACGTTGACTTTCAAGTCAAGATCTTATGTTATATAGAAATCTAAATTTTTGTTATGTTCTCTATTAATTTACTTTGCATAGTCTAGTATTTTTTATTTCAGTTATTTGCCATAACGCACTTCTTTCCTTGTTTTTTCTTCTTTTGTTTACTTTATTTAGAATACTAATTTATACATGTTATTGTATACTTTTCCACTTATATTATTGTGTACTAATATATATGAAATAACCTTTATATTATCTCAATGGATGCTATTCTTGGTTTTGTCCTGTACTGTAATAGTGACTTTCCGGGTTATGCCGAGACCTTGGCAACTGGGTTTTGTCAGCTACTACCCATAAAACTACTATATATCAAAAAAAAATCCTGTGTCATCCAGAATACAGAAAAAGTATTCATTCCATGAATACTGAATACTGTGTTAAAAAAGTATTCATGATTATTTGAATCCCGAACAACATTCAAAGAGTACTTAAATCCTGAATACATGTGTTCAAGTATTCATATTATATGAATACAATGCTGAATATTTCAAAGTAAAAATATAGTTAGGACCAGAGAACACAAGTCACAGTACCAGTGGCGGCTGCTGTGGGAGGGCTCTCTTGGAAGGTGCAGTGTGTTTGGACTCTGTTTAGTCCACTCGTGCCGGTAATCAAAAAGCAGATTGAATTACTTTTTATCTAATTTAAGGTATTTGTTTACTTGTAGTGTAAGATTTAGTAATCTACGTATTGTCTACTTTAAGATTGTAAAAGTTAGATAACTATGAAAGAAAGTAGCCATTTGAATTAAGGTCGTCGGAAAATGATCAAATTTGTGATGTTTTTTTATGTACAGAATCTAGAAAAAAAATTAAATCATGGATGTTTTGTTTTTCGACTTTTACTATTTCCTCAAATAAAATAATTTTTATAAAGCGTTTGTAAGACACACATTATTTTGCTATTCTAACTCCATATTTTAACAAATATTTTCACATACTTATAAACGAAATAGGACAATCGTATATGCAGAACTATGTAAGTTTATGTTATAACAATATTTACGTTTACAGTTATATTTAGAAAACACGTATTTTGAAAGAAAAATAAATAAATAAATAAATAAATTTAATATTCGCAGGTGGCATGAGACAACATCATGCCTGTTATATGCAAAGGTCTATATTATTCAATTCTTAAATGTCTAAAATTAGTTGTAATGGTAGAAACCACTATTTCAAGAAGAAGAAGAATCCTCAGGATTAATAAACATTCCAGTAATCATGTATTCTCAATATTTATGAGTATTTGAGTATTGAAATATCTTAAATTCATAAAATACTTTCACTATTCATGAATATTATCTTCAAGTACTAAATCCTGAATAAGTACTCGTACATATTTACAAAGATACGTAACTTTTTCTATTTCCCAAGTTTCTTAAAAACATCTGCAAGTAATAATTGGCCACAGATAATTAATTGAATGATGATAATGACGTGTTGAATACGAATACTGAATACTGTCAGATAAAAGTATTCAATATTTAACCTCTGATTACAATGTATTCGAGAAACCCAGCCCTTGTTATCTTATCAGTCACTGAAATTTAACAGAAGCTATTTTATAAATGTATATGAGCACGATATAGCACCGAAGCGTTCCCAACGCTGTCCAATTCAAATTTAAATTTTGGTATGAACCGATGTGGACCATTCCATTCCGACCCTTTCCAATTCCACATGCCAACGCAATATATACCATCGTTGGCATATTCTACCAAATTCGTTGGATCAATATCAGTAGCGTCGTCATTATCAGTGGAGTTTGGAAGATACATCCCTTAATAGAGTCATGCACATGTAACTCTAACTCTTGTCATTAATGAGATACGGTATTTTGACTGATAAAAGAAGGCCTCATGGACTAGTGCACACGTCAAATATAGGCACCCGACCAGAGAACTGCTCATTGTCTATTTTCAAAATTACTTACTGAGGAAGTCAGTGGCATGTCTCTTGAAATGCCATGAAACCTAAACCGGTGACCAACCCGCAAATTGTTTAGTTCGGAGATCAAATTAAAACTGTAATCTTCTGAATCTGTTTATACGAAGTCAAGTCAAGTCTCATAGAATCTATGATCATCTGATGGTTTAAAATCACCTTGAAATGAAAGTAGTGATTACTGTTCACGAAGATATCATAAAATCATATGCAAAGATATTGTCGACAATTTAAATATAACAGCATATCTCAATTATCTTCCTTAACAGCTATTGGATTAGAATATTTCCAAACTGATATTTAAATATATTGTTACAGTATCTCTTAGACTGATTATTCATTGCCAAGGTCAATTCCAGGCCAAAAGAAACTGTTCCAAGTCTCTAGTACAAGATTTCGGAAAGTAGAACATTCGAGAATTAGAAAGCAAAATCCCTATACTCTTCTTCGTTTATAGAAATGACCCCACGCAAGTTAATCACACGCATTCTATTAGTGTAAAACACATTCCGCAGTTAACCAAATCCTCTGATTGGAGACGGATGTATCGCGTAATATTTTACCCACTCTCCCTAATCGTAAAATCCGCATTTGGACCTCACACTTTGCGGTGTGCTATCTGTGTGGTACCACCGGCAAGCCATAATGGGCGCTCGATCATGTCGAAACGAGCTTTTCGAATTTATCGAATTATCGTAGATATATGGATAGCTTAATTTGAATTACACACAACGTTAGCTGTTCGCTGAGGCTGAAATTTACGAGGAACTGTTGTTCTCTTTCAGTAATGGAATTGTTTCCTATTTTAAATAAATTAAATATTTTTTTCCAAAGTATATGCCTAACATCACCTGTCTTGATTTCTTCTGCTACTCGATGGTGTTATGCAGAACTACGTAAAATATATTTCATTTTGAATTACCATTTCTTGAATTCCGATATACATAAAATTAACAGCTTTCGACTAAATTAAGTTGCCACTAATTCTGTTGGTAGTCGTTGGTACTACCAATTTAACTTCTTAATAAAGCATTTCATTGTAAAAACCTTAATACTCTTCTACTATGATTTTGGCTTGCGAAATGGACATATTTTCTTAATAATTTAGATAAAATTTGTGTCTAGAATATTTGCATTTCAAATCTGGTACGATCTAGTTTAATTTGTTTTTTGAAATAAATGTTTGATTATGTACATTTTTATTGAACAAACGAATATAAGATGAACAAAACATGGAAAATTTACCTGACAACTACTTAATGAGCCTAACAATGTCAAGCGACAGCATTTACAGTACCTGGAAGGAAATTATTGAATTTAATGAATTGCCCTTTGGTTTGCACAACGCTCTAGCACAAATGAATAGTTTCGGTTCTATGGCTAGGACTAGACCCAAACGCATTCATCAAATTTGTTTCTATGTTGGAATTGCTATTAGAGGTGCTTCCCACTTTAAATAGTATGACGTACATTATAATTTTGTTACTTATTGTGTCTATTTTATTAATACTTTATTTTTATTGATCACATATCGTATAAAATTTTTAACAATTTATTTTATTTTCAGGTAAGTCCAATACCATCAAATAGGGCATACCTACGATTCTTGGTAAGACACTGACATATATTTATTTTATAAATGACATTATCAACAAGATGTATAATTGAAATAAATACAACCAGCATTGCCTGTTTTAAGATCAGATACTAAGTAGTTCCGTTTTATTTAATAATTCATTTTAAAATCTTTTTTCTAATATAAATTGAGCAGAAACAAAATTGGTTTTTAAGAATTTAATCATCATTGGTATAGAATATTGTGAATTTCTCAAGTTTAAACTAACCAACACAATCTGTTTAGTATGGCACAATATGCGAATCTAAGAATACTGGTACTGAAACATCTGCTGAAGGCAAATCTCGATAACTACTATCACATCATGAAAATCAAATCGTGAGTTTTATATTCCTGGGAAACACGTCTAGTTAGAGCAATTTACACCTGTCCTGCATAAAAGAGCGGTGCTGGATTTTATGTGTGTTGATTATAATTCCAGGGATTATCGCTCGTATCTGTCGCTCTTTAAATCTAACGTTTGCAGCTTGCGCAATCGTCGACCATCGGCCTGTTTGAAGTCAGTACCTCGTGTATCATGGAGGGTGGTCTCTTTTAAGCCTTATGCTAGCCGGATCTAGTTGAGATTTCACAGTGCTGACAACATATTACTACAGGCGGAGCTTAATTATTCTTGTTTTCTTCTATATAGAAGTAGAAACGTCCCAGCATCAAAATATTGCAAACTTGGAACACATTAACAGTTAAAATAATAGTTTTACATGAACCAGAAAGTGTTTAGGGTAGGAAAAGTTATAAAAGAATACGCACGAAGATTTAATTTCCAAAAAGTTCACAAAAGTTGAACGAAATATATTTTTAAAAATGGTGCAAATTCGCACGCTCGTAAACCAAGTGTCCTGAGGCATTCAAGATTGTGCAGCTACTAACTTAAGTCACATTTAAAATTTCCTTTATTTTCTATGCTCATTTTGAATAGCCTAATCAGTTTAATCGGTATCCCAAATTGTTTCAATATTTTACATAATTTATTCCTTTTAACAGCATCATATACTTTCCTGAAGTTCATGAATAAGACCTTTGCCTTAATCCCATATTTATAGCATGTAGGATTTCCATCACAATGAATATTTGGTCCGTTGTTGACTTCCCCTTTATAAAACCTGATTAATACTCCCCTATCTGTAGTTCTGCTATAGGTTCTATTCTCTGTTTTATTAACATTGCCATCATTGTATGCCCTATATCTAGCAATATAGTTTCTACATCTGTACAATAGTCTGTTACATCTCTCTTTTTAAATTGCTATAATCATAGCATATCTCTAATCTTTAGGCATACATTCTCTTCTCCATATCCTTAGGACCATTTCATATATTCTTTACCTTGAATCGTCTCCTGCGTACTGTATGTTATCTGCCGTTATTCCGTTTTTCCCTGGACTTTTATTATTCTTTAAAGCTTCTATAATTATATCTATTTTCTTTTCTGTAGGCTCTTCCACTTGCATTCCCTCTTCTTTCACCAGTATCGTCTCCTCCTCATCTTTCTTTCCCGTTCGCTCTCTTCATTCAACATTTCTCACATATATTACTTCCCTCTTTCTTTTGTTTCCTTTGTTTATCTCTCTGTAGCAATTAAGTATTTCTTTCCTCGTATCATGACGTTCTATTTCATCTATTTTCATAATCTGTTCTGTTCTCTTCTTTTTTTCTAAACACTTTCTTTGCCTTTCATCTTTGTTCCCTGTATATTTCCTTTTCCTCCTCTTTGACTGACTGAAGTGTTTTAATCCTGAGCTTATTTCTCTTCTCTGCCTCTCTGACACACTTCTCATCCCACCATCTTTTCTTCCCTGCATACTCCTTTTTTGGTATTACTTTCTCGCTTGCTGTGTGTATGATGTTTTCGATGTTTTCTTGCGAACCTTTCCTTATCTATTCTTCATACTTCTTTTCGAATCTCTGATTTTGTAATGCCGCCATATTTGGTTGCATTTTTTTCCTCTTTACAGATTTGTTTATCTTCAAATCTATTCTCACTAGATAGTGATTCAAGTTTATGCTTCTATCATTTTCATCTACACAAACATGATCAATTTCGTATACGTTCCATCTGGGGATGACCAGATGCCTTTCTGTTTATCTTTTGTTTTAAAGAATATACTCATTATTTAAATTTTCTGAAAATGCAATTAGCCTACGCTCATTAACATTGCTCTCTTGATTTTTACTTTCTGTTCCTACTATACTTTTAAACATCCTTTCCCGTCCTATTTTCGCATTTGATCCCTTACCATCATTCTTATTGTGTTTTTATTCAGCTTGCTATAATTTTCTTCTAATTTCTCATAAAATTCTTCTTTTTCTTCCTCTGTTGGCGCATATATATTTAATATCTCCATATTAATTTCTTCTATAGTTTTAATCATGCATATCCGATCTGAAATAGCTTCAAATTTAGTAATTTTATGCTTCCTATTTTTATTTATAAAAAATGCTGTTCCGTATCACCTTGTTTCGCCTGCACTCGTGAAGAATAAATAATTCTCTAATTCCCATGTTGTTGGAAATAATTTCGCTGAATCATGTGTGGATTTTCAAAATCTCAAACATAAGTATTATAACTGGTATACATCCTATTCCATGTAAAAATAGCTTCATCTGTAACTAACACGTCAGCTGTTAATATGGGATTTTACGCATTTTGTTGCAGCAACTATTAACAAAATCTTATTTGTAATGGATAATAACTTAGTATTAATGCTTGGACACGCTATATATTGTACGGATATAATTGATATTCGTGTATGATACGTCACACTGTTGACTGGGATATTCCTTATATTTGTTGAGTGACACTCTGGACCTACATCTCTTCCACGATTCGGCCGCAAATTTACCGTAACACTCCCGCATTGCACTACCGCGGCATTAGCTGCATTCGGCACATGTCTAGGTTGAATATATTACAACTTCAACAATTTTTTTCTCGGATACTCTGAGTTTTATAATTTTTTTTACTATATTGACGCCATTTTTCATGACGCCCCAAATTTTTTTTTTGGAAAAGTTATATTTTAAGGTATTTAGGAAGTAATTTTTGGGGTTTTTTTGATTTGAACCTCTCTCTACGAAAATATTCGATTCTCAAAATAGTCAAAAAAATTATGTATTTACGAAACGAAAACGGTAAAATTTCGAAATTGGAATTTTGGTAACAACTAGTTGAATGATATTGTCTTTATGGTCTTCTTTTTAGTTCATGACAATCGCCTAATACATTTTCAGTGTAATCGGCAAGGAAAAATATATATTTTTTGCCAACTATTATATATTCGCAAAACTCAGAAGAATGAAAAAAGTTTCTAAGTTAAATGTAGTATTATAAGCTATTTTTCTTTTTGGAATTATTTAATGTAGAGAAAAATTCTGAAAGAAATAAGGCCAAGGGGTACTAATTTCTTTCATTCTAAGACATGAGGGATGATGATGACGACCATGATGATGATAATAATTGTGGTCAAACTGACTATACGAACTATGATGATTGTTGAGTGCACTTTATAGTTGCATTCATCTCACTGAGGGTATATATAAGGATGTTATATACACTCTCTGTTAAGGGATAATAATTATGCAAAAAGAGCTTCCACTTGTCTTTGAAATTTGCATAAGAAACCGCTAAATCGAAATCAAAAACGTTTGTCATTAAACCCGTTAAAGGTTATCGCAGACATGCCTTTATGGTCATTTTATGTGAAAGCCTCCCATAATTAATACCATTCAATTAATGAGATCCACGGTATAAATTAATATATTAAAATCATTGCCCATTCTTTCCCCGTCCTTAGCAACCGTTCTTGCAGGTTATAAAATGAATTATAATACAATATATCTCTATTAGTAGGTGATTTATGCCACATATCCATACGTATCTACTCGAACAGGATCTTCCGGTTGACCGTTTACATGTATTAACTATATGCAAGTCTAAACAGCCGTTGCGGGTTCAAATAATGGCCTTGCGCATTTTTCTGCCGCTCACTTCGGCCGGCAAGGCCTATAAGTGATATTTTTTTCATATCTGATCATTTCGAAACGCGCAGCGCCACCTTAGATCTCCTTAAACACTCTTATGTAGAACAAGATCGCGTTGTGTGGTGCATTTGTTATTTATTGCCGATTATCGTGCCAGATTAGTGTGGGGAAATGTTTTTGTCGCTGGGACTTTATTGACAAGCGAGCTACACACCTAGCGACGTGTATTTCGTGTGATGACATCATTAGCGGCTGTTAAGGCTACACATTTTAGCATTTCTCTTTGTGACTGATTTTATTGTTAACTGAAATACATTATTAGTTACCAGGAGACAACAAGGATGTTGGATAAATGTCAAATTGAAATGGCAATATGAAATTATTTCCCTTTGGAAATTAATCTGTGCATAATATTTATTTATACATGGCTGAGCGTTGAAATGCATTTTATAGGAACAATTTTCGGGCGATAAATGCCACTCTAATGCCTGAGGGCTTTATTAACGGTCTCGGACGTTAACTACTGTAATGGACTCCTTTTATTGTGGTGTGTACTCTATTTTATTTTTAAGGAAAATATCATTTTGTAGACCACATCTTATGATAAAAGATAATCGCCTGAACTCTTACTTTTCCTAAATATTTTTTCAATTACACCCAATGGCCGAAAATGTAGAGAGTGACTAATCGCTATAGTCTGTTTGGAAATGAAAGAGAGTAATAAAACCCTGAGATAAGAACCGGCCATGGGCGTGGTAATATTTCGTTTCAGGTAATTATCGGACAACACTAATATTGTGACAGATCAATCCAGTCTTAGAGCTGAATATACGAAGACGTGCTAGTGCAGTAGAGTAGAATTCGACTTGTGTTTAGTGACTAGTGTGCCAGTGGATATAATATTGTTTGGGTAAAATGTCGAACTTATCAGATTACGTACCTGCAAAACGCGTGAAAAGATGTGCGCTGTCTCAGAATGAGAAGATTATTATATTAAATGTATTTAATGCATTGAAACACCAAAATGACAGGGATTGGAAAATCGACTATCTACAGACTTTTAAAGGAAACAAAAAATGAACAAGATACTGTGAATCCCCAAAAATCATCTACAGGAAGGTCAAAAGTCGTTATAGATGATTTCTTCAAAAATGTCTTTCGCTGAAAAGTACATTCATTTTATTTTAAAAAAGAAATACCAACGCTAAACAAAATTTTAAGTGAACTTTCAGAGGACAACGATTTGCCAAAAATCAGTAGAAGCAAATTATGGGCCGTCTTACGAGAGTTGAATTTTTGCTGGAAAAAGCAGAACAGGAAGTTAGTTCTTATCGATAAAGATGAAATTATTTGTTGGTGAAGATTCTACTTAAGATCAATTAGAAAATTCCGTGACGAAGGGAGGAATATTTATTATCTAGATGAAACTTGGGTCAACGAAGGATATACTGTAACAAAAGTATGGCAAGATAAAAATATAAAAAGTTTTCGACAAGAATTTTTGTATGGACTTTCAACAGGGTTCAAGGCACCTTCAGGTAAAGGGCGAAGATTAATAGGGACACATATAGGTAGTGCCAGTGGCTTTGTAGATAGCGGTTTACTTTTATTTGAATTTAAAAATCCAGGTGACTATCACGAAGACATGAACGCAGATATTTTCGAAGAATATTTTATACAGATGTTGGATCTTATTCCTCCGGGGTCTGTAATTGTCATGGATAATGCCAATTACCATTCACGGCAGACCGAGCGGACGCCTACGACTTCTTGGAGGAAAGCCGATATAATTCAATGGTAATCCGGAAAAAACATGTTTTTTAAACAAATATGGTGAAAAAGAAACTTTTGAGACTTATCAATCTTAATAAACATCAGAAAAAATATGTTATCGATGAAATGGCAAAAAATCGCCAAATAACGGTACTACGGTTACCACCTTATCACTGTGAACTTAACCCAATCGAATTAGTTTAGGCGCAGGTAAAAGGAGATGTAGCGGAAAATAATACGACGTTTAAATTAAGTGACGTGAAAATTTTGTTAAGAAATTCCTTGGAACGAGTAACTGCAGATAACTGGCAAAGATATATACATCATGTACAAAAAGAAGAGGAGAAAATTTAATTGATGTTACTGTGGAACCTATCGCTATCAATCTAGGAGACGAATATAATGCATCAGAATATTCAGAGGATGAATTTTAATATACCTACTTTTTTATTTTCTTTATTGTACATTTATACAACACTACATTTATTCACCATAATTTGAATTTTCAAAATACATATATTTTTGTGTGGAATAAAAGTCTATTCATTAAATTTAAATAAATATTTTTGTAATAATATCGAATAATTTTATTTGAATTACTAAAAACCCTCTTAACCCGGTTATGATGCTTAAAGTAGCCTCATATTTTGAAATGATGTTTTTATATTGTTTACTTATAAGAGAAATGGGCCGAGATATTGAAGCGGCATAGACAAAGACGGATTGTCGGGGATTAAATTTTAGCTACCTGCTACAATTTAGTCCGGACCGATAACACCAAACTTTGTAAAAGGACACCTCATCTATATCGATAATACATAATATAAAAACAGAGATAATATATAAATATTACATTTATTTACGATTTGCATACATAATAAGCTTTTATTACTCTCTTTCATTTCTAAGCAGACTATAGTAGACAAGCGCGACGGGCGAAGCATGCGAGGAGCAACATTTCATAGGCGTACTAAATTAGAAGGCGATCATATATAAAAAATATATAAAAATGACAAAAATAATTGCATTACATAATATCCATTATATTTAGTGGAAACAGTGATATAAGTTTTTGCCAATTTCGAGAATTTGGAGAGTTATTTCCAAAAGTTGTTATCTTGTATTATCAATCACCCAGAGCCGAAAATAACTTCTGTTTTAATTATTTATGGCGGGAAAATCTCAACTTTTGACAAATTTTGCAAAACCGTACAAATATTATTGCTACTTTCATTATTATGTGGTGTTAATAAGTTTATTTTGAGCTTGACCATCTACCACGACAGTCTTATGACGAAAATAAATCGCGCAAATAATAGCGAATTTCGCATCCATAAGAACAAAAAGCTTAGAATACATTGGACTATATAAATATACACACAAACTATTCATTATTAGTTACTAGCACTGTCACTATAACGGTCACACATTAACACTGATTATATCATATCATACCGCTTTCCGTATGACCTTTATGCATCCGTTTTTCGTTAAAATTTATTATATTCTTCGATCCAGATTCTGATCTTCTAATATTTATTTTAAATTGTTTCTTCGCCATATTACTATTTCGGTTTTTTCTATTACTTTACTCGTTTCGATTTAATTTCGCGTCCGTTACTTTGCGGACCAATGTTTATTGAGACTTTTCTGCTTATTTTCGTTCATACTATTACCTCCTTAAATATTTTAACACCCTGTATTATAAGCATATAACGCTTTATTTTTGTTTGTATCTCGCATAATAAAGCAGAAAAGGGCGTGGGCCATTTTCGCATAACGACACTATGCATCAAAGTTTACACCTCACGACGCTTCAGATTTTGATTTTATCCAGTCTGTAACGCTTTTCACGGAACAAATCCGACCAGCTGCCGCTTTGTCTTTGATGTGCAGCAAGTCCCCAATGAGAATTTAGCCCCGGTCCTGTTATCCCTCAACTAAAACCTATCGTAAAGCGCCGCGCCGCTTTGTTCTCGAGCAAAAATAAAAATTATTAATTTACTCTCGGAATGCAACCGTGACGGCTCGCGATCAATGGACTCATTGTCTTCAGCGCTATTACTCCAACAGCTGACTCGAGGTAAACAGAGCCGTAAACACCTCGACGGCGATGTCTCCGCATTTTCCGAATCCGCGTAACGGTCGAATCTACGTCGTTGTGCACAAGTTATCGGGACTTCCATCTGGCCGGGCCCGCATCTCCATCGCGACATTATCAGACGGACTCTTCGGTAAGTACGATATCGTGACATAACGGAGCCCCGACAAACGTCAGGGTCGAGGAATCATACTTAAGTGCTGATTTTATATGGATAGTTATAGCACGGGAGCATATTTTTCTTAACATTTATTAAATATTTAATAGTTATTTATGCAATAAGTATAAAAAGTAAGTGTTTATTGCACGCGACGTGAAATTGTCCAACGAGGACGTCAGGCCGAGTAGAACAATCCGATAAGTCCAATAAGCACTTTTTGTACGAATTGCATATAATATTTTTTCTACGTTCATGCAAAAACCAAAAAATATTTTATTTAGATGACACTAAGTGTAGAAAAATATGACGTCGATTTGAACGTTTGTCATGGTGACAAAACGCTGTAGATGAATGCAATAATAGTACATTATACTATAAGGGAGAGACATGATATTTTTTCCACGGTCTCATTAACTTAAAAACACATATTTTGTCATTATGAAGTAAGTAGCACCAGAATGATTGTATTCGGATTTGGGCATTTATTTAGTAGTCATTGACTTATTGTCATAACTACAAAATAAACAAACAAAAAGAATTGTCAAATTAAGGTGCTAGTTTGGTTTAGTTTAAAGTTTGTTTAGTGCACAATGAATAATTGTGAGTCGGAAGAGATTGTGGAGGCTGCAAATATTGCAATAAGCAATTTGCTGCTTACGAAGTCAAGATCTTTATACAATATAGCCTACAATCGGTTCAAAAAGTGGTGCGCCGAGAAAAATGTTCAAGTATATAGCGAGAACGTTTTGTTGGCATAATTCAGTAAAAATGCAAAGAATTACAAGTCTTCCACATTATGGGAGCAATATTCTATGGTTAAGTCATGCTTGATAAGTTGATCTCATTTTTGAAAAGAACCGGTGACGGATATCAAGCGAAAAAATCGAAAATATTGACAAAGGGTGAAATAGACCGTTTTCTATCAAGTGCAGATGACAAAGAATTCTTAATGATTAAGGTAAGATTACTTTTGTTGTTAGGTATTTCAATTATTAAGTATTTTGATTTTTTATAGGTTGGATTCATTCTGGGGATTGCCGGAGTTTGTCGAACTGATGAACTAGTCAATTTAACTGTAGATGATATTGAGGATGTAGGCTCTTCCGTGATTGTAAAAATTCCAAACACTAAGACAAAGATTCCATGAACCTTTCTGGTTACCGATGTGGGAAATATGCTTGAATTGTTTCGAAAATACCTGTCCCTTCGTCCTCTCCACGTCAAGCATAAGCGCCTTTTTATGTACTACAAAGCAGGAAAGTGTAGTTCGCAGCCAGTTGGCAAGAATACCATGGGAAAAATTCCGAGTGTAGTAGCTTCGTATTTAAAATTACCTGATACTGCATGTTATACTGGTCACTGCTTACGAAGATCTTCATCGACATTACTGGCAGATGCTGGTGTGCAGATCACGACAATAAAGTGTCATGCTGGTTGGAAATCAACGACAGTCGCTGAGGGTTATGTCGAGAACTCCATTGAAAATAAGACCAAAATTGCTAATCAGGTTTTAGTAGGTACCACTACTAGCGCAATCACAAAAACTGTAAATGTAGGCGAAAGTAATATTCCTTCTAATATTAATTTTGAAAATTGTGCAAATGTAACATTTAATTTAAATGTCAATAAATAATTTCAATGTTCTCTTTTTTTTTCATGAAAAACGTTCTCCATAATGTAAATTCCCTTGGGAGCATTATACTCTCTTGAGAATAATCGACTACTTCTATTTTAATTTTGATGTCATAGAAACTGATTTCTACTCCCGACCGTGGAAAAATATTTTATTGCACTAGGATTGTATTTCAAATTGGATTATTTCAAAAATGGTTACGCCTACCGACTTCAGCAAGGTATGTATATCTTTTCCAAATAAAACAGGTAGAAAAATCAATTACTTCGATAGTCAGATGGATACCTTAAGATGCAAAAAAGTTCTGTCATTTAAAAGATACATGATGTGACACAAGTGGTGTCCTCTACTAGTGACGTCAAAATTAGAAACATATTTGAATTTCTCGTCCGCAAAAACACCCGATTTAAAAATTTTATGTAAATATTTGGATTTCTTAAGAGTTATTTACAAATATCGAAAATAAAATTTTAAATTTAACACCCTGTATCTCCGTTAATATTGAGTTTTCGAAAAATTGTTATAGGCCTTTGTGACCCTAATTTTTTGTGAGGAATCACCTTCTGAAGTCTTGACGCATACACCCCTGGATACTTCTGTCTTTGTAAAAATTCTGGACTTTTTGGTCTTGTAACACTCAACTTATTGTCAAACATGTGATTTGATGGGAAAGTCTGCTTATTTCTTGATTTTTCTTAATTAAAGTCATAGTTCTCAACATTGCGTAGTAAATTTATGGTGTATATGGTTTCTGGGAGCGTTGCTTTACACCAATCTTCAAACTTTTAGTACTCCAAATCATACCTCGCTTTAGATTTTATCGGAACTAGTTGAGACCACTCCATTTGCCCCTACTTCTATATCAGAGGGTAAACCTCCATCGGCATGACTCATTTCGAAATGCTCTTTTTATATTCATGGGTTTTGACAGCATCCATGCGAAGGGTAACATAGGAAAACTTGATTCGTAAACTTAATAGTAGGTACTTTTTTTTGTTCATAAAAAATCCACCAGCTGCTTGTCGCGTCATTTACCACCTTTTTGCCAAATATATTTTTTCCGTATTATTTAATGAAAGCAACTGTTGTGCTTTGTAAATTCGTATTACTACACTCGATGTTTTATCGATAACTTGTGATAATATGAATCTACTGGGAAATACGTCCTTCCCGGTCTAGAAAAAGGTTGAATTCAATAATTATCTAATCACACGAAATTATGAATAACTAATAAATATCTCTTGTCTAATAATGATGATTATTAGACCGGCGATGACGTCACCACTGAAGATGATGGTAATGAAGAACGGCGAAACGTTTGGAAGCATAAGATGCGACCAGTCTACGTCTCAGAACCACCACTATTCCGACCGTATGAGTCGTAATACCAACAACAGAAGTTGAAATCAATATGTGGGCGAATCCAAGGTGCTGATATAGAGTTCGCTAGACAGAGCCTAGCCTGAGAACAACAAGGGCAGGTCAAAAGTTATCAGATAAGACTAGAGATGTGCATCTTAATTCTGTTAATGACAGTGACCACTTACCTAGGTTATGGGATGTCAACCCGAAAAACCACTATAGATCAAATAACAATACTGGCCGTGAAAAACCGCTGCCACCATTAAAGTTTAACAAAATTATATACTTATTTTATTAATGTTACCGACATTTGTTGTGGACCGGTTTGCTCCGTGACTGTAAGTTCGAAAGGTTAATTAGACTCGTCCTCATTAAATGTTTACTTTTACTTAGTGGCTTGGTTTATTGTAAATATTGCTGTAAAACGCAAGACACAATGTACGAGATTTATCACTGATCCGTTACTTCAATCTTCGCGCTCATCGATGGTTCTGTCTTGGGATTTAACAAACACTTTTCAAGGCATGGTTTCTCGAAAGTGTCGCTGTCTTTTTCCATAAACTATGAAACAGTATTTATTCATTCATTGAGTAAACAATCTCTTTCCTAGTATATCTCGTTGGCGGCTCTTACATGTCCTTGTTCTGTTCACGTGAATTATTTAATTAATGTTGAAATTAACTTAATTTAGTCAAAGAACTTATAATTCAAGATTAATACATAACATCAAAAGTACAACAAAAATATTAAATAAAAAAATGCAGCATTTTTTAAATTGTCAAATGCTGCGAATTGCACCGGTCACTCTTTCCGGAGAAAGTCTGCTAAGATACTGACTGATGCAGGAGTAGACATCATCACTCTTAATGGTGGATGGAAAGCAACGAGCTTGGCAGAAGGAAATTATAAAGGATTCCGTTCAACAAAAACATCAAGTAGCTTCAAAAATATTGAGTCAAATGTAGATCAATATAAATACAAACTCGGCCTCTACTTCATCAAATACATGCCATGGACTTTCCATAACCAATTGTAAAAAAGTTACAGTTAAAATTTATAATATTAATTTCAGTTGACAATAAATGAATAGTTAGTTCAAGAATTATTGTTATTTTACTCGCACTTGTTAGGAAAAATCGAACTTTTCCTAACTCAAATTAATTATTAAATGTACAACTTTTCAAAACTCTATTAAAAATACGTTTTTTTTTTATTCTAAATGACTTGTCAGCCTGTAAATAGTTATACAGTCTGGAGAAAACTTGTATAATTGATACAGCGATGAGATATCTCTAACTTGCTCAGATTTTTTTTAGATTGCCTCTAAAGCTCTGAATTAGTTCAAAATGGCACCTTTAAAGTTTGACACATTTCATCTATCATCATCAATCAAACAAGATTCTATACAAGTCCGTAAATAGTTAGAAATACTTCATTATACTTAAAAGATTTTATGACTGTGAAACATTTATCAACTTTCTTCACAATGTCCTTCTTCAAACTGTTCAATTCAAATCAGACGCCTTTGATCAAAACGTCTTTTATTAATGTCACGAGACCAAATCGTAGTAGGTGGGTGTTAAACTGATGCAATTAAAATGTCAGTGATCAATGATTTTCAATTGTTTCGATTTAACATCCACCTACCACGGTTTGTTGAGAGAGACATTCAATATATTATTCTTCATTTTTAAATTATTAAGTTACAGTTATTTTATTCATACTCCAAGTGCTGATCTTTAACGATTAAAATCAGGCTTTGAATTATGGAAAATAATTAAAATAATGGTTGTAGTAATATATTCTACGTTTCTTGTAAATTTTGCGGGAGATTATCATATCTGTTATTCGTAGACGGTATATTTTAAAGCGTTCTTACAGTCCAACAGGTGGCATGAATGAAAATAAAGTGATATACCATGATGTCACTTAATTACTCATATAATTCATTATGCTGTCACATTAACTTGTCTTTCATTCAAACAACATTCTACACCAACGTTGCAGCCAGCTGGTGATAAATCAAATCGTTAGTTTTTCACTTATTCACGACTGAACATAAAATGCAATGTGTTAATTATTTTTAAACTATAATGACGCCTTGTTTGATGAATTTAGTTATTAATATATTATTTTGGTAATTTAAGATAATTGCTGTTTTGTACGGAATCTGACCCAACGTATTTTTCCCAATCATTTGCTTGGATCATTTATTATTGTTATAATATACGAAAAACGTGAATGCTCAGTATACGGTTGACGAAGAGACGCATATCTTGGCTTTCATTATCAATTATACTGTATTGTAGTCCAAGACAGTACAACTTTTCTCTACGACAAGCTCCACATATAGCAAAAATCAGTCTCACCTAATTAAAAAATAATGTAGGTACATTTTATTGTACATTTGAAGATGACAACATACCTTGATTGACATTTTTCCAAACAAATATCCTAGGAGCACATTTTTAGTGTAGCGTTTCACGTTTTTAAAGGAACACCATTTAACAGAATTATCATAAGTTTTGTTGTAGTTGATTTTCCCGGTAACTGCTTCCTTTCGCTTCCTCCATCGCTTTAAAAAATTCAGGAGGCTACTAAGAATATCTTCTGTACTACTATTACTATTAAAATACATATTTTATATGAAAAAATGTCATTTTATTAGATGTTTCTCACGTATTAAATATGGCGTATATGAACCGAGTTTGTTGATATTATTGCTAGGCATCCGTCACAACTTTCAACTCGACTCCAATAAAATTTACTTGATTTTAGTTATCAAGTCATTTATTTTCACAAATATGTGTTTTATACATATACCGGTCATGTAGAAAGTTTTGTATAAAAATCGTGCGTCGTAATGCGATAATAACTACTTAATGCCCGTGATATATAAATAACTATTATTTTCAGCCTCGTAATTGTATAGGGTGTTTGGTGAACGTTTGCCAGATTAATTTGACCAAAAGGAGGAGTGGTTTGCAATCTCTTCAACCCCAACAACTCAGTCGTGGCCCCATGGATTTTTTATTTCAACTTGTTCATTGTTGTATCTGTAAATGATACTGCAGGAAACAACTACTCCGCGGACTAATGCCCCGACCGGCATCTAATATATCTCACCATATCTCACTTGTTCGTTGTGTTTAGAAAAATCCCAGAATTTAGTATTTAAACTTCAAGCTTCAAATTCAAAATTACTTCCAAGTAACATCTAATTTTCATTTTATTAACTCACAGTAAGTTTATGGAAGAGGTAAAAATAAATTTAGAGATCAATTTAACGTTACAATAAAAAAGTAAATAGAGGCGATAGTGGTCTTCAAATTCCTTTAAAAATATATCTAGTCTATCCCATTTCCACCGGCATGCAACGTGCCATAAAAAACTTTAAATAACATCACTAATTCGCTAAATAAGTTTATGGGGACACATCAGGCCGATATTCGATGTTCGAGACGAAGAACTGTTTTTGCGTCAATAACACGCACGAAGCGAATAAATACTGTTATCTCACTCTTGCGCAGTTGAAATCATCATCAGCATTTTCCTTACATAGGGTATTAACATTCCTAACTGTCAAATTTTGTAGATAAAGCTTACAACTGACTTTTGATTTCTTCTCATACACACTAATAAAATATTGTTCAATTAATGAATGCATTTTTTTAAATGTTTTTTCTTTTAATTTAGGAAGAGTAAAAAAGTGTTAAATTAAATTCTGCGCAGAATATTATCATTCTGTTTAAACTTGACCAATGGACAAAAAATGTTTGGTATAATTTTAGAGGTGACTTACTCTCAATGAACACCTTGTAGTATTTGAATTTACTTGAATTCAAAGTCAAGTGATATTTGGCTCACTTTGAAGGAACTCCTGCGTGCAACTTTCTTTATAGGTATGTTCAGTTAAATTGCAATATTTTGGAACCCCCTACGCCTCTGTTGTGTGCCGATTCTTATGAGGAACGCCATTTATTAAACATACATACAGGTACCAATTCCTTTTAGCTAGATGCTATGCGAGACTAAATAATATAAGTAGATACGTTGGTATCAATCGCAGTCAGACTTCAACTTCACCATCAATCAAGGTCAGAACGACCTGAAAATGCTTTAACTGTAGTCGATATTATGATAAACACGTCCAATCGGACATATTCTTCGACTTTTCGTGAATAGTCATTTTTAACCACGTAGTCAGTAAAAATCGTGCCATACTAATGACCCCTATGTGTAAATTTAAGAATGTCAACGACTCAAGCCCGATCCATGTATCACTCGTGAATGCAGATACGGAGAGAGAAAAAATGGGAAGTAAACGTCTATCTAGCCCACGTTTCTGATGGCAGATTGCGGTGGCTAACGTAGCTATAAAAACTCCATTGTAATTCTAAATCTGGACCAGATTAGTTGACGTCTTGCTGGTTTGTTGAACTTTGAATTCTGAATATTATTAATATAGAATTTGCGTGAGCTTTATATCAGGTAAAGCAGCATATCAGATGATCCATCTGAGGTACAATGAGTGCCAAACTGAGTATATGGTTGTGCTTCTTGCAGAATGGTTCCGGTCGAATACAATGCAATAGTTTGAAAGGCAAATAAGGAAAAAACAATTATAATTTGCGGTTAGACAAATATGGAAACAAATTTTCGTTTCTTTTCGTGAATGTAATAGCTATTGTTACCACATGTCATCTTTATGGGTATAAGGAAGTGCATGAATTGGTAACATGTTTTAATCAAATAATAAATATAATATCAAAGTAATGTATATTACGAGTATTTACCACAAATTATCAGGTACACAATATACAAAAATGTATTTCGCATAATCTTATCTTGAATCTATTTTTCTCACCAACCCTTTTTGACTATCAGAAGTCTCTAAGGTTGTCATTTCCCTTACTGATGAAAAGAATTTTATCTTAGCAATAAAAGTATTCATTTTTAATCCTAGGAGCTAAAGTTGACACTTTTAATCCTTAGATTAAATGTGTTAAAATTAATAATTAAATGGAGGATATCGGTTGGAGAAAAAATAGCATATTTTATTCGGATTAAAAGTGTCTTCTTTGTCTCACTAGAAAAGAGATACTTTTAATCCTAATACAACAATATACTAATTTTTAATGGTGTTTTGAAAAGTTGTACATTTAACAACTAACTAATGCAAAATTTTCCCACACGCAAAAAATACATCATATTTCTTGAACTAACTATTCATTTATTATCAACTTAAATCATCTATTATTCTTATTATAAATTTTTTCCACGGTCGGGAGCAGAAATCAGTTTCTATGACATCAAAATTAAAACAGAAGTAGTCGATTATTCCCAAGGGAGTATAATGCTCCCAAGGGAGTTTACATTATGGAGAACGTTTTTCGTGCAAAAAAAGATAACATTGAAATTATTTATTGACATTTAAATTAAATGTTACATTTGTACAATTTTCAAAATTATTATTAGAAGGAATATTACTTTTGCTTACATTTACAGTTTTTTGATTGCGCTAGTAGTGGTACCTACTAAAACCTGATTAGCAATTTTGATCTTATTTTCAATGGAGTTCTCGACATAACCCTCAGCGACTGTCGTTGATTTCCAACTAGCATGGCGCTTTATTGTCGTGATATCCACACCAGCATCTACCAGTAATGTCGCTGAAGATCTTTTTCCCATGGTATTCTTGTCAAATGGCGGCAAACTACATTTCTCTGCTTTGTAGTACAAAAAAAGGCGCTTATGCTTGACGTGGGGAGGACGAAGGGACAGGTATTTTCGAAACAATTCAAGCATATTTCCCACATCGGTAATCAGAAAGATTCGTGGAATCTTTGTCTTAGTGTTTGGAATTTTTACAATCAAGGAAGGGCCTAAATCCTCAATATCATCTACAGTTAAATTGACTAGTTCATCAGTTCGACAAGCTCGGGCAATCCCCAGAATTAATCCAACCTATAAAAAATCAAAATACTTAATAATTGAAATACCTAACAACAAAAGTAATCTTACCTTAATCATTAAGAATTCTTTGTCATCTGCACTTGATAGAAAACGGTCGATTTCACCCTTTGTCAATATTTTCGATCTTTTCGTTTGATATCCGTCACCGGTTCTTTTCAAAAATGCGATCAGCTTGGGGAATTTGCTTATATCTATGTTGTCGTAAATGATCAAGCATGACTTAACCATAGAATATTGCGCCCACAATGTGGAAGACTTGTAATTGCATTTTCACTGAAGTATGCCAACAAAACATTCTCGCTGTATACTTGAACATTTTTCTCGGCGCACCACTTTTTGAACCGATTGTAGGATTGTCGTATAAAGATATTGACTTCGTAGGCAGCAAATTGCTTATTGCAATATTTGCAGCCTCCACAATCTCTTCCGACTCACAATTATTCATTGTGCACTAAACTAAACGAAACTAGCACCTTAATTTGACAATTCTTTTTGTTTGTTTATTTTGTAGTTATGACAATAACTCAACGACTACTAAATAAATGCTCAAATCCGAATACAATAATTCTGGTGCTACTTACTTCATAATGACAAAATATGTGTTTTTAAGTTAATGAGACCGTGGAAAAAATAGTATATACCATTCGGGAGAGATGCTATTTTGTCCTCGGTGCATTATAGCCCTCGGGCTTCAAATTGCACCTCTGCCAAAATAACGCATTACTCTCCCTTATAGTATAATGTACTATTATCTGTCATTTTATACAATTGGTTATGGATATATACCCAATATTTATGAGCCTACTTGGCTTTGTTGAACGGAATTCTCTATACAGGATGTCCGGAATATGAGAGCTGTAATTTTAAGAGCTTATATAATGCAATAAAAAACTCTTATGAAAAAAATGTCTAAAACGAATAGTTTGTCTGCAAATTGATTTTGAAAAATAAAAATCAACTGCAATAATATGCAAAACTATGTTAAGAAATTACAAACTAAGGTACAATTAAGGTTAAGTAAAAGCACCTGTAACGTAATTTATTCATAAATTGATTTATGGTTTATGGTTTTTATTAGGATTAATGACGTAAACAATTGAAGTTTCCGTGGAATTCGTTAAAACTGTAACGGACTGTAACGTACGACAACGTAGCAGTGTCAGACTGCTTCTGATAATCTAAACGTAATATTAGTCATATTGGTGCGTACAGCTAATGTGATTCATTTTTTTCTTTGATGTTTGTGAGTGTACATAAACAAAAATGGGCAAAACTCTCTTGCTAAGAGACGTTTGTACAGTACTTCTTGCAAGAAACAGAAGTCATTTTAAACACTTGTAACTATTATTCTGTGTCGTGAAAAGAGCTCTAAGAAAACCATTGGCAGTAGGTAGACATTTAGGTGTACCTATTTGTAATAATTATGTATAAAACATAACAAACCTAAGATAGCCTGTGAGCGACGTTGTCACATATCCTAGACCTGTTTGCTGTTATAATTCTGTTACCCTTGGTCAGAGAAAAAAAATTGTTAAGTCACGCATATTCCTTCTACCACGTTAGTTGCTTTCCATCCATCATGCCTTTTAAGAGTCGTGATGTCTGCTCGTGCGTCAGCCACTATCCTGACAGACATGTAAAGAAACAGTGGCCGGTGTAATTCTCAGCATTCGGCAATTTAAAAAATTCTGCAATTTTACCATCGCATTGTCTTGTACCTTTCCATTTCTATATTCTAGGAAGAATCTTGTATGCTCAATTGGTGACGGACGAAGAGCATTTCGATAAAATTGACTCCATTGATTTTGCCGTTAGAAATAATAAATTCTCTTCTCACGTTCATCTTTCTGTTGGGAATCTTTATCAATATATCTTCTTCTATGTCTTTTATGTGTCCAAGCTGAAGAAATGTTATTTTTTCACGACGGCATTCTCCACTGATACCAATAATCAATATAATCTGAAACAAGAAACAATTTCAATATTTGAAGACAGTGTAAAAATTATACGTTACTTTCATCATCAAAAAATAGGCTAATAGAACTGTCTCAGTGTTAACAGCTACTTCCTTTTGATGACTCCAATCTTCAAATAGGCGATAGGTTTTTCATATTTATCTCTGAATTTTGTCAGCAATAATTATCGAATCGCGATTTTTGATGAATCTCCTATATCATCTTTCATATTACCGTTGGAAGCAGAATCTTCTGGCATTTTTCATAAGTCACTGACAATTCACATTTTAGAAATTCACAATTTTCAATAAAAAATTATGCTAACTAGTTATTTCAGCTATTCTCAAGACACTATTAAAATAATCGTATGTGCAACTCGTAGGAAAAGCGTATTTCCCTTATATGGCGTACTTTTTGAAAAACCTGCTCCTGATGTGGAAAAAATTCACTTTTCCTAACTCATTGCCCAAATAGCTTCATTATAAACTTATTCTACTTATCTTTCATCATCATCGTGATTCATCTTAATTTTTCTTCCTTATAATACTTAAACACTCAGTAACTAGATATCAATGTAAGTAATGATAATAAGTAAAAATAATTATTTAGAAAAAAATAGTGAAATTATTTCCATCATTAACTATTTGGTACATTTCTCATTCATGTCCAGGTCCCTCAGTTAATACTAGACGTGAAATTAAAAATATATATATGCTCAGGTTTTATGATGCAATTAAGAGAAATAAAATCATAATAAAAATAATTTGTTGTTTGTTTACTAATTTAGTAATTTACATGTTTTCTCTCATATTCAGTCGTTTTTTAACGCTCGGCGAGCTTCCAGCTTGAATATTAATTTGACGTAATAATTTCATTCAGCAACCTCGATGATTCGTTCAGGAGTTTGCACACTACTATCAGAGCGTAAACGCAGAGTGAAACATATTACATATACGTGAGGATAAAAATACTTCATGAAGCATTTATATTCTAAAAACATATAGTTTTATGAAACAGAATGTGTAACAATTACTTATGATTTCATATATACAAAATAAAAGCCAAAGTTAAAAAAATATTGACATCTGTTCAATAGTGTGGTGGATGCATGTATTAGGTCAGAAAGCGAAGTCTTTTAAATTGACCTGTTTTTTAAATTCTTAAATAAAAGACTCAGTTTGCTTTGACTACAAAAAAATTGTTATTGGTAACCTTTATATACGTCGTGGAACACGATTTTGGTGATTAACATCACCGAATTTTGAAATTATAAGCTCAGGAGATGTTTCTCTCAATAAATTAATTAATTGTATCATTTGCAAAGCCATTTTGTTGAAACCATCAATTTACACAACAAAAATTCAGTTGATAATTCACGATATCCAGGGCTTTTACAAAGAAGTATGTATCAGTTATACCTACCTATGGTCAAAATGAACACCAAATGACATGACTACTGTTAAGGTAGACTACATTTTAACGAATTTCAGTTCTACCCGATATCTACCGAATGGTTTTGAAGAAAATTTGAGTGACCATCGGGTATTTTCGCTTCATTATTACTTTGCGTAAACCGTTTTAGAAACGTATCTAAAAAAAATTAGACAGTTTAGCATTTGCTTTGACATGAATATTGGTTTCGAATCTTTTACAAAGCTGCTGATATGCGATGTACTTGCCCCTGTATAAATATTTTTCATAGCAGGGTTAAATTGAAAACATGGATAATTAAAGAAATTATACAAGCTAGTCAAAATTTAAAAAATGTACATTGGATCGGTCGGTCGTCGAGCGGCTTTAGATGTCAGTACTTGAATTGTGTTCGCCACTGCAGATTCGAATCCTGTTAGAAAGTAGATCAGCCTGATTTGGAGAGGACTGGCACCCTCTTTGCGAGTATGGTAAGGTGGAAGAACGTTAGCTTGGATCAATGTGAGAGATTGATACCGGTTGGCGTTTGATCGTCCCCCTAATTAATGAGGGTATCCAGGTTTCTCTCATTACTACACTGAATGGTGGTTAGGGCCTACCAACGTAAGTCGTTCCTGGGCGCAAATGCTACTTGTTCAATAATAATATGCCGCTTTCTCTCCCGCACAAATCTCCCGACTTCTGGACTAACCTCGTGATTAGAATGAAAAAATCAGTTGATTTTTTAAAGAAGATCAAACATTGACTGCAGTAAATTACTTGCAAAGACTAAACAAGACTATTATAAGGGCCTTATAGATCTCTGTTAGTACCTAAGCCAGTATGGGATACAGTTTATAGCGAAACCTGTAGGAAATCGGTTGTTGGTAATATATCTTTGGTTCTTGATGAAATAACTGAACCCAAAGCAGTTGCAGATATATTTTATGATTATTTCGACATCTTTATATAATAGTAATGATATATAAAGTGAGTGCTCTATTAATGACATGACCAATCAGATCTTTTTCTTTATACATGTGATCAAGGAGGATATATTGCAGGATTTGATAATGTTTTTGTTAAATTTGTTAGAGACAGGAGGACATATTTCTGAACTTCTAGCACATATTAATTTCAAAGGGGTAATAATTTAAAAACCGCTTTGGTTATTCTTATACATAACAAAAATGATACACAGAATATAGCCAACTACCAACCTATATCTCCTATATCAATTTTGAATATTTTTTTCAAAAATTAGAGAAAAGTTTACTGTAAAATGTATAATTTTTTAATAAAATTCAATTTTCTAACGGTTTTCGTTAATATATCAACTGAATCTGCAGTTTCTACCTTAATTGAAAATAAGTTGTATAATTTGGGTTTTAGAGATACATCTTAGGAATGGCTAATGACCTACTTTAAAAACAGATCAATAACAGTGAAAATTGGGAATATGACCTCGGATTGTCTTAAAGTTAACACTGGAGTGCCTCAGGGGTCTGTCTTGGGCTCACTAATATTCTTGTTATTTATCAATGATTCACTTCATTCTATTCATACTGAGATATTAACAATATTTGAAGATGACACAGACACTTTGCTAGTCTCAGAGCATACCTATGGTGAGTTAGTTTTTTTTCAGTAATTATACTGTTATAAATATTTTGTTGATTGATGTAATAATAATGGCCTGATACTCACTTTTGAGAATAAAGAACTAATATATTATTCATTTACTGTATTACTTATGGATTTATTTAGCTTCTCTATACAATACCGATGTAAATTAAATTAATTAAATATCACTTTCACTTATTTTCCTATATAGGTAATAATGTGTAAACATAAACGTATTTTCTTATTCGTTTAATACTTTATATAGATAATGGATTATATCAGCAAGTATATAAAACTGCAAGGTGATGAAAGAGAACTGGAACCAGTCTACTAAGCGCTTTTATTTCATAAAACTCTTACTTTTACATTCAAATAGTAAATTAGCATTTTACAACAACCGTGTTTTTTAAAAGCAGCTCACGTAGTCGATGCAAATTTGAATAGCTACGTTTTAGTCATCAAAACATGCATTTCGATGTATTCAATCGTCAATTACATCTAAGGGTATGCACCCACGCGAGTGCTACGCGAATTTCTTCGCCATGTAACTAATCACAGCTGTCAATGTAGCAGCTAATAATTAAACCATTAACAAAAGTAAATTCATTTTTGGCATATGTACTGGAGAAAGTGGACTGGTAAACATTCGTTAATTGATATAGTGTTAGCAGTCATTATTTCTTTTAGTTTTATATTTCTGAATGGAATTATGTAATTATATTAAGTTATAGAGTCAGAATATTATTTAAGTGAAATTTTGTTTGTGATTACATGAAAGCTGCTGGGATGTTTTCTAACAAAGTCTTTTTGTTTGTACAGGATGTGACTAAGAGGGAATCAGTCCTTTAAAGGCTAATAGTAATACATGATATTTTTTATATATTTTTCATTAGGTATCAATAATATTGTGTCAAACCAAGTCCCCGACCAGCGTTGAAATACACAATATTTACCCATATATTCATTATAACAATTTCATAGAATTGTTCACTAGCATACCTAGATATTTGATATTAAAGAACGTGCATATGATTTGATTAGTAGGAATGGGGAAATTGCATGATTTTTCCAAATATGCGTGGAAGAAAGAATGAAATATTTTAATGGAACTGGCGTTTGTCCTAGACAATTTCGTGGAAAATAAGTTTAAAAACGGAAATTAAAATTTTTGTTTTATCACGCCTCCAGAAAACGGTAACCGCCACAGGGAAGATGATTATCTACGAATACAGCATACAGCGCATAAAGAAAATGTGATGTAGGACAATGAAGCGCGAAGAAAGGAAAGCGTTAAGCTTACCAGCATTGCAACATTATTTTTTTTGTGAAGACCATTTCAATATAAGTTTAATTGGAAATTCTTAACTAGGTAGGTAATTTACAAAATTTTGGTATATGATAATTTTTTTGTTGCTTTTATATCATTGTCTGTAATAAATTTTATGTCTATACATTGACATATTTGTGAAGTCACTAATAACTCTATTTAGATTGACAGATAAACAATTGAAAAATAACTAGAAAAGCCGTTAACTATATCTTGTGAATGTGACGTAATGCTAAACCCTAACCCTAAAGAGTAACCTACGCTGATAAAAATAGCTTAATTCAAACGTTTCGTTTCTTCTTAGGTATTTATTTCACAATATAATCACTGTATAATTTTTATGGATCCAGACATATTTATCGCCTGTCAAGTCAGTCATGTTCCGTTATAGCATCTCCTCTCCTAACGAGTTACTTTCCGAATTTCTTTCTCTTATCAAAAGACGCGTTATTCTCATACAAAAGTGCATCTTCCGACTGTGAAAGAACCCATTGTAATACTGACCTACAGAAAAACCTCTTTAACATAGGTCATTGTCTCAGCGCGGTTGGCTTTGGCGGCAGTTTAACAAGAAACCGAGCTTAAGTTGAACACGTATTGTGAGAGACGTAAGATGCATTCAGATTTATAAGGCTGGCTTTTATTTTTCTTGGCTGGTCGTTTTGTTTCGTGGCAGAACAGATCTCGTAAGAAAGACGATACAGGTTTTCTATTTTTATTGCAGTGCCAAATATACAGGAATACTCAAAATAATTTTCGCAATATTATATCACGGTAAATGGATAATAAATAATCGCAACCCTATTCAATCCAATTGTCCTTGAAATTCATGGCTAAGGTTGTTGATAAGTAATTTCAAATCTCGTAACATGGAAAGTTATCAAGAATATGAGTTTCTTCAGGCGGAGATCGAAAAAACTGTTAATAAAGTACTCTAAGTAGTAAACTAAGAAATTACTCCATGTCGAGAGCATGTGATGAATATCACAAAACTATCAAAGAATAAGGACATAAGCAGGTATTAGAAGAAAAAGTCAAAAGTATTGACCAGGGATCAAACCGATAAATTTCTCACAGAAGCGCAAGATGAAACATATCTCATGCAGAAAGTTACCGTAATTTTTTATATATTTGGAGCCATTTTTTATAGACCAAATCAATACTACGAGGTAGCCAGGGGTATGAGTCGGTGAGTGGAATATTTGTTTTGTTACATTGTTCGTTCAACAACTCTTCTCATTCATAATTGCTTACATCATCTGGTGTTAAATAAACAGGTAAATATTTTTCATTTATCATTCCAGAGAACAGATTTGTTATTAGGAATATTGAGTAGTATTGTTTGAAACAAAAAGTGTATAAAAATGATGATTTCGGAAATAATATCTAATTACTCAATAACTAAACTATATACATTATAGTCAATATTTTACTTGATGAAATACAAAATTACTGAATAGATTATAAAGGAAAACAAAAAAGTTGTTTAGAAATTAAGGAAATTGTTCAAGTTCGCAGGTTTGTATTTAAAATTATATGATAAAATGTGACGTTTAGTTGACGTTTGTAGGTTTCTAACGGTAATTGCATTTCTCAAACTTCCAAAAAAGGTTAAGGTTTTAACTAACGAAGAGGTTGAACGATTTCTGTTGGACCCTACGATGACCACTGGTTGCTTGCGAAAATTGTAACAGTATTCGGGATTCATGGTTGTTGTCAAAGTGATGAACTTCTCTCCCTGACCATGAATGACGTTGAAGATATTGGCAAATACTTATTTGTGTTATTTGTATTACAAATAACAGTTGTACCATGATTTTTTTATACGACTGCCTTGCAAAAGGGGGTTTTGCACACGGAAAACACGCTCTGAAAACGTTATTTTGCACACGCTGTGTGCTAAACATTTTGCACACGGTTATGTCATCTTTGCACACGTCTCTCGAGATTGTGATTTTTGTTTGATGTTGTCATTCAAATTATGCCGGCCACAATTTTAGTCAATTCTGGCTCAAATCTGCTTGCCCTCAAACGCCATGGAGGGTGGAAATCCAATACAGTTACCGAAGGCTACGTTGATGACCGTTTGAGAAATAAAATGGAAGCTTCGAAAAAGATAGAGTCTTCAGTGTCTTCTGCTGCCACAGAACCAGAACAACGATCGTCTACTGGAAAACAACAAGAAAGCAACGACCGCACGCTGCACTGCACTAAAAACACGACACCAAAAATATTCTCTATTACCAAAAACAAGGTGCACTGCTTTTCCCAGCGTAACCTTGAAGGAATGTTCAAATGTTACCATAAATATTAAATATTAGTTTCTTTTGTTAATGCGTTAGCAATTTTCTTAATAAAAACGAGTTAAATTAAAAGTTGTATTTAATTTATTTTGTTAATGCGTTGACAATTTTAGTAATAAAAAAGATTTAAATTAAAATTTGATTTTTGTGGTCTCTGTTTGCAGTCGTATAAAAAGTATCGTAAAAAACTCGTTTGAAAACCTCTTTGCACACTTGCTCGACCAATATGTCTTGCTCGTGTGCAAAGAGTCGTTTTCAAACATTGTTGTTTAATATGCTATTAACATACATAATTCTCTATAGTAAATAATGCTACTAACTTTTGTAAAATTAACATTTAACCTGCAAGCAACCTTACAAGTTAGTAGCTTGTAAAAAATGCTTTCTTGGTTAATAAGGTGTTTCGATAAATTAATGTTTACAAATGAGTAAAAAATAAACATATTTTATTAATCTTTAAATTTTAAGGGGCATATGTAGATTAGTATAATAGATATAATATCTTGTTTAATAATTAATCGATAATTTTAAATTTGAAAAGTATTTAATGTGAGGTGCTAATTTTCATTTTGAAGGCGATTCTCTCAGTTTACCTTGCAGTATAAAGTTTTAAATGTTTTTTTAATGGTTACCACCAAAACTAAAAGGTACTTACGATATTTATTTAATTATTCTACTTTTTAGGACATTAAATGCTTTTCTGTAACAAATTGTTACAAAAATATTATTTCAGTTTGTAGTGAAAATATTAATTTTTCAGTTGAGGTTAGTATAATTTGATCCTTAATAAAAAAATTTGAACATGACGTGTCAAATACCTAAATAAATAACAGTCCTACCTTACCTAGATACCAAAAATATCAAATTTCAACTTCTTTACCGATTTGCATAAACGATTGAAGTATTAAGATATCAAATTATGTACTTTATATGCACTATTTTGCGGTTGGTGTCATAAAAGCTTGTTCATAACTTATTGAAATGTTCAGTTCCGTTACTTGAAATTTTCACATATATTATATATTTTTAACATATATCGAGTTGTTCTAAAGCTATAAAACGCTGCTACAAATTTTATATAAAACTTTTCTTTGCAATGTAATAGGATAACATTTTTCTTTTGTTTTATAAAATATACGGGAATTTCAGACAATTATTTACTAGTGTCACATTCTACTGCAGTGCAGTTTTTTGCCCATTGTAATTTAAAAGATTGTAAAACTCATACAAAAAAAAAAGAATGCAATACATTTACCATTAAGTAGACGGAAAAAAATCTAATCTGTATTTAAGTACATACAGTGTGTTTCACTTTGATACTTGAAAAATCAGTATTTTTTAATGGAACATCTGATTTAATTTTTTCTTTTTTAAAATATATTGCACTTAAAAAGCTCTACACAGTGATGCGTATTTTTTTTATTTAGGCCCTTTGCATGGCCTGCTGTGGCATTAAATGTAATCCCAAAAATAGCAAAATCATATTATGCATTTTTTTAACAACAAAACTATTTGTCCAATCGATTTAGCCATGCATCGAAACCCTTAGTACCATGCATGCATGCAGTCATGCATTCTTCTATTATTCTCTGTTAAAGTTGAGAACATTGATTATTTAATTATGTTAGAAGAAAAAATGACGAGTGATTTGTTCATCATAAATTCCGCACCTTACATTCATTTTCTCATAATATTGTTTTTTACAACCCAGTTAGGGTTTACATCCGAACAGAATTTTTGTTTGAGACATCGCCAAACTTTGGTGGAAAGTATTAGTATTTCGTGAAATTTGTTTAACGCTAGTGAAGCAGGCCATGAGAACAAAAATGTATAAAATATCAAACAATTTGATATTTGCTGTTATATTAGTTAAACATTATTGTATGTACCATTAAAGTTGTGTAAAAATGGTTAGAAATAAACTAACTTTACAACAAAAAGTTGAAATAATAATACTCGATAGAACTGGTAATGTTATTTCTACAAATAAAAGGGGAACAATTTAATTGAGAACAGAGAAAACATTGTTTTGAATCAAATTCGGCACAACCCTAAAACTAGCGTCAGACAAATTTCGCGACCACAATTTCCTAAATAAAATTTTATTTTCGGACGAGACAACCTTCACCACAAACGAGGTTGTATCTTCACAAAATTGTAGATTCTGGTCGGAAGTAAACCCTCACTGGGTTATTCATTGTAAAAGGCAATATTCTGATAAAATTAATGTACCTATGGTGCGGAATTTTTGATAAACAAATAATTGGTCCTTTTTTTTCCAACATAACTTGAATGCCCAAAATTTTTTAAATTTTCTAAATACGAATTTCTGGGATGCCTTAGACGAACTGCCAATTGCTAGACGCGCCGACATGATATTTCAAATGGACGGTGCACCCGTCCATACTGCAGCAATAATTAACAACTGGCTTGATAAAAAATTTCCCAGGAAGTGGATTGTGCGCTATAGTTAAGAAATTAAGTGGCCTCCGAGATCGCCAGATTTGACGCCACTCGATTTTTATCTTTGGGAGAAACATAAAGAAAATGTTTACCGTACAAGACCCAGTAATGTGGAAACACTTAAGCAGAGGATAACAGAAGAGTGCGAGTTAATTTCTCGACAGGAATTCGCGAAAGTAATGAATCATTGCCAAAGAAGGTTAGAAAAATGTATTCAAGTTGAAGGAGGGGTAACAGAAAACGCGAAAATTTAAAGATATTTGGTTATTTTGTTATGTCCAGTTAAATTTCTTTTGCTAAAAATAAAAACGGAAAAAAATCGATATTTCTTTAAATATGATTTTTTATTACGAATACCCTGTATTAACTAGGCCAATAAAAATAGTATAATTTCAAAGCCATAGTACACCTCTATCGAAAGAAAAAAATCACGAAAATATTTTATCCTGTTACAGGGAGCTCCTAAACATTGGTATTTTTCGAAGTTTGCACCTAAATTATAAACACTCTGTATAAGATGCAACTTCGAAACTTGGTACTAAGTGAAGCATGGCTAAATCGATTGAACAAATAGTTTTTTTGTTAAAAAAATGCCTAATACGATTTTGCTAATTTTGGGGTTACATTTAATACCACAGCAGGCCATACAAAGGGCCTAAATAAAAAAATGCACATCACTGTGTAGAGCTTTTTATGTGCAATATATTTTAAAAAAGAAAAAATTAAATCGGATGTTCTAATAAAACAAATACTGATTTTTCAAGTATCAAAGTGAAACACACTGTATATGAATATAGTTAAAATTTTAACACTTTTAAACACTCAAGTGTATACAAATTAATTTAGTAATATAGTATATTTGATGTAAATCTTTACATTTTCTTGACGTGCAAGCAATCTTATACTTAAATCAATATATTTTTTTTACAATGATACTAAATTAAAGATTTACTGTTTTTATTAAAATATGGATGAAATGCTATTAAATATAGAATAGGTTTATTCCTTAAATCATAGTTGATAAAATTTTGTAATAAATGTTATATTGTAAAATTTAAAACGTGGCTATAGTACAAAATAATATTTATGGAAGGTACTAACACTTGTGGTGATAACTACCAAAACTATAGACACAACTGTAGTACTATTTAATATAAATTGTATGCTAAAATAAAAATTGTGCTTTTTTGTAGGACCACAAGATATCGTATGTGTTTTCCATCGAATAAGTCTTCGGTTGCCTTACCCAGGGCATACTGAGGGTAGCTGATAAGCTCGAAAGCGGTATACGTCTGATGTGCCGCTAATGAATGATGACAGTTTGCTATAAGTCCTTCAGGTGTTTACACATATTTATTTTATAGACAACTTTTTTCTGTGACCCACCTCATATAAATAATTAAATATTACTCTAGAAAGTAACATTGTATATTTTAAGCAAAAATACTAATTAAGTTACTCCAGTTTTATTTCTTCTTAATACAATGTTAAATATTTTTAATGAAGTATTTCTTTCAAGATACATAACAGTTCAAATAAAAAAAAAATGTTTATTGGAGAATAAGAATTGTTGCCTTAAGTAATTCTTATTGTCTAAATAAAACAAAACAATGCTATAAATAACTTCATCTTCCATTAAGTATATTAGTTGTTTTGATTTCAAGTTATTTTGTGTTCTTAGGAGAATATACTCGTATGTTCTTATTATACGAGAATAAGTCAATCTTTAAATAAAGTATTACTGTACTTGTGAAATAGTGAAACTGAGTGTGATATTAGTATAGTTTTTTCGTTGTCCCGTATAATAACTAAACATTTAATAAAATAATTAAATACAATTTTTATAATGGGATGTTGTAATACCAAACTAAATGTGAACAAATTTTAATTATTTTTGAGAAAAGAATGCCAACATATGCATATTCTGTATGAAGCTTTCTCTATTTCGATCAATTGACTAACTCGTCTCGGCATTCTATAAATCCTGTTGTCAATAAAATGAACAGGAATATTGTGAACTGCTACTGTCAAGTCCTGAAGGGTTACAGGGGGGTTCTCGATGGGATATTGATTTAGCACTCCCAGACATGTTCAATGGAATTCATGTCTGGTGACTTTACTGGTCAGTACATCCTTAGGATATTTTCTTCCTGTAGCATGTTTTGTACTTTTTGCGTGCCATGGGCTCTGGTTTGACAAATGAAAATTTCCCCAAATTCGTTTGCTGTAATAATGTTTTTAGCGTATATGGTACCTGTCATAGTTCGCTCAATAAAAATTAATGGGTTACGGCGACTAAAGAATATACCTCCTCAAAACATCACTGATCTACTTTGATAACTTCTCTGGCAAAAGTATGTTATTCCTGTCTGCCTGGTTCCCTCCAAATCCTTTCCGCCAACTACCACTCTGTAGATCAAATGATGACTCGAAAAAAGGACGCTGCACTATTGTGGTATAACCCGATCCCTGTGCTCTTCAGTCCATTGACTGTGTAGCTATATGTCGAGGTAAAAGCCGAGACACTTCTTGTCCTTAGATTTATGCAATATAATCTGATGATACTTGACTCTCCAATATGTTCACAAAAATGATGAAAGAACTGTTTCCGTTATCTTTCGAATAAACTAACGATTTTCCTTTTCTGATGACAATCTGGGTCGACTAGTTACTTCTCTTGGAAAAGGACCTCATCAAAATCCGTGGTATATTTAGGCAACGTACAATGAGGTGATTCTCTTGATGTAGCTACTATTCCTGTCCGATCAAACTAAGGAATCGGATTGCCTGACATTTCATACAAAATTTAATTCATGCTTTAATACTCGATGACAGTGTAAAACTTATCCTTTTAAAAACATCTGCAGAATTTCAGACGAAAAGTATTGTTTGCTAAGGTATATTTTTATTCAATATTTATTTTTTATTCTTTAATACTTTTGCTATTGTATTAGCAGTTTTTGTGTCTTTGTCCAGCGTGAGTACCGTTCTGTTAAGAACCGCATTTCCCGGACTCTAGTGACAACAATGATTATTCTACAAGGGGTTTTCTTTGTTGCAGGTCTTAAATATGTGATACAACATGGCCACCATCGACAGTGGTACAGAGACGCTCTTTTCTGATGAATCACCATGTGAACTGGTGTGCTCACCAAGCGTATGCTCTGGCGATGACACAGAAGCACAGCACGAGGACACGCAGTCGGTTAACAGTAGGCTGGCACCACCTAATATTCAGCCGTACAGTGGTGTTCTCGAAAAGGTAAGGAGCATGAGAATGTTATCCATCACGAATATGACTCACACCATAACTGACAAAATGCAGGTTAGGCAGAAGAAATGATTCGCTATTGTTTTACATGAGAAAAAAATGATGAGTTCATGACTTGATGTTTAATGTATTTCAAATTCGACGAACTTCTGAATCTTGTTGTAGGGATGATTCTATGTATGGATAAGCTTTATATATTACTTTATTCGTTATGAACCTTTCCATAGAAGTGTTTTAATTACAATTTCACTAAAATACTTTAATATAATAAGCTTAAGTAATAAAATTCACTTTCATTACATTTCACTGCGTTCTAATCCGATTATCTTTGGATTGTACCACTTTCTAAATTTGGGTGGTTGTTATCGAATCATCAGTATCCGAAATTTCTAATTTAGTTGTAGGTGTAACAAATAAACATAGTAATAATAATGGCAATTTCTAACAGGTGAAAACCCAGTTACAGGAAATACATAACATACAAAGAAATAAATTACAATTCAATACAACTTATACTTACTATATCTAAATCATAACAAACTCACAAGACTGTAAAACAGAGAATACATGAAAATGAAGAAAAAATCAAAAATAAGCAGCAAAAATGACTATATCCACATTACTCGTTATTGTATGTTTTTTCTCTGCGTCTTCAATGATGCAAAATTGATGTTACAGTAGTTACAAATTATTAAAACTGGCACATGCGTTATATACAGGGTGTCCGGAAAGTAATGGGACCCAGCGTAAACATAGCTTCCTGTGATCAAATAGAACTGATTTAGACAAAGCATAGTTCAAAAATGCCTCGTTTAGAAGTTACAGGGCTTCAAAGAAAAAAAATTGTTTTCTTGTTATAATTAATAAACGAAACGGCCAATCATGTTCAAATTTGGTACAGTTATATTTTAGATAAGTACAAGCATTGTGAAGTAGTATGTAGTGCCGCATATCGTAGAGGGCGCTCTTGACAGTTTTTTTTGCAATTAATTTTTATCGTATCTTTTTTGTTCGTCCTAATTTGATACACTTGACTGAAACTTGTTCCATGCTGATAAAATGCACCGTTTTCGGTAAAAACGCATTTGAAAAGTTCCGCACATTAAAATAGAAATAAATTTTCTAATTCGATCAAGTTACCACTTGTCAAACTGACGTTGATACGCTTAAATTAGATAAAATTTGATCGAAAGCCTGTCAGATTAATATTAATTATTGTACTGAGTTAGTAATTATCGTTGTGTAGTTGTGTAAAGTGTAAATGTAATGTATAAACAATTTCAAATTATTAGTATTATTTTGTCAAATTTGGAAAACATGCCTCGACATAAACAGTTTTCCAACACAGAACGGCAGATATGATTACTGTTTACTGTCAAAATCAATTTAATGGAGGAGCTGCAGAAAGAAGGTATAGCTTTTCTAGGCAAAATTAATTTTTTCATCATGATTTTCCGTCAAGTGTATCAGAATAGGACTACCAAAAAAGATACGATAAAAATGAGTTACAAAAAAACTGTAAAGAGCGCCCCCTACGATAAGCAGCACTACTGACTCTTTTGCAATGCTTGTACTTATTTAAATCATAACTGTACAAAATTTCAACGTTTCGTTTCTTAATTATGCCCATAACAAGAAAACATTTTTTTTTGAAACCCTGTAACTTTTGGCACTTTTGGACTAAGCTAAATTTGTCTAAATCGGTTTTATTTGATCACAGGAAGCTTGTTCAAGCTGGGTCCCATTACTTTCCTGACACCCTGTATAGGCACTTTAAATAAAATATTAGTTCAAGGCTTATCACAATAACAAGTTTATTATATCTTAAACCAACATGCGGCACAAAAAAATTGATATTGCTGAGAAGGCTATCGCAATCTATATTATGGTGTAACAAATTATATAAAAATGAAATAACTGACCATATTCGCTGCACCAGAAGAGAAGTCATATCAAATTTGTGCATTAGTATTTGTTTATTGATTCCCTGGCAAAAAACGCCTCTGAACAGATTCTATATTGTCAATGTGGAACTGATAAATTGGAAACCAAATAATTGATCCGTACTCAAGCTTGCTCCTAACTAATGTATAATATAACATTATAAAAGTATTGACATTTTTGAAATCTTTATAGTTTCTTAATATAAAACCTAAAGCCTTATTAGCAATACTAAGTATATTGTTAGCATGCTCAACAAACGTAAGAATAGAATCAAAGAAGATGCCTAAATCCTTTACACAATCACTTCTTGAAATTGTAATATCACTAAGTGTATAGTCATAAAAAATATATCTTTTTTTCTACTAAATGATACTGCATAACATGATATTGATGTTTAAAGTCAATAGGTTTGTTTGACACCACAATCCTCCCCATTCTCAATACTTGTATAAATTTTTCAATCATGTGAAAAAATAAGATTACAGCAAGATATAGTATCAGGAAAACCGTTAATAAACAAAAAGAAGAACAAGGGTCCTAAATTTGAACCTTGCGGAACGCCAGATACAACTCTAAATCTCGATGAACAAAATCCCTCACACTTTACAAGCTGCTGTCTCTCAGTTAAATATGAGTTTAGAAAACAAACAAAATTTTTTGACAACACTGTCAAGCTTAGCAAGTAATATATTATGCTTTGCTAATGTTGCTTATGCTATTCAAAATATGTCGAGCTAAACTTCTCCGTTAATTCTTGCTCATTTACAATGGACAGGGAATGATTGCTGGCATCTTGTATTTTAAAATTAAACTCCAATTAGCCTGTGTTGTGCTCCTTAGTAATTCATAATTATTTTAAATCGTATTTTACACTAAAAAATTCTGCTTTGTAAACTGAAAATACATTAACAATAATTATTTATAATAGAAATATTATTTGGCTATATTTAATTGATAATTTAAATTTATTATCAACAGACAGATGAGTCTTGAAATATGTATTAAAATATGTATATGTTTAAGATAATTATCAATAGTTATTGTTAAAAATAAAAAATAAAAAATAAAAAATAAAAAAAATTAGCACCATTTCCACCATAACTAATGCATTGAACTTTTTATTTTGACGATATTTAAAAAGACGACAAACTATCTTTTGGAAGGGTTTAGTGTTAATATTCAATAATAAAGAGAGAATCAAAGGAAAGAATAGGTAATAATAGAAAGAGAAACGAATAAATATAACATGAAGCAATAAAGAATTAAGAAGTGGCAAAATAAAAAAATATGGTATAAAATTGTAAGTATTCACAAGAAAATAAATAATAGTGTTGCCATTGTTGACTTGAAAAGTAATGTTTTGGTCCGAAAGACAGCAAAGATGGTTTTATTTTTTGACAAAAAAACTGATGTGACTTGAGGTCACAAGAGCTGAATTTAATCAAAAATGCCTTATTGAGTGTTGCTGCCTTACACCTAACTACATGGTCTACCTATTCGTATAGTAATAGGCAATCCCCTAAGCTTTAAAGACAATGACAAGTCGTTAATAAATATAATGGAAAGAAGTGGCTGTAAATAAGATGCTTGAAGTACTTGCTTGAGCTGATGCTGCAATAAAATTATCAGATTGGAAACCATTATATAAAACATACAGTACGCGCTGGAAGAAATAGCATTAATGTATGTGTGTAAATATGACATGATTTAAATAACGCTAAGTTTACATTTTTAAATGTTTAGTGTAGTATAACAAATATTGTGGGTAAGTAAAATTAAGCTGTTATAGCCATATTCTACGAAGCTTCAGTTATATTGTGACATATTCATAACCACTTCCTTGCATTATTAAAAAAACCCTAACTGAATTAAATACAACATAATGTCAGTCATTATGAAAGTAGGGCAAGTTGCTATAATACATATAATTTTTTTCTATTTATGCAGACATATAATTAATGAGATGTTATCTTATTAATAACCCGTCCATTATCTTACCGTATTTGTTCTAACCGGTAATTGGGGTAAGTAACACCTGTGGAATAATTGTGGCATCTGAACAAACACAATTTATAATTTTTCATATAAATTATAGCGATCGTGTTAGATAGACACGACAAAGCTGTACATTTGATTTCAAATTGATAGGCTACCAACAAGATCTATTTACTGTTAGGTAAATGAAATATTTCTCCATTAAGAGGTAAAATTAACGTCTTATTATAAGGCAGTTGAATGCCACGACTCTATTTTGATTGAGAGGCGAGAAAATTATTGCAAGATCTTTGTAAATAATACATAGAACATTTGCATTGCCATCTCTTTCGATACAAATAGAATATTATTTGAGGTTTAGTGTTAGTACCGGTAACGCTAAGCTATTTAAATCGACTTATTCTGATCCAAAGAGCATATTGTTGAATCTCGTTCTATATGATCTTTGTTCAAACAGTTTCGGCACGCTTTGCTATTGTCGTATATCTATAACATTGCACTCCCTTTACTTCTGTAGCATCTTACTACTTCTTTTCTCTTTGTGACAGCACACATGCTTAGGCTCACGCTTATCTCTCTTTTTAGCAGTGCATCTGCTGCTCTTCTGTTGATTCTGGTCGTAGAAGCCTTATTTCCACCATAATATAATCTCAGGTCACAATTGCTTCTTCCATTTCCATCTCGTTCTTAATCGCCTGTGTTAGTTCCTCCTTTGTTGTAAGCAGGTTCACGTTCTTCACATATAACATAACTCCTTTTGTTACGTTTCGTAACCTCCAAATGTTCTTCGTTCGTGAAGGGTATAAGCTTAGTCATTTTCATTCCCTATTGACCATTTTTCCATAAACTCTTTAAGTATGCCTTAACTATTCTTTGCCGTCCTCCGATTTCTCCCACCTCGTGTAATTTCTTAGTAACTGCCTTCCTCCTCTCTCCTACAACTTCTGTAGCTATAACCATTTGGTTAATTTTTCCTTCCGTCTCTCTCAGTTCCGGGAATCTCTGCTGCATGCTATATCTAATATTGCTGTTATATCCGCTATCTCCCCCTTCATCTATCAAAAGAAAAAAAAACGATATCTGCATATTTGCTCGCATTCCGAGTAGAGTCATCTATCACATATGCTGTTTATTTTTCTCCACACTCCCAACTTGTTGATCGGCCATCAATGTCTGAAACGTTACTCAAAATATTAGAGGTCACTTTCTTCTTATTGTCTTTAGAATCTTCTATATAACTTCCTGCCACTGTGTTTAACCAACACAAACAACGTTTAAAAGTGACAAATCCAAAGCTTTCAAACTTTTCATAAATGATGAATACAACAATGGTTGCCACCATGATTACTATATATCATTGGCAAGTTCCCACTTCGAAAATTTGATATGGTGGCTACGAACTAAACATAACTACCCGGGTTAATTCTTTTTAATGCTGTTTGTAGAAAAAATATTGTATGATATTTGTGTTAAAAGTGTTTTTAAGGCACTGATGTAAATTTGTACATACGTGCCTTAAAAATGCACTTTTAACACACGTCATAAATAACTATTAAATTTAAATATCATTTCAAATACTTGCCTAAAACGTTTTCAGTTATTCACTACTACTTTTACCTTTTTCACTGCGTAGAATTTCATATCTCTTTACCCATCCTTCATGATTCATATTTAACCACTTCGTAATGTACAGGCAGTATCGTAAAATCCTGGATTTTATCATTTTCATACCAGGCTCCTAAAGAGTCAATTATGCCGGCCCGTTACTCGCGCATGATAAAACAACATTGTAGCTTTAATACACATTTAAATTTCTTCGGAGACTTTATTACGGCTGCCAAAACGTCCAGCGGTGGGTAGCTGTGGAGAAACCGGTCCGATCGAATTCGTTTTCAGTTTCGGTTTCGACGGGTCGGGCTCTTAAAAAGCTTGTAAAATTGCCTGGCAATGCGGCCTTTGTGAGAAATTTCTATTAGCTTCGGAACAAAAGTTGAAAAAAAAAATGAATATGTAAGGGACCAGTAAAAATACGATTTAGACACAGCCGGGAGTTAAATTGCGTTTTATAGTAAAATTTTTCGAGCGATAAGTGTCACTTTAACGCCCGAGGGCCTTATTAACGTCCTCTGGCGTTAATTACTGTAGTTAGTGTAATGCATTAAATATTCACTCTCCTTTAACTAATGGTGTGTACCCTATTATTATTGACGGAAAATATAATTTTGTGTACCATATTTTATGAAAAATGATAACTGCGAATAATAAATTACAATTTAATCATACTGATATAATTATGAACTACATTTTTATGTTTACAGTACAACTAGCGGAATTATTTATAAAAAATATTAAGAAAGAATTTCTTCTGTCCCTTTTCTACTTGTTCTGCTGGACTACTTTGTGTAATTTCAGTAACACTAGTATTTTTGGAAAATTATGTGGAAGATCCAGAGCACCTACTAGTTGAGGGCATATTACTGCCAATATATTTTTTGCTATTTCCACTTTGTTGGATACTGAATTTTCAATATAGCCTTCAGCAACAGCGGTTTATTTCCAACCAACATACCGCTTAATGTTGGTTATACTTGCTCTAGCGTATAACCAACCGAATAATAAAGTAGCCGAAGAACGCCGAAAACAATGTCCGGTATATTCCTTTGGATTTAGTAATTTAAAAGAATTTGCTATTTTGTACGGAATATGAGAACGTATTTTTCCCAACTACTTGCTTGCTGCATTTATCATTGTTATAGTATACAAAATAAAAAACGTCGATACTCGGTATCCGGTTGGCGAAGAGGCGCATATTTTCTGTATATATCCAAATATCTTGGTGACTTGTTTTCATTATACTAAATATACATTATTTTAGTCTTGGATTCTGTTGTAGTTACTAGCAAAGTTTTATCTAAATCTTGAATATCATCTATTCTTATGTTACATACCTCTTTTCTACGTATGCCAAAAATCAGTGCCACCTAATTAAAAAGATAATGTAGGTACATTTTATTTTACATTTCAAGATGACAACTTACCTTGATTAAAAGTATTTCATCAGAGGCATCTCTCAATAAAGTCTAATTTTTTAGTGTACTTTTTCACCTGTTTAAAAACACTAACAAAATCATCATAACTTTTGTTGTAAAGATTTTGTATATATTTCCTGCAGCAGGTTCCTTTCGCTTCTTCCGCAGATTTAAAAATTTCAGGAGGCGTACTCGAAATGTCTTATCTACTACTATCACAATTGAAATATATATTTTACCAGTTATACAGGGTGTTTTAAAAGTCCATCAGGAAACTCCGGGAGGTAATTCTACGGATCAAAATAGCAGTTTGTAATGAATTTTTTTTCCGAATTGTCAATTGTTTGTAAGTTACAGCTTGTCAAAGTTCATTTTTTTTATTTTTATAAAGAGATAAAGAGTACATAATTTTTTCAGATATTGTTTCTCTTTTTAATAACGTTTAAATTTCTGTTATATCTAGTAGGAAAAAAATGTTATGAATAAAACTAATTCTGACTTTTAGGTAAAGTGCCTTCTAGCGGCGCATAATAAAACTTTTTTTTGATTGATCCAATAGAGTTTCATCTACTTATTGGGTGTGCCAAATGAAAGAATAATCGAACTTGAATTAAATAAATTATTTAAAAGGAAAAATATAAAAAATTGAACTTTAACAATCTGTAACTTGCAAACAATTGACAATTTGAAAAACATTTTCATGACATACTACTATTATTTTAGTCCATAGAATCACCTCCCGGAGTTTCCTGACGGACTTTCAGAACACCCTGTATATGAAAACATCTTTGCTGGAGATTTTTCGCGTACTAAATATAACGTACATGAAAACCATGTTTGTTGATATTATTGCTAGGCATCCACAACTGTCAATTTGGCTCCAACAAAAATTACTTGATTTTAATTATAGCGACACTTATTTCCATAATATGTTGTATAGCAAATTTATAAGTGTTTTAAATACCAGGGGTGTATAAAGTTATCTATAAATCTCGTACGTCATAATGCGTTTAATACCCTAAACTTGTAATAACCTACTTAACGCTCTTGATGTATAAATAACTATTATAATATACAACTTAATTTACTTTAAAACTTTTACTTCATGAAGTAGAAGTTATATTCAGTTTTAATGTTACTGCTAGTAATCGATATAAATACTTTGTCTATTTATATCGATTTTAATCCAAAGAGTATATTTTAAAATGCTCTAAAGACTTTCTTCTTGTCTCTTTTTCATATTTTAGCCCTGAACTTTATTTGTTTTTGCCCTTTACCCCGATAAATACTTTTCAAAAAAATATTAGACAGACACAGAAAAAAGTTTTCACATTTACTTATGGAAATATTAATTCTTATACATTTAGTACAAAGTCTCTATCACTATTTACGTTTATACATTGATTGTTTATATCTTGATGCTTGAGTCTAACCATCCAATCTAAACAATAGCAAAATCGTGGTGCAGATGTGCGACATGAAGTCGCACAATAAAATATTGTAATTTACAATAATTATACTATGTATAATTTACATATAAGGTTAACTGTTGTCGTTAAACATGAACATTAATATATGAATATATTTTGTACAAGCACTTGCATTTGTATGTATCGTTTATTTGTATTTTTACAATATCGTTATGTTAAAGTAATGAGTAATATTATTTTTTTTTTAATTACATTCATGTCATTCTCATTTTAAGGTTAACAGCGTCTTAAAATGTACATTTCTCTATAGTATAAAAATACTATGTGTTAAATATTTATAAATTAGTAGCTAAATATCTTTCGATAAATGGTGTAACCAGCGTATACTACATTATTAAAAGCATGCAATGTTTATTTGTCACCCAAAATAGACGTAGGAAGTATGGGTTATGGAATAAAATTGTTTACCACATATGATTGTAATTAGGTTTCTGTGTTTCTCAAACATTTAATGTACAGTGTGTCCCAATTACGTTGGAATTGCAGGGAAACTGCGGGAGATAAAAGGATGAGGTTTTCGCAACACTTTTCTGAAAAACTTAAGATGCCACAATTAAATTTTTCATAGACCTCGATTCTGAGATAAAGGGCAAAATTTAAAAAAACTACTTTTAAGAGATTCTTTGTTCTCAGAGAATAACTGAACTATCAAAAGGCCGAAAATTGCTTCTGAAAGAGTTCAGCGGTGTACTCGTAGGTTCTCTACAGGGTGTCTCTTTTAAAATATGACCTAAACATACATTTTTTTAAATTGTTTCGTGAATCTGTACCTTAATTACTTAAAGAAAAATGTTTTCAAAATAAACAGTTGTTTAAACAATTAAGTTATATAATAAAAAGTCAATATTATTTATACTACATCTAGCAGATCTTTAGCACCATAATGTGATGTGTGTTAAGAAAAAAATTCATTTATATTGAAATCCAAAATACATACTTATATTTGTCCATATTTGATAATTTGCGTACTATTTTTATAATTATAGGAAAAATGTAAACAGCTTATAAATTCAATATTAAATAATTTCCAACAGGTTTTGAATGACGTTGTTGATTAATTTATTTCTTAATAATTATTTTAATTATTATGTTTGTTTCTTTTTATTTTCAAATGTTATTCAATTAAAGATATTTATAAATTAGTTAATTGGCTAAATTATTAAAGAGAAAATTATTTTTAGAATTATTAAAGTGAATCAATTCATGGGTCAATTTTGTATAATTATATAAAACTGCATGGCCAGCTATACACCACGGAACATCATTTTTATCAGTTTAACGTTTTTTGATTTTTTAAAAATAAAGTAGAAAATATTCTGTATCACTATGAAGAAAAAAATATGGAATTGAATGGCATAAAAATATACAAGGTATTCCATTTAAAGAAAAATGTATATTTGGTTCTTACTCTAAAAGCGACACCCTGTAGAGAAATTACAAGTACGCCACTGAAGTCTATGTTGAAAACTCATCAGAAGATTTCCTTAAAAGTGTTTTTTTATTTTGCTCTGTATCTCAAAATGAAGGTTCTAATCCCGTACAAAGAAGAAATGAATTACCTATCCATCAAAGAGAAAGAAGAAAACTGAAGGAAAATTTAACTATTGTGATATTACACAACGTAATACATCACCCGAATACATCCATTATGATGATTAGTTTCATACTGACGCAGAAGCTTACCAAGTCCTGTGAAATATTGAGTACTGTAGGTAAAAACTTAAGTAGCGTCTGAAAGTAATACGCTTAGAAACGACTAAAGATAAATGAAAACATATGGCAAAACTTCCCAAATTAGACATATTTTTAGTTTTAAAACCATAAACATTTGTATGTGATCGCGCGGAACAGAAGGATACCCTTGTTGTTTTTTTCTGCCAGTTATGCTACTACCAAAAGCTAGTACTGACAGTACGGCTATATCTAATTATTTTATATCAATAAATATATTCAAAATTGTATTGTTATTTTCCTCTGAAATAATTTCAAAGGTACGAAGTCATAGAACCAAAATAACCTAACAAGACACTATTGGATAAAACAAATTAAATCAGGAGTTTGGAGAAAAAGATGTATGCGTTTTAAACATCTAGCACCCTCAATTGACTGTACAGAAACCTCATTCTAATTGATACAAGAACATTCTTTATTTCATTGCAAGACCAAGTGGAAAAACAGAAGATTAGACAAGATCAAGGAACTTCAGCTAAATCTCAGTAATATTCTACCAAAGTTTGATATTCACCAGAGATAATCAAATACATCTTAAAACAACTTCATCGAAGGCTCATCGCAGAAAAATGGAATGGAGGTGCATTCTTTTTTCTCTGTTAGGGAAATTCACCATTATCCTCAGCTTTAGCAAATATATACATGAAAACCTTTGAGAAAAACACCTTCAGGTGAAACTCTAATCACGTCACATATTAACGGAATACATCTTCAAAGCAGTTTTACCATGGTGTTTAAAGAAAATAGTACCCCTCCTTTCCTAGATGTTTTGTCAGGAAGAAATCAGTGTCTTAGGATACAACGTTACAGAAGATCAATGCATGCACCAATAACTGTGTGAACACTGGGCTTCACCACCACGTGATTTAGAAAGATGCTATTAGTAGGTACAATCGTTTGTAATAATAATAACACTCTTTAAAAGGAATCTGGCTATTTCTTTTGAACTGCTGACGTATTTCTAATGAAATGTTCTTTAAACTTTTGACATTAGTTCTTAGTTGTTTCTCACCAATATAGGTTTAATAAAATGTCTTCTCAGAACTTCCAAAAGTTCAAAAACTGTCAAGCAACAGGTCGTAGGTGATGACTAGCTTTTTGGAGAAAATGTTTACTTTAACACAGATTGAAAATATATCGGTGTTTTCAGAATATTAACAACTTATCTTGCCTCTATACAAAAACATTCTACACTTAATTATATTTCTTTAAAAAATATGCAGGTATTTTCACTATATCTTTGGAACTATGTAAAATCTCGTAGTATTTTAATGACTTGGAAACTCTTTCTTTGGACTCATATATATCTACAGTTTTATTCTAGTAGACTGTAGATTAAAACTATACCATCGGCCAATGTATTGTGGTTTACAGTAATATATTCAACAGTTTGGCAACCACTGACTTACATGAATGATATCCGCCCACAGATAATTTGATCTAACTTACAAATTAGACAATTTAAAAATCTATCACTCGGTCACAGTTTGTATCCCTTCTCAGTCGTCGACACGAAGTCTCTTTCTTATCTCCGCGATACTTTTAAGAGATAAATCGAAAATAGATTTTTCCTGTTTCTATTTCATGACATTACCATTCGTATGAGTATGATAAATTTCTGTCTAGTTTCGTATTTCCAATGTATTACAACCAGTATTTGTGATACAGATACGTTTAAAATATTGTTTATACATTGAAAGTCTGAATTAAAATATCCTGAACCAAAAAGAAAGAGAAATTGATTTTATTTTACGAAAGAAGTAACAAATATCTAGTTTTGTATATTGATATATAAATATCAAATATCTCATATTTGCGACATTGATCATTTTATTATGAGAAGTTTAAAACGAGCGGTATCTTTTTTAATCATTACACTGTCTATGAAAAATTACATCTTATTGTTCATTCCTCAAAGATGTAACTAAATTATTCAGCATTGCAAGGCCATTTAGAAATGGTATTTTGAATTTAATTAATATAAATCTGTAAGATAAATTACCTATGCCGGAAATATCGAACATCCTTTAATTATTTAGAGAATTTATCGACTGTAATTGTTTATATAATATATTCATGCATTTTTCTGTTCTGTTATAAAATCTTGGTTATGGTGGAATTATTTGATACAGTCTCTAAGTAATATAAAAAAATAATTCACAGATTTGCCATCAGTAAATTTTTGCACACTGGAAATGAATGTTAGTTATCATGGATAATATAAAACACTTCATCAGTGTGGTTTACGTAGCTTTTTTAAAGAATGGAATAAATTCAGTAAAACAAATATATTTTTTATAAACATTTTTTCATAAGCCGATTTTCAGTAATTTTTTATTTTTGATGTCATAAAGTTTTTTAAAATAGTTTTCGAGTAAATGGCAACTGAATGTTAGAAAACTTAAATCAATTAAAATAAATAAAAAATTATGTTGCTAAGAAAAACAACTTAGTATTCATTTATTCCATTTTTTGTTCTTTAATTATTTTTACTATAGCCGCAATTTATAGTATTTGCGTTTTTGCTTTATCCCATTGTATTATTTTCAATTTCATGGCAAGCTTCTTACCAGCTTACTATAATTTTTAGTTCTGATTTTTCGAAACTTGGTAAAAAACATGCCTAATACCACTATCTGAAAAAACGTACCTTTTAAAAAATCGTAGTAGGCCAAGCACATCAATAAAATGGTTAGTAGACTATAACCTATCTTCAGGGTACGAATTGTAAAAAATAGCATTCAGAAATTCCAAAGCCTTTTCACATTTCCAGGGGTATTAATCTTGAAAACGGGACACACTGTATTAATGAAGTAAGCAATGGAAGGGTTCCTAAAAATCCTTCAAACTATAACATACTGTAACGTGCAACAACATTGCAATCTATTACCAGTTATTGTTACTTCAAACCAAGATCAAAATAGTTGTGCATCGTACATGCTTACTTGGTATTGTGATAATGCGTTTTGTTTATTTATACGTAGTGCTTGCTTGATGTTTGTAGGTATACCTACATAAACAAAAATGGAACAGTAAACCTGAGCTGCATGTCATATTAATTTACGGCTAAGCTGGGCAAAATTCTCTGGCCATAAGATATTTGAGTGTTTCCCACAAGCAACCGCAGCCATTTAGAACATTTATTGCAACTACTTTAAATTTGTGCTGTGACACAAGCTCTAAAATCCATTCAGGATAAGTTTATTTAGAGATACTTGTGATTATTATTAGAAACATCTGACATTGTAGGTGTGCGACGTTGTAACATATTTTCAAATTCTATTTGCTGTCATAATTCTATTACCGTTGGTCAGAGAAAAAATGTCATTTATTTTTTATTTGGTCCAATTTATTATAGGTAGGTACAACTAGATAAAGGCAGTCATATTCGAGTGCTCTATATAAATCAAGCACGATTTGATATAAATGGATAATAAACGGTTGAAATCATGTAAATGTTGTCAAAATATTTATTTTTTGCGATAAATTCGTAAGCTGCGCAACAAAAAAACTGTTTTAAATGTTAAATAAATACCCGTTATTTCCTACGACATCCGACTCAAAATATGTTTCGCCATTCTGGTTCTTCTACCATTTAAATCTATTTATCTCTCTTAACATTCCTCGAACACCACAGAAACGCATTTCGATCGTGATGCCAAACAATAACATCCTGATTTCCAAGAGGTCCTATCCACACTCATTCGATGACCCCAGAGATAAGCGGTTGCACCGACTATATCGCACAGCTCTCGACATGACCATTAAAGTAGTGAAATGACGGTGATTGTTGGTCAATAACAATCGTGATCTGGCCAGAAACCATTAGGAATCATTGTTAAATCAGTACAGATGAGTGACCACTTCTGACACTAGCCGTTGGCCATGTTCGGTACAAGGTAGGCAGGGAAAAGTTATTTGTTATTTATTTATTTATTATTCCAGCTGGATACAATTCCAATTACATGAATAAATAAAAATACAATAATAAATGAGATAAAATAACATCAGTTAAGAAAATACATTGTAGTTAATAAGATCACATCACACAAACATCAAACAAACAAGTCAGTCATAATGTCATAAATTTTAATTATCTCATTACCGGGGATTACTTTATGGTCAGGAACTCAGACCAACTCCATCTCCCTTTGTCTGATCAAGGACTCCAGAGCATCTCCACACTCCTGAACAAGACTAGATCTCGTCTTTGGAGAGCTAAAAGCCCTGAGTGCAGCTTGACTATCGGAGCAGATGAAGATTTTCTACTCCACACAATTATTTACTCCTTCTTTACCTGCTACCATCAAAATAGTAAAAACCTCCGCCTAGAAAACCGTGGAGTATATGCCCAGCGAAAAGCTCTGCCCGATATCCCCGTTTTCCAGATATATTCGTGCCCCAGAAAACTCATCTCCTCATGTGAAGCATCTCAGAGATCCCGGGGGAAACATGTCCTCTGTTTTCTCCCACCATTTTCTCGAAGGGAGGGCAGCGGTATACTTCTTTCCCAACCTTAATTTATCCTTCCCTTCAATAAGTCTCAAAGCATTCTCCGCCCTGAAGGCTATAGCAGCGTGACCCTCCACTCGTCCTTCTGCCATCCAACAGCCTGCATCCCTTATTCTCAGACAGGTCGCCACCGCCTCCTTTATAATCCTAGTCTGGAGGGATGGCAACCCCAACGAAACTTCCAGGACGACAGTTGGAGTTGTCCTCATCGCCCCTGGGATACCTAAGCAGGCCAGCCTTTGGATCCTCGACAACACCTTGGCCACAGTCACTCGACCCACACTCGCACCACGAGGACCACGAACACGTTTGCTTATATTCGCGCCACCCTGTATAATGCTGCTCGGACATTCTGCTGGCTCGTGCTGTCCCAGTCGCAGCGGGCCGCGGGCGAAACAGTCGCCGATCGTGGGAACGCGAACATAACTCGCTTCTTCAGCCGAACACGAGGACCAAAACAAAAATGCAGCGATATGCCGGCTCGATTTGTGTCTTCCATACGCTCCCTCTTATTTACATCCTGTGGATGCGCATCCTTTTTGTTCGTCTCCGTTTAATGTTGGGTGTCTGCGCGGTGGGCAATAAATATTTTTTCTTGTGTGGCATCCTCGCAATTAACTATGCGTTGGATTTACCGGCGCGTTGCGGGGGGAGAACCGCAAGAAGCGCAATTAATTGCATAATGAGCGTTCTGGGATTTACTGCTAATAAAAATGCGATAAAAGCACGAGGTGAGACTAGATAGACCGCGAAAGCAGTTTGAAGAAATTAATATCGGTCTCGGTGCCACGTTTTACTGCTAATACTGACCGCAATTAGTGTCTTTTTAAACTGAGACTCTGTAATGCCCTTTAGACTTACTAATAGTCGACTGCACCGTGTTTTTGAAATAGTGTTTCCTACAAATACAAAATAAATGATGACATAAGCTTTCAAATTTTCAATCAGTTCAGTTTAATAATAATAATAATAATCTGATTTATTACCAGAGACAATATGTACAATTGTATAAGTATGTGTCAAAGAAAACCTAAAAACTAATACGACAAGCCATAAATGCACATACAAGTGAAAAAGAAGTCAAAATACAAATTTTCATCCAAAATATTCATCCAAACTATATGGACATAGATCCAATAAGAAAAATTTCACTCGTTTTTTAAACTAACATAAGGTATTACAGTCTTTTATATCACCTGGCAACTTGTTAAAAATCTTAAGGTCCAAACAGCTTGGTGAAATTTTAGTGACATTTAGTTTCCTAAAAGGTATATAAAAATCTTGTCGGTGGCGGGTACTAACCTGGCGAAAGTCGTCATTAGTAATAAATTTAGTTTTATTTTTAAATATATTGACACTCAGTTCAAATATATATAAACCCGTTAAAATACGATAACTCTTGAATATATTCCTACACAAACACAAACGACCAACATTTGCAATACATCTTAATATCTTTTTCTGACATAAAAATATATCATTAGTCATAGTAGACCCACCCAAAAACAGATGCCATATGCTAGCCTACTTCTCACTTGAGCATGGCATAAATCTATAAGCTGTTGTGTCGTAAGCACTTTTTGAAGATTAGATAGAAGAACAAATAACATACGGAATTCAGTTTGGAACAAAGACTGGAACAATGACATCTCCAGGATAAATTTTTATCAAAATTAATTCCCAAAAATTTTAGTTGACTTTCGTTATTGATAGGGCTATTATCAATTCTCAAACTTAAGTTGCTAACTGATTTTTGGCGATTATGAAACATTACTGAGCGAGTTTTTGCCGGATTCAGATAAAGATTATTTTTATTAAACCACCGATGCAGATCATTTAAAAGAAAATTACATCTATTCTCCAAAACATTCCAATCACTGTCTGCAATAAGAAAAGATATATCATCCGCAGACATTGTGATGTGAACATTAGATAAAACAGCATGTATATCGTTTGTATATAGTAAAAACAATACAGGGCCCAACACAGAGCCCTGAGGTACCCCTAGATTGTATATTAACTTCTCAGAACTTATGTAACTTATACAAGAATGCGAATTATGTTTTATACTTACATACTGTTTACGATTGTTTAGGAATGATTTTATCCATTCTAAAGATCGTCCTCGCACTCCATATTCTGATAATTTGCCAAATAAAATACTATGATTAACGCAATCAAACGCTTTGCTTAAGTCTCAGAATATTCCCAGTGGACACTTACCAGATTCAATAAACTTTAAAACAGTTTCGTAAAAGGAATGAACTGCAGTATTTGTTGATTTATCTGACTGAAAGCCATGTTGGTCAGGAGATATAATGTTATGTTTATTCAAAAACTTAATAAATCTATCCAAAAAAGCATATTCAAAGATCTTTGAGAATGGAGATGAAATTGATATTGGTCTATAATTGTCTAGTGACGTAGCGTCACCATTCTTAAAAACTGGTGTGACTTTATTAACTTTAAGTTTACTGGGAAAACAGCCATTTGTAAATGATAGATTTATCAGAAACACTAAAGGTTTTAAGATATTATAACTCACTTTTTTAAATATTTGTAAGGGAATATCATCTGGACCGATTGACCATTTATTTTTCAATTTGAATTTAATACCTAATGTTACTGTTACCTAATTTTTGACTTTATTTGCGGTGGGAACAGTTAGTTATGCGCCGACTAGATTTCTCAGTGGAGTCGGGACAGGTTCTTTATTGATTATAATATATAAACACATATATATTATATAAGATTAAGTTATTGTTTTTTTTCCAGTACAGAGCGCCAAGTGGTTTAAAATCTACATACCCAACAATTATATTAACCACTAAATCATACAGCAAAGATGAAAGAAAATAACTTCACATAGGTTTTATAAGAATATTTACTATACCAATTGAGTCAGCATTTACAGGGCAGATTTTATTTTTCGCTTAATTTTGGGGCTTATATCTAAACAGAAAATTCAACATTTACTGACTGCAGTCGCAACACAAAATTTAAAACATATTCCTTAACTAATATCTACCACTTATTACCTAAATTACAGGAATGCGATTAATCTTTTTGGGAGTGAAATGTGGAAATATTTATCTATATGAATACTCAATAAAGTCTTTAAATTGGCAATTTGGGCATAAAATTTTGGTGTCTAGAACAGCACTGGTATTTCGGTTGTATATAAAAAATATATTAAAGTGCTTCCGCACTCGAAATTAGAACAACAATTAAAATATCCACTATCATGGTACTCATCCAGTAATTATCCATGGTGGTGGATTTTCCAGGATATCTGTATAATGGGCACCACTGCCGGTGGCGTGTCGTTTAGGGCTTCACCCGGTATATAAATTCAATACTTTCGAGGAAGGGATAATTCCACTTAAAAAAATGATATGAGTAAACCTCAAAACGCCTAAAAAATAATAGAAAGACATCGTTACTTAGATATACGGTTTTAGCAATAATAATTGAAATCAAATCAAAAGGTAAGCTCACCTCGATTGCGAATCACCCCCTATGCAATACCCGAAGGCGTCTTTTCTACTGTTTTTTTGCGGAGACTAACAGAATTCTATCCCATTGATGGATACAAGACCATTTAAACATAAACGTATTCATCTACCATAAAATTAGCCTTTAGTATGTTGAACTAGTGATATATCCGATATACGAAATTATTTCACTAGCCACCGTATTCATAAGTCTCAACGCACGCTAAAGATTTTCGCTATCAACCGTTCCACCTTACTTTTTTCCCTACTTTTTAATCCCGCAAAAAGATTCGCCTACTTATAATTCGTACCTAAATTAATATCTCCATCGGTATTAAAATTACGAATTTAATTAAACTAAAATAAAAGAGAACTATTTTATCATTATTTAATAACTAATTTTACTTAAGACGTATCAATATCAAAGAGTTCCATTTCAAGAATAGGATATAGAAATATTGTGGAAATTGTAAAAGTCGACGGTGTGTTATCCGTGTAAAAAGGATCATGTAAGCGCATATCATTAAGTACAAGTAATGTCCAGCGGACCGTTTATAAAGTGGCTGTTAAAAATGTCAGCTATTATCTGAGGATCATCAATAGTTTCCCCCTTTTTAGATATGGAAAAATTGTTTGGGCTTTTATTTTTATCTGATAATTCAGACACTACACTCCAAGCACTTTTTGATGGATTGTCTGATGAGAATATTTTGTTTTGATAATAATTTCTCTTTATATCTGATATTAAGAGTTCGCGTTTCTTCTTTTCCAATTTATACATTTTGATAAACTCGGGAAATTTAGTTTTAATAAAGTATAATTTTTTTAATTTTGCGCTAGATAACTTTATTTCTTTATTTACCCAGTTTGAAGGAGTTTGATTTATTTTTCATTTCTCTTCACCCAAAATGAGTGAGGAGTCTATCAATGAAGTTCCGACACAGATATTGGAGGCTGTTAATGATACAAGTAATGCATTAATTCCCGTAAAATCAAGAATTCGCTATGAAAGAGAGCTTGTTGCCTTCGACCAACGGCCCATGAATAAAAACACTTTATCTTTAAAAGAAGAGGTATTTTTGGCCTATATCCACGATATTACAAAACGTAACTCTCCGTCAACTCTATGGTCAAAGAATTCGATGTTGAAACTATGCTTCAAAGTAAAGAAGGGCATTGATATTGGAAAATACTTCAACCTAACGGCATATTTAAGGTTAAGGTTACAAGCCAAATAAATCAGAATTTTCTTTTAAATGCCCCCGAGAACATATCTTATGACCAAAGTAGCCACAAAATTTGAATTTGCCGATTCCTCTCACCGTGAATAACTAGGAGATATGAGGATCCACGATATAAAAAACAAGGAGGATGTGTTTATTATTACCTACCATACCAATCACGGAAACCAATGTTTCAAGAAAATTTGTTGTGAACAACGAAGAAACAATTAAATATGTCGATATCTACACATAGAAGCTATGCTATTTTGCGTCTCTCACGATCGGTTTTCTAATTGTATAAAAGGGGTAAATGTATTACGCAATATGTGGGTATAAACCTGCTCCTTTGTAAATACTCGCGATATTTTCGGTACATATGTCTCATCTCTTGAGAAAAGCACGTAACTTTGAAGATTTGCTTATATCAGTTCCGTTCTTTATATCCAACGTTGACTGAAACATTGAATATTATGACCAAAGCGTTGACGGCTTCGTTTTATTTGCTAAGTTTGAGAAATACACCGTCAATACATCTTCTGAATACAACTTAATGTTTTTTGTATGCACCAATTTATAAAACGTTGGTAGAAACTTTCATAAATTTCTCAAGATTTTTTTGGGAGAATATTCAAAGAAACTTCTTTCGCACACTCCAGCATTTCCTCAGGTACACCTAAATCTTCGTTATATTCTATTTTTACATAGTTTCCAGCAAATTGAACCACAAACAAACTCAATTAGCAATATTATTATGACGAGTAATGTTTGACAAAGTATGCATGACTACATATTTACTTATCTTTCTGGTACTATCCTATTACTATCTGCTACTATCCTACTTACCACAAAGTGATACTTTTCATCCTAATATAACAATACACTATTTTAAAGTATACGTTAAAAGGTATTGTTATATATAATTTAAAAATAATTAAAATAAAAAACAATTTAAATATAATTGGCGGTGATCACATCATCCCATCGTTCACATCCCTGAGAAGACCCGATAATAATCCATCTAATGATTCCTATTACCTTCAAGGGAGAAGAATCAATTTATAATATAATAAGTATTATTAAACTCAGGGTTCGTTGGAAAGTGTAATTAAGTTTTTTCTCATACGGCGTGCGAGATAAACGGGCAATTTCAAAGACAATAGGTCAAAGCCTCTATTTATTGGTATGGTTCCTACGAAAGCGAAACGGGATGTAGACATAACGCGAAGGATGTTCACTGTTAAGTCAATATTGAATAAATCAATTTTGTCTAGTGAATGGAAAAGTATAAATAAATCGGTTGTCAGTTCCAAACACGGCCTTTGGGCTGACTTATTTGTAAAGCTAATACTGATGTTCACAGATAGGTGTCGGATGAAAGTATTCACTTCCAGGGACGAACTCAGGTACACATGTATCAGAAGAGTGCAAGTTCTAAAGGGACTAACTGCCAATATCTGTTTCCAGGATATTGCAGAGTAGTACAAATCATTTATATCAACGCAATGAAGTGGTATGGAACTTGTGACAGTTTGAACCTTCAACATATTATTGGTATGGTTTATCTCGTCAATATAAAGGATAAAAAACGGCATATGAAACTGCTATAAAAACTTCAAAGGTTTCCACATGCAGCCGGTGAGTCGTAGACAGGACCGTATTTACATTAGATACCAGTATATTCTCGATTTCGTCAATAATAATTGAAAATAAAATTAAGCACATAATAATGAATGTAGTGCGACTGTTTGAAAAAAAAAACAAATATATTTTGAATGTGGAATGTTATTATGTAATAATTCTAAATTATTATTTCCCAGCAAGGACTACGAGGAGGTAAGAGCGTTCTCTGTCAGGAGGGTGGGATTAGCATTGGGTAGAGTAACAGAGAGAGAAAATAACTGATAAGTTGAAATATATTTTTTTAAAACGACAACAAAATAAAAAAAATAATACATAACAATTATACAAAAATATGTTTTTAATTTATTTTTGTACTAGCGATATGTATATACTCGTATCAAGAATTCAGACGTCTTACGTCACGGCTGACGTTACACATTTGTTTTTATTGTCAACCTAATTTTCGATATTTGGTCGCGTTAAAAACAATCATTTCTTGCAATTTAGTGCAATATATAATGCTAACTTTTAGTGTAGTATATAGTTTTATTACTATCAGTTGCAGTTTCTTAAATATTTTGATGAAAATATAATGAATTATTCATTTGTTCGTATGACGTAAGTCGCCTGAAAGTGTGTGTGTGTGTGTGTAACGTGAAACTAACTACTCTGTGGACTAAAGCCCCAACCAGCGTTGAATTACACCCACAATATCTACCCATATATTCTTTATTATTAGCTTTTATAACGTATTAGAAAGGTATTTATAGAGTGTTCTCATTAAACCAGGTTAGTAAATGTAGATAGATAATTTTTTTTAGATAATTTTTGAATAGAGCTTTGTCTGTGGAATTGTTCATTAGCATACCTAGATGTTTGATATCAGAGAGCATAGATATGACTTCATTGAGAGGAATTGTAGGAGATTTGATATATATTAGCTTAAAATAACATCGCCCTCTAAGTCTTTTCAAGATTACGAAACAGCTATTATAATTTACGTTCATATCTTACATTTAAATCTGTCTGTAGAAATATTTCCTGAAATGTTCATTTAACCTTTTTAACATTGTAATTTGGCGTTGCAGCATATCCTTTGAGTGATACCTTTTTACAACTAATTGCAAAGATTAGCAACATCCTGTATTCCAGCTAAAATCACGTAAAATCTGTTTATGGTATTTATGAATTAATAAAGATATTTCTAAAACCGTACATTCCTAATTTAATTAAAATCGTAATAGTAAGTATATCATGGTCAGGTGGATGTGATACACACCGATTTTTGGCGTTTGATCGTTTTAACCATGATTTATTGACAAATTGCATTATGTGGATGTAGCTGATGCTCTCTTAACCTTTTTTATATATTTTTAGATATTAACAATATTGTGTGAAACTAACTACTCTATGGACTAAAGCCCCAACCAGCGTTGAACTACACCCATAATATCTACCTATATATTCTTTATTATTAGCTTTAGTAACATTTTTGACTCCTACAATTCCTATCAATGAAGTCATATGTATGCTCTCTGACACCAAACATCTAGGTATGCTAATGAACAATTCCACAGACAAAGCTCTATTCAATAATTATCTAAAGAAATTAATCTATCTAAATTTACTAAACTGGTTTAATGAAAACACTCTATAAATATCTAAGTTCACTCTTGAAAATGTGGTAACTCGAAAATTCAACCACAATAGATGAGATCTTACCTATTTCTGCATTTTTAGGATTGCTTCTTCAGGTGGCCTGCTTTAAGTTGAGTCAAATATCTAACTATAAAAATTGTTATACCAATAAATTAAAACTATTTGAAATTAAATATCGACAATGTCAAAAGTGATTAATCTGTCAATGAATTTAAACATCATAACGACGATGATTATTATTATTATTATTATTATTATTATTAAGTATCGGTAACTTTCAATCGAGTAAATTGTCAGGTATTTCTCAAAGATCTATATTGGGGCCCTTATTCTTCATTATAATTAGCAATGACTTAACAGAATTATTAAATATTAATTATTTAATGTACGCAGATGACAAACTATTTATTGAAATAAAGCCAATCTCTGATTGTTGTAAATTACAACTAACGTAACTAAATTACACCTTTGTGAAAAGAGTAAAAAGAGAGGATTTATAACATCCATATAACCTAATTAGGAAAAGTACGGCAGAGATATCTAAAGACATTGCATTTTATCAACTTGGTTATCTATCCACTTCGTGAAGTTCCTGAAGATTCTTTGTTATCTACATTTGACTTAATTTGCTTGCAGTGAAGGTGCATTATATATTCTCTAATCTTTTTACACACAATTTTAGAATTAGAATTAGAGTTCCTAGATTAAACTTTAAACCTAATTCTGTATTGCAGGTATCAACTTTTCGTACTAACATTCTTACAGCATCTCCTCTCTATCAAATAATTATTAACTACCAAATGTCTGAAGACAGACCTGATATATTTTTTCATTCAATTAATTTTATTATATATTTATTTCTTCAGCTGTCTATATCTTGTGTAGACACATAATGTTTTTTATATTTTATTAGTTATTTATTGTGTTTTAAGCCATGTTTTGTTATTACTTAATAGTTATTGGTTTGTTTTTGGATATTTTTTCTTATTCTAGTTATTGTCTGATTTTGTTGGCTTACGTTGCAAATCTTGAATAGTGTTTTCTACCTTGTTCTGTAACTGGAATCCATCCCGTTGGACACTTTAAATAAATAAATATTATATATTACAGTTTACAACGTTTTAAATACTTCTCCAAGTTAATATGGAATGCAACAAACTTTACGCATACTTCTAAAGCAATGAAATCTTAATATCTCCTATTACACCTAATTTGTACTTGTTAAGGTTTTCATTTAATTAATCAATGTTTAATTGTCGATCTAAGTGCGATCACCAAGAAATTTATTTCTCATAAATCAACTGAGTAATTAGTAAACGCCTGGAGTGTTGTAAAGTGCTATCACTCAAGTCTAGTGTAGTTGTAATGGAGAAAGGAAGTGAAGTGCATTGTTAGCCGTTTTATGAACTTATAGAAGACATAATATTTTCAAATTAAACTTTGTTAGTGATGTGCAATTGCAAAGGAGAAGGTAAATTTCAAATATGTAAGCTATCTTTTCAAATAGTTATGAGAATTTAAAGTAATCATTTAAATTTAATGTGATCTGAAAGTGATTGTGTATTAAGTATACAAATTGTATATTTAAAAAAGAATAAGATGAAGGTTTCCAGAAAAAAAATTATATGCAAATTTCATAATATATTTAGTTTAGACATAGTTTCCTTGAAAAACAAATGAAAATTTTGCCTCCTAACAGATAATTACTAATTGTTTATATTATAATAATAATTATATTTTACGAATACACATTGAGAGTCAGATAATAACGTACCAACATGGACAGAGTAACCAATTTATTCAGCATATCACAATTTCTTGTAGAACACCTATATCTCGAAAGTTTTTGACAGACTAGGCCACGGTATTTTACTTAGTAAACTTCAAAATACTAGTCTTTCATCTTTACTTTTCACTTTCTTAAAAAACAGTTAGTTAAGTAATAAAAGATTATTTGTGGAATGCCGTGGCTTTATGCTTGCTGATATACAAGTTATTTCTGGAGTACCGCAGGGCTCTATCCTAGACCCTCTCATATTTTCATTATACATTAACGATATAACTGAAAAGTTGGGTATTTACATACTATTTACCGATGATGTCAAGATCTATCTACACATATATTCAGTATAAGAGTACAACTAACTACAAATGATCTGTCAAAAATTAAAAAATGTTATAATAATAATAATAATAATATCTCTACCCCTCATTCTAGTCACAGGGATTAGCCCAGAAGTCGGAGACTTGTGCGGGGGAGGGGGCGGCATATTATTATTAAGCAGGCCGCATTTGCGCCCAGGAACGACTTACGTTGGTAGGCCCTAACCACTATTCAGTGCAGGAATGAGGGAAACCTGGAAAACCTCATTAATTAGGGGGGTAGTCAAATATCAACCGGTATCAATCTCTCACATTGACCCAAGCTAACATTATTCCACCCTACCATACCCGCAGAGAGGGTGCCAATCCTCTCCACGAATATAGCTTATATACGGTCTACCGGCAGCTGGGCGCGAACCAACTCCGATCTAGTCACCTCACTGACGCCTTAAACCGCGCGACCACTGACCGACAAATGAAAATAAATCTCTTCCCCTTAACTTTGAAAAGTGCAATATAATGTCTTAGATGAGTAAAAAGGCACTTCATTTATATGAATACAAGTTGGACAATGTCGCACTGAATCATCCTGAATATATATTGAAGATCTTGGAGTTATCTTCGACGACAAACTTACCTTTAATTTAATAGTCCTCTGGATACCTTACTTACTATATTTTCTATTGATAATCTTAAGCAGTATTATTTTTATTTAAATTATTAAAGAATAGTATTGATTGTCCTCAATTAATTGAAAAACTTGTATTTTCTCTAATCTTTTGAAATTTTCTCCACTGCATTTTTTCTGCAACATTTATATAAATATAAATGAAATTAAGCAACTGAATGCGAATGTAGCCTACAAACATACTTTGTCATTATCTTTAATTAAGTTAGTTTGTAGCTTTTATTTTTAATATTGCTGTATTGTGTTTATTATCTCTATTTTTTGTTTTGTATTTCCCATCCTGTAATTGGCAGTGTAGTGTTGGATGATGCTAAATATCAGGAATAACAAAAAAATATAATATACAAGTACCAAAAGTCAACATTTCTTTAATTTTCTTTATTAGTGTCTTCAATTTGTATTTTATATGACACAATGATATATCGAACTCTTTTGATATTTAACTATCTTAAAAGCTCTTCTTGTTTTCGAAATTATTTGGTAAACATATTAGGAAACAGATATACATTTTTACAAAATTAACTATTTATATGCATATTTTTCAATGAAATAAATGCTCTTTAACTTTCTCTGTAATTTTCAAAGCAGTATTACAGAGTCTATCGACTGATACTCACGTCATATAAGAATATTTGAATGATGTAAATCGAGAGACTATTCTTAGGTCATCACTTACCAGTTCATCGATTTATGAAATCATACTCTGATTATGTGAGCATTTGTTGATGCTAGATGCATCAGGAATATACGGGTAGCAAAGGCCTCAAAATCAAACATTTATCCTTGTTTAGGCCAAGTTTCTAGTCAAGGATTTACTACAGTGTGTTCATCCACACGAATTTATATAGATAAAACTATTAGAAATGTTAGAGTATCGTTTCCCGTCCTCTGAACTTACGAATTTTTATTTATATTGTATGTGTCTGCTGTCTTGTGTGTATTTATTTCATCCAAAATTTAAATGAGGTGTGTTTATGAACTTTAACTCGATGAGCTGAAAAGAAAGCAAATCTGGAATAAATATAAAGGTAAGTAGGAATAACATGTATTGATATAGTATTAATTACCTGTTTACATGGTATACCGTTTGTACCTCAAGGAAAAATAGTAGGGGTAGCGTTCCGAGATGTAGTGTATTAAAGTTGTTACTCTGACTTGTTATTTTCTTAATTATCTTTAAACCAACTGAAGACAACGATTTTTCGTGGCGAAAGTTACACTTTTTCGCACTAGTGCGGTAAAGTGCACATTATCTCACGATGTTTATTACATTATACAGCCTATCGTATTGTTGTGACAATGCTTGTGGCCATCGATAACTACGTGCAATTTTGATTGCTAATATTTTTTGACATAAGCTTTCAAATTTTGATTTCTCTCCGTCGTAAATTTCTGCAAAATTAAAAATTCACTATAAAAAACGCTTCATCTTTAAGGAGATGTATTTTTAACTTATTTCCATAATATGGCAAAGCGTAAGTCTCCGTCAACTCTGTGGTCGATATTGAAGCTAGACTCCAAAGTATAGAAAGGTATTGGTATTGGAAAATACCTCAGACTAACGGTATATTTGAAGAAATCAAATGTTGGTTACAAACCAAAGAAATCAAAGATACAAGAAAGAAGGAAAATGCAAAAATTTTTCTTAAATGTATCAGACAACTAACATTGTCTGACCATAGTAGCCACGATGTTTTGAATTGCCAAATGGCACCATGGGTGGAAGTCCACAGCGGTAACTGAGTCAGATATTGAGGATTATTTGGATAACAAAAATACAATAGCCAACAGCATTGTCTAAGCATCAAATCCCTCATCAAAACATCAAGAGATCCATGCTGAACCACGTAGTACATCAACGGCAACATTATGTTTGGTGACTGAAAAAAATCAGCTATTTCTTCATCACTGAATTTACAAAATGTCGAAAATTTTACATTTAATTTCAACGTTTTTCGTTAACATATTCTATTAGTTTAAATAACTACTTAATAATTACTTGTTGATGTTATAAATTGTCAATTAAAATAAATTGTTTCACTTGATTACAATTGTTATGATCGTAGGAAAAATATTATACATAACACGTGCGGGGATCAATTAGCGTACGAAAAAGTATTACCTTCCGCACTTGTTAGGTAAATAACTATATTAGAGCAATATTTTGTAAAATGAATTATTTTTATGCCTACTGTCAGCAGTTATTTTCAAAATCACCTTGTATATTGTTAGATACTATAAAATATAGAGCCAATATAAGAACCGCCAGCTAGTTCAATGTTTATGAGCTCGTCTAAAAGCTATCCAAATTATTTTGTACACAGGGTCCACAACTAAAGGCAGTTATACCATACTTGTACAATCAGTGTCCTGCAATGCAGCAGAATGCGTTTGAAACCTAACCTGGCTATTACTCGGGTATTCTTCTGCCTGACCTCCAGCGATATATGTAATCATGTGTAGCGGTACCTCGCCAGACCATATCTGGTCTTTTACGCTAATGTCATGTTATTAAATAAGAACATCAATTCCATTGATGGATAAATTGGAACTTACTCGATGTGCTCATACTGAACGTGTTAAAAAAAATATTAACTAAAAATAGACGTGTTATTATATGTTATTTTTACTAAGGTGAGGTTGCAGAAGACAATTTGTTTGTTGTGCTGCCCCACTCATGCGGAAAAAATAGATTCTCTGGCAAAATAAATGTGTAAAATTTGACCTACTTCTCAAATAAGCTCTGGATAGGATGGATAAATTGGAACTTACTCGATGTGCTCATACTGAACGTGTTAAAAAAACATTAACTAAAAATAGACGTGTTATTATATGTTATTTTTACTAAGGTGAGGTTGCAGAAGACAGTTTGTTTGTTGTGCTGCCCCACTCATGCGGAAAAAATATATTCTCTGGCAAAATAAATGTGTAAAATTTGACCTACTTCTCAAATAAGCTCTAGGCTTAAAAAGTAGAGTATTTTTTGCTACAAGCAAGACTGAAATAGTATATTCGTATGTTAGGATTAAAAGTGTCACTTTTGGGTGACTTTTGGATAACACTTTTAATCTTTTAATTAAATTATTCGAATCAAATTTGGATACTAAAGCAAAGTAGGTAAATAGGTATCCATGTAATCATGGATACTTTGTCAAATATTAGTCGTCATATTGCTAATTGAGTTCGTTTGTGATTGTATGTGGTTCAATTTGCTGAAAAGTGTAAAAATGAAATCTAATGAAGATTTAGCTGTACTTAGGAAGATATTGGAGTGTGCGTAAGAGGTTCTTCTCCCAGAGAAGTCTCGAGAAATTTATGAATATGTCTACCAACGTTTTATGGATTAGTGCAAAGAAAAAAACATTAAGTTATATTCAGAAGATATATTAAACTGGGCAAACAAAATGAAGCTGTCAACGCTTTAGTCACAATATTCAATGTTCAAGGGGACTGATATAAACAAATATTCAAAGTTATGTTCTTTTCTCAAAAGACAAAATGAGGTATATGTACCAAAAAAATCGCGAGGATCGCAAAGGAACAAGTTGATTGCTTTTTGAATAGTGCACCTAATAATTTATATTTGATGATGAAGATAAATGCTTTAAAAATAAAAGAACAAGTTTTTGAAAAATTTATTTATAAGTTGTCCTAATATTGAGGATTACAGGCACATACCGTTCTGATGAATTAGTCAATTTAACAATTGATATTGCTAAAGATGTGAAATCTGCTTTAATTACAAAAAAAAGTCCAATACCAAAACCAAGAGACTACGTTCTTTTACTGTGCTAGGAAATAATGATTAAAGTTTTTATCGAAGATAATTGGTAGAACATTGACTATTTTTCAGATATGTTAGTGGAAAGTGTCGGTGTTCATAAAATCAGTGCCGTCTCGCAAAAAGTGTTAAATTTTTTTAAAGTAGACAATTGGAAAGGGTACAGTGAACACGCATGACGACGAACATTTGCTTCCTTTTTAGTTAACGGCGGTGGTGACCTCACATGTTTTAAAAGACACAGAGGATGGAGATAGAGCACTGTGGCAGAAGGCTACATTGAAGACTCCCTTGTGAATAAAGAAAATATTGCGAAAGAAATACTGAAAGTTGATAGTAGTAATGATAAACCAAGCACTATTATCACTACAACTATTAATGAAGACGTGTTGGACTGCTATGAGAATTGTTTCAAGAAAGAGGGTAGTAGCAGTTTCAGTGGTTTATTTAATTTTAATACTTGTTCAAACTGTGTATTTATCAATGTTGATGAACAAAAATTATTGTAAATATTGTAGAATAAACTTTTATTAATTAGAACTTGATTAATACTTTTAATTTAAGGAGTTGTCACAGGCAAAATTGGTAGACCTCAATACTCTCTGCCACCAAACGTTTGCCTCCGACCAGGAAACAACCTTTACCACTTTTGATGCTTAAATATCTATAAGTTATATGAAATAATATTGTTTCAAGATACCAGATTGAAAGAGATATAGATAAGCTAGTCCAAACTGACTTAGTTTAAGAAATTTCTGGTCTTGTCATTGTCTGCGTGTTTTGAAAACATCTAGTATTCAATTAAAACCAGCCCACTGTTCCGAATCTACTTTGACTAGTAGCGCTAGTTAACAAATAATACACACATGTCGTCTTTTCATTTTGTATCGCACTTTGTGACAACGTTCCCATCTCGAAAAAAAAATTATCGAGTTAAAGGGACGTGAGATGATTCGCAAACGAGAACAAAGAAGAGACGCAGGTCGTGATGAATGGGAAGTAAGATTCGATTGCGCCTCCGCGCCTTCTCCGATCTTTTGATACGATCAGAGATAAGCGACGGTCTGTGCGGACCTTATATGGCTCTGGGCGATGATCAATTCACCTGGGACATCAATTTTGACAAAGATGGGCATATGAATTAGTTGTTCGCCGTTTTTTGTTAAATCTTGCTCTGTTTGCTCCAGAAATTCACACACATTTCATCCTTTTGCATTGTCAGTGGTTTTCAAACTTTTGTTTTCCACGTACACCAGCGAAAATATTAGGTTGATACATACACTTGTAGTGGTGTTCTTATTAGGAAACGAAATACATAAACTAGTGAAGAAAATTCTTCAACTAGAGGACCTATTCTCCTTCATTGATTAAGAACTGCACTGAAGTGGCAATTATTTTCATACTTGAAGAAAAACAATGATTTGGAAGTGAAAAATTCACCAAGCCAATGTTAATGTTGATCTTGTCTTGGTCTCGCAAGACAACACAATACAAGAACAAGTCAAAACTTGACAGCTGTAATTTCAAGATAAGACAGGATTAAAAAAATCGTGTGAGACAAGACAAAAAATGTGGCTACGGTAAGAAATTTTGCAAATATAAGAATGGGTAACAAACTGATCGTTTCTATACTTTATAACGTCCACTAATCGATCACTGTCGACGATTGATTATATCAATAGTTACCTGTGAGCTCCGAACGGGATCGTAGGCTGCCGAGAGTAACCACCACTGTTACAAAATTTGTAATATGGTTCTCCCTTTTTTCTATTTTGGGTTAAATCCTTTGCTTCATTCCGTATTTTAATTATTCTTTAGGATTTTCCCAATTAAGCTATCCCACGTCTAAGTTGGTCTGCTTGCTTCTTTTTGGCCACAACTTTCAACTTCCAAATTCTCCTCGTCGGTCTCCTACTGCTCAAGGCAGGTTCTAGAAAGGATAGTTAAGAATTAAACAGTTTTTTACCACACATTTATTTCCTCCCATAGTTTATTTAAATAATCACTAATAAAAAAAACACGTACAAGATAACTAAACGCTCAACACGACATACAAAGCTGGAATATAAATACCAATATGATAATATCAAAAAACATAAATGATCACACATCACACCAAAATTGTAGTAATAACAACTGTCAGTCGCCAACAAAATGGTGGATATTTGGAAGACGCGGGAAGTCTAACTTTCCCTACTGATTTGATTAGTATACTGTGATCATCTCAACTACATTATTTATCTGTTAGGGCTGTCCTATTTTTTATGTTGATGTAGAGCACCATTTTTTCTCACCATTAACAACCTGTGATGATGAATTAGTACAAGAGCACGTTGAATTTTGAAGTTTTCGCTCAAAACATGCGGCACCTATATACTCAGTTTTTGAACTTTGTTTATATGTAAAGTAAATGCCGTACCATGCCCGACGGGCCAAGATCTAATATGCTCTCCAATTCCCGGATTTTAACAGAATGAATTGAAACGTTGTGGAAAACCATTCTGATGCTTTCTTCAATGGCATTCTTTTCGTAAACGACACAATTGGTCTAACGATATACAATACCTTAACTAATTTTCTTCCTACTTGACACATCATTTAGTTTTGCAAATAAATTTCACAATCTATATACAAATCAACAAATTTCAAAACTGTTCATTTAAAGAATAGTATTATATTAACACCATTTATTTTCAAGGCATAAGTATATATGAGGTTTATAACTTCTTAAGAAGTATAACAAAATTATTCTACAAAAATGTTTTTAATTCATTTTTTGCACACTTTGGTTGAGTTTGTTGCAAAGCCAGTAATTTCGTTGACATGATTTGCCGCCTTATCACGTTTTATAGTGAGCCAGTTTCCAGTGATGTGCAGAAGTCTAATTTTAAGTAATTCTCAAACTGCCCTTTTTGATTAGTAAATTAGTGTAACGTTTCTCTGTAGGTTCCATGCTCTCGTTTTGACCAATGAATACTAAAATATCCTGTTAAATAGTGTGTTGTATCGTTTCTACTGCCACACAGTGGCGCAAAACGCCACTATGCCACTCAAATTACTGTACACCCCTTAGGGTTGGGCCGTGTGAGGTGATTTTTTTTTAGAATGTTCGTCATAAAATTCCCTATCGATCCCTCTTTTTCAATTTTCGATTTGGGTCTTCATTTTCGCGGAACTTGACTCCAAAGATGGGTTTGCATGGAAAAAACAGTGGCGTTTTGCGCCACTGTGCGCCGTTGAGGGAAACTAATCTAACCATTAACTGTTCAAATTTTATTGTGACGTCTACTTTAAACACTGAATTTTGATTAAGCGAAGGTAGAAGTTAAGAAAAGCGAGATGATACGGCATGTTGAATGTGTCAGAGATGAATATAGTACCTCGTGGCCTAACAGATCTAGCCGCGACTCCTAACATATAATTTTATGTTAATAAGAGCAATTTATTAGTGCTTTCCATTGTACACGGCACCGTCGCCAATATGGACATGTCGGCATCAAGTTGGCGGAATTACTACACCGTCTTCCTTCGTGGCCTTCTGACAATAGAAATACGATATAATGTTTTCTGCGATGTTTAATGCATGCTTTGTTGTTTCCCAGGGATATGTCGTAATGTATTCTATAGGTACTGGAGGAGGAAGTAAGATTATGTATGGATATAATTTTCATTGTTATCAGATGCGATTTTTCCTCTTTCGAGTTCGAATTCAGCTGGTAGATGTTACCTCCAAATTAAACAGTACACACGATTCTAAAATAATCTCAAAATTGTTTCCAATAACATACTGTATAACCCTTGTTATACAAATAGCTATAGTTTTAATTTTAAATTAATTTTATTTTATAGTTTTATTACTGCCACTTTTTGATTTCTTCTTATAAACGCTATTAAAATTTCGTTTTATTATTTTTTCTTAAAAACTTCAGAAAGTTTTTTTAAAAATGAGTAAAAAAAGTTATTTAAATTAAATTTTACTAGAACTAGAACTAGAACTAGAACAATATCCTTAATATAGGTCTGCTGTGTAGGTATACGAAAATAGTTATCTTTTTTGAAAGACATAAACGATTCCCATGTTCAAGCACTTCTGAAATAATGTTCTTTTTCAATACTGTCCTCAAAAATAATCATATACTATGGTTTACATTAGGATTTCGTAAACACAGTATCAATTTGCAAGAGGTGCCACAGAAAATGCGATGTGAATCTCTTGAATATAAATTATCTTTCAATAAAAATTCGAAAAAATAATCAAGCAGTGATTATCCTGAAATATACAGCTGAGCTCGACTATGCCTGCTTCTTGATTGTAAACACAGTTTTCTACTGCGCACTCCATAATTTACAGAGATCATTCAGTAAACATACTCGGCTTTGTGTTTTTTCTGTACGTGTGTTCATAAGGGGTTATGAATTTAAATTGGAAATTATTGCAGTTTCATAATAATGGACAATCCTTAACGTTTACTGCTTCTTAGTTATTAATGTAAATTACTATCTGATTCCTCTTGTCAGTGATCGTAGCCACTTACCTAGTTGAGTCTTCTCCTTTTTGTTGTGCACCAGAACAAACCGTGAAGGACTGCTGCCTGCAATTATCCTGTGTTGCATGTTTAAAAATTGTTAATGCTAAATGTCGCCACTTTAGTAATTACTCCTTTCAATCATAATAAAAAAAACATATAAATTGATACAACAAGATAAAGCAAAAATTGATGAAATACCCATTCAGTTTTATGTACAGGGTGTCCCATAATGATGTGTGCTCTTTTGGAGGATGTGTTCCTTAGGTCATTTTAGGGGGGCTACTTTCTATAAAATTTTTCCATTTGAGCCCTCCCTTACGAAATAAGGGCTTCTAAAAAATGGAATAAACTTCGGTTTTCATTTTTTTTCTCAAAAACGGTTAAACTCATAAATCTGAAAATCGGTGAATATATTTATTTAATTAAGTGACATTGTTTGAATACGATTTTTATTTTTACCAAATGTCTACAAGGGTGGCAACCACCATCCTCTGTTGTTTTTTTAATTGGAACTTTTTATTCTAAACGTTTCTGGATACGAAAAAAAAACAGTAAATAGAATAATCAATTTACAAAAGTTTCCCTCTCTTAGTATTTCTATGCAGAGATACGTGTTTCCTTTAAAAAAATAAAATCCACATACATACATATCCTCGGGTGTGGAATATGCAAGCAAAATAATTCATACGAAACGTAGTAGGTTGCTGTCACTTTGATGGCTTTATTGTTTGGATTGTCATTAACAATTAATGTCAGATATCTACCACCAAATTAATTTTTCTTTTTTGTTAATTTCTTTCAGTATTTCTAACGAAATCAAAAATTCCCGTCAGGTACTGCGTAGTGTAAATTTAAATTTTTTACGTTTCATATGAATTATTTTCTTGCATATTCGACATCCGAGGATATGTACGTACGTGAATTTTATTTTTTTTAAAAGAAACCGCGTGTCTGCATAAAAATACTAAGAGGGGAAAATTTTGTAAATTGATTGTTATATTTACTGTAATTTTTTCATATCGAGAAACGTTTAAAATAAAAACTTCTAATTAAAAAAAAACAATAGATGTTGGTTGCCACCCTTGTAGATATTTGGTAAAAATAAAAATTGTATTCAACAATGTCACTTAATTAACTAAATGTATTCACCGATTTTCAGATTTATAAGTTTAACCGTTTTTGAGTAAAAAAATGAAAATCGAAATTTTTTCAATTTTTTTAGAAACGCTTTCTCGTAAGAGAGGACTCAAATTGAAAAATGTTATAGAAAGTACCCCCCCTAAAATGACCCAAGGAACACACTCTCCAAAGGAGCGCACAACATTATGGGACACCCTGTATAATAATATATTTTTATATTCTTATTTGACAAGGCGAGAGTACTGGCAGCTGTTGCTTAGATGTTATACAGGGTGTCCCGATATTAATGAGACACAGAGCAAGAGTAGATTCCTTACATCAAAATAATGCGATTAATCCAAACTTACCTTAGTCCATTTGTGGCTAATAAAAAAGTTACAGGGTGTTAAAGTTCAAATTTTGACTTCGTAATTCTTAAAATTCTTAGAAAGTTTTCAAAGGATTCTTTTGAAAATTTTGATTAGTGGGTTTTCTGGAACAATAAAAACGAATCCGTAATTAATTTTGCTGTAGACGCTAGAGGGCGCTGCAAAATATACTTTTGGTTGATAAAAACTGGTTATAACTTTTTTATCAGTGTGTATACGAATGTTTTGAATTGAAAAATATTGTTGTCCTATCTATTTTTCACAATTAAAGTATACTTGTTCTATGTCGATAAATTTAACCGTTTTCGATTTATTTCTTGTTTTTCTATTGGACTGAACTTGCTTGATGATCATTTATTGGATTTAAGGCCTGTACTCGTTGCACATGGTATGGATAAAGCAGTTGCTCGTGAAGGATTCTCTAAACAAGAGGACCACTAATTCCTACCTCGTCTGATGTTCTCCGCACACTCGTACCTAGATTCTGCTCTACCAGTGCTAGAATTTCTTCTTCTGCTCTAGGAGTGAATACCGACATTGGTCTTCCGGATAAATGGCACTGTTTGCTCAAGGAACCGGTGTCACGCAATCTTTGATGAATTCTTCCAAACATGCGTTGTGAAGAAATCTGGCGATTTGGATAAGCGTCAACATAAAGACGTCGCTTCGGTGGCGTTCCTATTAGCACGACCATACATGAAATGCATGTCTGTTAATTCTGCGTTAGAGTAACCAGCCATAGCGAAAGAAAACTTGTGCACTGAGAACAACTTTGAAATACATACTGTTTATTTCACTAAACATCAACCAACTATTATAAGAAAATACACAACGTTTTTGCAAAATAAAAAAGGGGCTAAAGAACATAAAACATTCCATATCTCCGCAACCGTTACTTTTCGGACCCATGTTTATTGAAACTTTTCTGCTTATTTTGGTTCATACTATTATCTTTTTTAACAGCCTATATGTATGGAGTTTAGGGGTATGAGCGATGTAGTGACAATAAATAAGCTAGCTAGGAGTACATTGGGCTCAATATATTTGGATTCGATTCGTCTACTGTGCTTTGGTTGGCACCATTTCTTGAAATAATCAAGGAATACATCCACAGAGAGTTTATGACACGGTAGGATAAAACAAATATCTGCCAAGTACACAACTCCCTCCAGAAAGTGAAGCTTAGTATATGCAGAAAAATAAAGTTTGAAACAAGAAAACCATCACGATACAATACTTCAATGGCGTTCTCTCTTTAAGCGTCATAAATGGTTCGAGTTGCATCGTTGACTTAAATCCTCCAATAATAATAAGAGGATCAAAAGCAATATCGGATTAAAGGCTGTAACTGCTTTTTTAGAAAGTAAACATTGACGAAACATTCCTTGAGATCAGCATAACAGATAATGAAATATTGGTTTACGGTTGTGACTAGAGGTCCAAAGAAGCATGTAAGTTAATGACAAGTATTAAGGTCATATTGGTTATATTTTTATTACAACGGAGTTGTTCGTTTCTCAAGATCAAGCATTCAATTATTTGACAATGCGTAATGGTAATATCTTTGTATCTGGCCTCTCTTGTGTACTTCTGTTGTCATTATTTATTGAAATAATCAAGGAAGACACTCAGAGAATTTAGGAGACGGTGAGTTACCTAAATGATATGACTACCTGGTTATGTCTAGGACAAACCTTCACCTGGTGACTGGTATTCAAACTGTACACTGTTGATTAAGGAAACACCTTTATTATATGACAAAGTGCGAAACACCTCTTTGTAAAGGTTAAGCAACAGTATTTTATGCACTCTGTGAGTGCACTGCCGTTTTGTCAACAAGATAATCCGTGTTGGGGCAACGATGGCTTCTAAGTAACGTTATCATCACTCACTAATACATTGGTCAATGGCTATGGCATACTGATGAAAGCAAATAAACTCAAAATAATATATGTCTGGTGGGCTTCTGACGAGTAATTTCAGCTGATTACTATATGTTTTCTAGGTGTAATTTAATGCTGGTCGGGGCATTAGCCCGCAGAGTAATTGATTCCTGGAATTCCATGTTTGCAGTAACTTGTTAACGATTAACCTTTGGTTTATGCAACAAATATTGCAGAATAATGTAGTATAATGTACTTGTAAAAGCAGTTTTTTATATACTTAACTTTTTTTTTCATACTGACTTCATATGTTTTTTTGAATATCTATCCATATATTTGTCAAAATATATTATGACTTGTAGATAAATCAAAATATGCAAAAATGACAAACAGTTATAAAAACAGATTAAAGTTTGCTAAAAATTATTCAAATCCGTTTTATTTACAACGAATTATGAATTGCAATATTATACAATTATTAATAACGTCCAGGAACATCCGCCTTATCTGAATATAATAGGAACGTTTGTAACAGCTTTGTAAAGAAGATAGCACACTACGTAGGTGGTATCACGGTTGACAGAAAAAAAATCGGATACATAAGTAGAAACATACGTACCACCAACGCACCAGCCTTAGTGGGATGGCAGTAGAAAAATTGTAAATTTCGCACCTAGTCATATCATCACATACGATACGTTGAAAGACACGAAAATGCTTCTTATGAATGTTTTCTAATTGATTACTTGTATATCCCATTACACTAGTTTGTTGTGTTAAGATGTGAGTAAAGATAATAAATTGTACAATAATACTACAGTTCTAAAAAGGAAAGAGGAATGTTGCGTTGGAGTTTGACACGAAAAATTACGTAAAATTGACAAATTACTTAACTTTTAAAGCCTCATTAAATTATATCGTTTAAATATACTTACAAGCGCTTTATTAATTGAAAGAAATCATTGTAATAATATTGATATTTACATCAATTCAAACTGATATAAAAACTTCTAAGAGCACATTTCCGCAAGTCCATGATTATAAAGTTGTCATAACTTAAATTTTTGTTATACATAATTGAAATTAGAGGCGGAATATATTTATCCTCTCACTTACTTCTTTACTAATACGGCAATATTAAAAAAACTTCTGAAATAATTTCAAATTAGTCCTTATTTTTAGCTCGTCTTTCCTACGATAAATTAATTTCATGACAGCTAGACAATGTGTGCAATACAAAGAATCTTTGAATCACCAGATTTGCAATCAGACATTTATAATATTAAAAAGGATTTTTCTATTCAAATTTTATAATTTCTTTTGAAATACAAATTTTTCAAAATAATTTTCATTTTAAAATAAAAAAAATTTTTGATATACAAAATTTTGTAAATAATTTTAAATTTTGGAATTATATCTATAATAAAATCAAAAATAAAAAATTTTAGAGATAAATAAAAATTTGATAATTAAAAAAAATTCAAATATTTTCGGAAAAAATTTTCAATTGAAAAATTTGAAAATTTTGGAAAAATTTTGAAAAAGTTTTGAATCTAAAATTTTGTAAAATTATAAAGTAAAAAATTCTAAAATTTTATAATTCGGAAAAAGATTTTGATACGAGAACAATTTTAATTTGCATATTTTATAGAAACGCTATCAATATTGTACTGTCAATCATTTTTATTTTGGTCTACTTCCTATTGCGCAACGTAGGAGAGTGCTTGCACGTATTGTGTCAGTAGTTAGTTGAAGTGTTATGCGCATATACCTATGCGCATGAACTACACACATGCGCAATGGTGCGCAGAAATCTGCGCCGTGAAATGAGTCTAGAAATTAAGAAAATAAATTATAGTTTAAAAAAAACTAAAAAAACATGCTTTAATAGCAAACTGAACTAAAGAGTAGAAAATAATTATGAAGTATCAAGAATTTGTATTACAGGAATAGAAAATTTCGACAATCAATTACAACTAAGTAATTGGGAATAAGATTAAATTAGTAATTAAATTATTAATAAAATAATTCAATTATAGTAAAAAAAGCGTGGGGTGCAGTTTACTATATTTCCATAATGACTTTAATTTTATAAATAGCTTCACTACTGTAATAATTGTAACATTTAATATCAAGCAGCCCACGTTTCGGTTTGCTATTAAAGCGTGTTTTTTTTTAGTTTTTTTTTAAACTATAATTTATTTTGTCCAATTGTGACAGGTTAAAACAACTTTAATAACTTCATAACAACTGTAACAAATATTTTATTCACTTATTTTTTCTTAAATCCCTCTACTGTTCTTGCATCACTGCAATTTAATTAGGGAACTTTTGTTATCAAAATACTCCAACGATCTACATTAATAATTAATCTATAATTCATATTGCAATTCTTTAAACCAGTGTAGTTGAGACTGATATCACTACCGACTGGAATGGACACTTGATCTGATCATTTTCAGTAGAAACAAATTATAACATCTTCTGATATTACCACTTCAGGATACCCAAATATATCAAATGCAACCCCTTCACCTGATTTTTTTTTGAAATTTAAATTTTATTTTTAATTGACTGCTCTACATAGCTTTCCGCAAAACAGAGCGCCTTCCACCATGTCTTTTGAATATTGACAAATCAGCACCTGTTTCAGCAAGTAAAGTTGTTGAAGATCTTCGAAAACTATTTCCAGTATACTCATGTGCATTTTCAATTCCAAGAAACTCTGCTATCTTTTGTGGCATCTTAGAGTATGTATTTAAATCTACTAGCTGCACTATGCATTTTTGATTTTTTTAGGTTAAAGAGAATCGTCATCTTGGTACATTTTTTTGGCCTCAGTTCCATATGTTTTAGAAATACGTCAATTGCATGGATAGCATTACTTCCATTGACAACAGTATCTGAAATTGAACTAATACACTTCCTCTGCCTTCAACATCATCGATGAACGCAGGTACAAGTTTCCCAATTCTATAACCTCTAGAAACTTCTACAATTAGTACTATCTTTAGTAATTGATGTCAGAGGCTGTATCTAAGAATTTTTCAAGATATTCTCTGATAAACGCATTATACTTTTTTGGCTTACAATCCATTGATTTGTGCTTTAAAAAGGTTTTTATCTGGTGAAATCTACAAAAAGTAAAACTATCGGTACTATAAGTACCGAAGCAACGAAATTCTGCGCATTGACTGAATCGTTGTTAATTAGTATGTTTGCAACCTATTGGAAATTAGTCCACAAACATCAAATTTATTTTTTACTGTATTAGAAAAGTATTTTAAGCTAATATATATCAAATCTTCTACAATTCCTATCAATGAAGTCATATGTATGTTCTCTGATACCAAACATCTAGGTATGCTAATGAACAATTCCACAGACAAAGCTCTATTCAATAATTATCTAAAGAAATTAATCTATCTAAATTTACTAACCTGGTTTAATAGATCTGTGATTGTGATGTGATTTTTTATGTTTCTCCAACGTTTGTTCTAAGAGCGCTTGCGCCTAATGGTTTTCTTGTTTTTCTTGTTAGATGCACAACGTCAGCTTATGCATACGATGGAGCCATTGTTTGGTCGATTAAGTACACTTATTCTTTGATTTAAAATATATTTTTTTTTTTGGGTTTTTGACATTGTCTTAAAGCCACCACTACTCATAACACCACCAGCAAAAATCTAAAACAAAAACGTTCGATGTTGTTGACAATCCTAATGATGACGAATCAGCAAAGAGTCACAAAAATGAATTGATTGACAATGATTTTTATTGTTATCAATTTTTAAACTTCTGCTATAAATTATTCAAATTAGTTTTGCAGTTTGCGTTTGACAGGTGTTTAAAGGAAGGTGTAGGATGTAGAACCTATTCCAGATCCCTATATGTCCCATATCAGTGGGCAATGGACAATATGCGATAAAAAAATGATCCGTAAGCATACAATAGGTAAAACTCTTAGAATCTACAAAGACAGTAGTCAGTAACTATTGTATTTGAGTAATAATAAGATAACGACTCATGGGAATGCCATCACGTATTGGTAGTGCATCAGTCTTCAATAACACAGTATGCTCGATTAAGGGACTTGGCAGCATTTGTTGAAATAATGAAGGAATACACCCATAGAGAGTTTAGGACACGGTAGGATGAAACAAATAGATGCCAAGAACACAACTCCCTCGACAATATCGGATTGAAGCCTGTAACAGCTTTTTTTTAGAAAGCAAACATGGATGATACATTCCATAAGATCACTATAACAGATGACGAAATATCGGTTTACAGTTGTGACTAGAGATCCAATGAAGAATGTGAGTTAAGGACAAGTATTAAGGTTATATTGGCTATTTTTTTATTACAAGGGAAATGTTCCTTTCGCAAGGTCAAACATTCAATTGTATTATTTTGATATTTCGAGTCGCTTGCATGAAATACTTTGGATGAAGACATTTTGATGGAGTGGTGAAAATGGATTGCACCATAACAATGCTTTCGCTCTCGTTTGATATATAGTGATTTTCCGGGTTGTTATACCGTGACCTCGGTAACTGGTCGCTGCCAGTAACAGAATTAAAATGCACATCCCTAGAGACCAGTCTCAGTCGCGGTGAAGCTTTTTCTGAATTACCACTGAAGATGCGGACAGTGAAAAACGGCGAAACGTTTGGAAGCATGCGAGGAGCCGAAATCAATATATGGGTGGGTCCAGAGATACCGATATCGGGTCTGACCCCTACAGAGCCTAGCCCGAGAACAACCAGGGTAGATCAAAGATTCCCGGCTAATGCTAGGGATGTGCACTTTAATTCTGTTATTGGCAGCAACCAGTTACCGAGGTCACTATGTATCAAATGATAGCACCGGCCGTGAAAGCCTAAAAACCAGTAATACTTCCGCTTATTCGACATTACGACTATCAAACAAAAAATAATATGATAGTTCTTCTTCTTCCTCTGTATTTATCTGATTTGATTGCTGTCGATTTTTTTATTACCCAAGTGATACTAGGATACCTTCTACTTTCCTTTGAAAAGATGAGGTTGAATAGGTTTTATAGTCATGTAAAACTTTTTCATTAACCTCCTGCTTGTAAGAGCTCCACTATATCAGCCAATAAGTAAACGTCCTTAGTCGTCGGATAAAGATAACATCTTTCGTCTCCGGATTTTGCTCATAATGAACACCTATGTGAATGATTAAATTAGTTGCAAACTTATTAGGCTTCACGCCGGCTGATTAAGGCCGCTAGAGGAGCAGGCAGTGCTGTGCTTATTTGAAAATTAAAAACGCATCAAGGTGTTATTAAGGCCCATTAAAAGGCCCACGACGTTACTTTGAACCGCCGTGCGCGCCGTATCGTCACGTAACTTATTCCTGTAGTGTCAAATAATTACATTGGAGGCTGTTATTAGCATAATAATCGTTATAGTTTGGGCGGTATTACATTTTTACAAAATTTTTGACTCTTCTCATCTGATGATTCACGTTAGAACCTTACCGTTGCTGTCTTGCTATATTAAAAATCCATGGATAACATTGACTTAGAGAATTTATAGAAAATAACCCAACGAACTTTAGCAGGAGAAGATATTGCCAAAAAGTAATTTCTTTGAAATATTAATATTGAATACAGGAATAAATCATATTGATTTGTAACTTGTAGCATTTGTAACTACAGGTTCTCTGATAAGTGAAATATACAGGTGCTTTCATCCCTCAGTTTCTTTGTACGTAACATTTTTTTACAAACAGAAATTTTATTTTCAAGAGAATCTTCAACGTAGCCTTCCGCTACACTTGATTTCCATCCACCGTGTCATTTTAGTGCTAATATATCCGCTCCTGAGTCAGCACGAAGTGTAGCTAACGTTCTTCTGATGTAATGACCAATACAGGGTGTTAAAAGAGTGTAAAATATTTAAGGAGGTAATAGTATGAACCAAAATAAGCAGAAAAGTCTCAATAAACATGGGTCCGCAAGGTAACGATTGCGGAGATATGGAATGTTTTATGTTTTTTAGCTCATTTTTTATTTTGCAAAAACGTTGTGTATTTACTTATAATAGTTGGTTGATGTTTAGTGAAATAAACAGTACGTATTCTCAGTGCACAAGTTTTCTTTCGCTATGGCTGGTTACTCTAACGCAGAATTAACAGACATGCATTTCATGTATGGTCGTGCTAATGGGAATGCCACCGAAGCACGACGTCTTCATGTTGACGCTTATCCTAATCGCCAGATTCCTTCACAACGCATGTTTGGAAGAATTTACCAAAGATTGCGTGATACCGGTTCCTTGAGCAAACAGTGCCATTTATCCGGAAGACCAAGGTCGGTATCCACTCCTGGAGCAGAAGAAGAAATTCTAGCACTGGTAGAGCAGAATCCAGGTACGAGTGTGCGGAGAATATCAGCCGAAGTAGGAACTAGTGGTCCTCTTGTTTGGAGAATCCTTCACGAGCAACTGCTTTATCTATACCATGTGCAACGAGTACAGGCCTTAAATCCAATAAATGATCATCAAGAACGTTTGGTTTTTTGCCGCTGGTTTCTACGTCATGATGCTGAAGACCCTCGTTTTCTTGCAAACATTCTTTTTACTGATGAGGCCGGGTTCACAAGAAATGGAGTGTTTAATTTTCACAATACGCATATTTGGTCCGACGAAAATCCTCATGCTCTAATAGAATCTGGACATCAGGCACATTTTTCATTAAGCATTTGAATGGGTATTATAGGTGACAGGATTCTAGGTCCTGCTGTTTTACCAAACCGATTAACAAGCGCTGCTTACCTCAACTTTCTGCAGAACACACTGTATGAGTTTTTGGAAGACATTCCTTTGAATCAGAGGCAACCAATGTAGTTCCAGCATGATAGTGCTTCAGCTCATTTTTCCATGGCCGTTAGAGAGCATTTACACCAAACTTTTCCACATAGATGCGTAGGAAGGGCCCGACCTGTTTTATGGCCTCCAAGATCGCCTGATCTGAACCCTCTAGATTTCTTTATTTGGGGATATTTGAAGACATTAGTGTATGGTACTCCTGTAAATAGCCTGGAAGAGCTGTAGCTACGGATTAATCAAAACTGTCAAGAAATCCAAACCAAGGAGGGTGTTTTCGAAAGAGTTCGAATATCGTTGAGACGAAGATGTCGTGCCTGCTTGGAAATGGCCGGAGGGCACTTTGATCATCTTCTGTAACTTTGTTTTTTGTTTGTTAAAAGCTCCCTTTGTCGGGTTATTTCTAATAAAATAAAATGTTTGAAAAACGAATAGTGGTCCATATCTCCGCAACCGTTACTTTGCGGACCCATGTTTATTAAGACTTTTCTGCTTATTTTGGTTCATTCTATTACCTCCTGAAATATTTTACACTCTTTTTTAACACCCTGTATATTCCTTGCTGTTAGGTAAATTTAAATAAGTAGCTATATTACACGGTAATGTACCAATTGTGTGATTGCCTACATTTTGAGCTGCACATTTTCCCTTATTATAGTTAAAAAATAATAGTTTGGAATTTAAATTTTTAGGTCGTAAATTAAAGTATGTCTTACAGGTTGAAGTCATGTCAAATGAGTTTTCTTTTTCAGAATTGCAAATAGTAAATGTTCCTTGGTTATTATTTTTTTTATCTGGTACTTGTATTATTAGGATACCACCGGCACATTCCACCACATTATCAGTCGTCATTTTTATTAGTTCTACATGCAATGCATCGGCAGTTCCAATTATTAGTACTACCTAAAATAATTACATTCTCTTGTATTATAAAGAATAAGATTTTAATACTATATGTATAAATTACCTTTGTCATTAAGTATATTTCATTTGAAGCTTCCATTAAAAATATAATTATGTCTTGCTGATTGAACGTTCTTAATTTTTTTGGCAATATAACTAACTGATTTTTTCTTTAAAAAGGCGGTTACTTTCGTATAAATTCCAATCTCAAGATTTTTCCTGACAGACAGTGTTGCTTTTAACACTGAGTGAATTAATCATAATGTCGAAGATATTTTTGTGACAATTCGGATATGCATGTTGAAATTACACTTTCATTGTATTTTTTTACTTTTTTTGAAGAGTACCAATTTATAAATACCATGTACTGTAAATTGTATTTTTCCTTTGACTTGTCGGGTAATAAATTAAGCATTACTTCTTTAGCGTTTTTAGTCATTTCTTCAGGGGTACAGTTATTCATGCTATCATCACTATCAGAAGCTTGAGATGACCCCGCGATACTTATCTCGCCCATTATTTAATAATTAGCGATTACAATAATCCATAAACAAGCTTGTCTGTGCAATAATCCTTCGTTTACTTATAGTAATTTTACAATTTTAAAATAACTGACACTGCTATAACTCGCGTCAAGAATTCAGACGTCTTACGTCAAGGCTGACGTTACGCATTTGTTTTTATTGTCAACGTAATTTTCGATATTTGGTCGCGTTAAAAGTAATCATTTTTTGCAATTTAGTGCAATATATAATGCAAACTTTTAGTGTAGTATATAGTTTTATTACTATCAGTTACAATTTCTTAAATATTTTGATGAAAATATGATGAATTATTCATTTGTTCGCATGACGTAAGTCGTCTGAATTCTTGTCGTAAGTATATGAAAGATAGCTGCGAAAGCTTACTTTAAGGTATGAGGTTTATTTAAATAGCCGAGGTGAAGCGAAGCATAGCCGAAGCTATTTGAAAACCTCCAAGCAACTGAAAGGTCTTTTGCAGCGTGTAATATATTAAACTTTTCATTCTCCCTTGATTTTATATAAAACATAAAATTTAAAGATGCTGAAAACTCTCTGTAGACTGCAATAAAATTGACATAAGGCGGTTTATTGCCTTAAAAATAGTAGTATCACAGTGTGTTGTTAACATTACTTAGGTAACATTCATGTCAACAAAAAATATGTTGAAAGTTATCAAATAATTATTCGGCCGGATATTTTTTTATGTTTCTTTTCGAATACTTACTGTCATGGCAATTTAACGACAGCTGTTGCGACAAAATGTCGATTAATCCGTTATAATTTTTGAAACACAGTTTACGGGTTTCCACCATAGCCAGGAAATAAAAAATAATAGGTATTCAAATGATACGATCATTGTTTACTTTCCCTTTAAATTGCTATTTAAAAAACTGTAAATAATTTGCTTCACACTGCATTGAAATTTGTATACGCAAATATCTCGACAACCAAGCGAGATATCGAAATCGAACAAGAGTAATTTTTTTATGAAGTAAAGCACGTTTTTTCCTATTTTCAATACATGATGTCCGTTTTTATAAAACAAACAAAACAAAAAAACCCTTTTTATCAAAGGAACAGGGCATAACTAACGCCCTGTACAAGCTACGCCAAAATTAGTTAAAAATTCTTATTTGCCGTACCAAAAAATATAATTGTGCCAATTTTTTTTTAATACTCCGACAATTTCAAAGTTATTGAGATATTTCAAAATAAAATTCTAGCATTGAACGCCCTGTATTTTTGAAACCAGCAACATTCGGATAAGGCATATTTAGCTCAATTTACTTATTTTGATCACAAGTATCTCCAGCTCTGAGATTTCCCAACCTTTGACAGACACCCTGTATAGCAGATTCAGTGTCCCATAAAATAGAAGATGCTAATAAAATCCTGCCCGAAAAATCGGTATCTATTCAGCAAAGCAAACGGTCAGAAACAGAATTTAATGATTATGTTGCGCAAATCGACAAACAAGTCCAGTGATGTTGTTTTAGAATAGGATTTCAATCAAAATTTGCCGTTAAATATTTCAGGAATAGGAATTTCTGGATAATAAAATTAAGTTTTTTTACATTCGCTTCTCTGTTAATTTTAAAATTATTAGTTAGACAAACAGTTTAATGTTACTACTTGTTTTTCATTAAGCTTAGTATCACATTCTCGATAAATTTTTCTTTCGCTAAAAATGTTTTAAAATAGGATCCCATCTGTCACAACAATTTTTACATTTATTAGTGTGTTAGATATTTTTTCTATAACGATATTATTACATAACTATTTGTCTTATCATGAAACTTTCTAAATAACATGTATCATATGAGGTAAGGGTCTGACACCGGCGACATAAATGTTTGATATATTTATTGCAAAGTAAAGAAGCGCTGAAGATAGGTTGTCAAAATTTGGTAGAGGGCTTTCTAATAAAGCTGAAAAAGAATCCGTTAAAAGTAATTTCCTAAAGAAATCGCTAATATAATTTTTGGAAAAGTTGATCCCCTTTTCAGTTCTACGTGCGACGCCTATGACTAAATTAACATAGTGTCAAAATAGTTACTTTATAAGTTTACATAAGCTAAGCTAAGCTCAGAACAATTGGATAACAAGCAAGTCGCCCTTGCAAGCAAATTACAAGAATGAGTCTATGGAAAGTTAAACCTTTGAGATTAGGTTGCCAAAATTTAGACAGAAGGGTTTCCAATGAAAGTGAATAAGAATACGACAAAAATAATTTCCTAAAGAAATCGCAAATGTTTTTCTCGAAAAACTGGTTCCCTTTTTCGATTCTACGTGCAACGCCTATGACTAAACACGCTTTTACAACCTAAATCGCTAGTGGAATGTAATTATCACAGCACTAAGAGAAAAGTCAAGATATTGAGATTTTTCTCATTATATTGAGAAAAAACTCAAGATAATGAAATTTTTCTTATTATAATGAGAAAAAAAGTCAAGATATTGAGATTTTTTTCATTATATTGAGAAAAAAGTCAATATCTTGAGAATAATCACATTATATTGAGAAAAAAATTCAAGATATTGAGAATAATCTCAATATATTAAGTTTTCTAAAAATAAAAAGTATGTTTGACACCAGGGTGCTTTCGTAACATTTGACATTAATAGTTTGTCGTTTTCATTTTTCGTCGCCCAGGGTACGCAAGTTTTTCATAATTAGCAACCGTACGACTTTTTCGTAAATTTTTCTCAAAATTATCCAGAAATTTGTATTGCGAATAGTAGTGTGCGAGCTGTGGTGCATATCGTCGAGAAAATCTTCGTGCATAATCGAAGTAATTTGCGGACCATAACCTGGCTTACCATCGCGGATCGGGGGTCACGTCGTCCCGCCTTGGGCATCGGCCTGCTACGATCGTCCGTCTGACACACTTCGCCGAAGCTGCGGGTAATTGCCGTAAGGCCGACGAGAACTAATTACTTTTCGAGAAAAAAGCTAGACGTACACGAGCTGATTTTCCTGTGGGAAAGGCTAGTCCTGACGGAAAATCAAATCAATCAAAATACATGGTTTCACTTCAAATTGAGAAACTTTAGGAAACGCTAGATCTTTGAAAATAATGCCACTGTACCATGTAAACTTTACGCAGAGTGATTCAAAATATATCCAAAAAACCATTTATGCATGTTCTCTTACAAATACAATTTTATAAAAAAAAAAAATCAAAAAGGACAGTTCGAAAATGATTTAAAAATACACTTCTGCATGGCACTGGAAACTGTCTACTGCAAAACATGCAGTCGTAGACCGGTACGGCGGCAAAGTATAATGAAAATATGAACGGACAGAAAATTTCCCAAGGAAATAAATAAATATTATAATACTGCTTTGTATCATTAAATTCAACTGATTTTACCTATTTTTATTATTAATTAATAAAATTGTGTGGTTTTAAATAATAAAATAATTTACATACCCGACGTTACTATTCAACTACGGGTCCGCCGACGTGTAAACACATTTGGACCCATCTTACCCAGTTTTTACGAACTAACACAAATATTTCTGGTTCTTGTTATTATCATAATTGAGCCTCGTGTATGATATGCCACATAGTTGACTGAGACATTATTTGTACTTGTTCAGTGATTTGCCTGGTAGTTATTCGGGGATTCTCTATAAAAACTTCTAAAATGCTTTCCTCAGATGCTGCGATACGCCATGGATACCCAGAACCTCCATTTCTTTCACGATTCAGTTGCATATATCCCATGTCACTCCAGTGTGGCACTACCGCTGTAAAAATAGCTGCCTTGGCACATGTCCACCGAGAAATCGTTATGCGTACAGACGAGAAGCTGCTAAAACATTTTGTCTTACTTCACCATAAATTAAAACGATATTCACCAGCTAGAAGAACTAATGGATCTCAAAAACGTTAATACCAAAATCAGATTTCAATATTGTGGCGTAAACAAACCGTAAAATAGTTGCACGGCAATAATCAGTAATAATGATGCAAATGTTCAAACGTTTACTTAAAACAGCCAAGAATTTACAAAAGATACTATATCTTGTACTCTTAGCAGATATAGTTGGCCGACTAGCTGCAGGGGAGAAGGGGTAGGTTCATAAAAAAAAGTATTATCGTTAGGGGCGCCACATGGTTATAACCAGCCAACTACGTTGCTCCTGCCTCGTAAGAAATTCTCCAGTAACCATGAATTTGAGAAATAAAAATAATGTGATATGTACTTGTACAAGATATACCTAAATGTAATAATAAAAAAAGAATTAAATAAAAATAGAGTAATATTGTTTATTGACTGTAATAACGAACAATAATTGTAATAATATGCAATAGTTTACTTTAATTTGACTGCCTAACAGTGTTATATCTTAAATGTTTAAATATGTGAAATACAATCTTAAATAATCGGACATTAAGTATATGAAGCTATCCTTAATTTAAATCGGCATTATTAATAAAATTGACAATTGAAAAGATTAGAGGAATTTCATACCTCAACTTCATAGCTTTAGATATGGTCATAGCTATATAAGGTTCACAGGTAAGTATATCATCTTATGCTACGACGATTCCTTTATTATTGTACTACTAGAATTTAAGATTAATAGTAAATTATTTATTAATTTTTCCTTTCAGAGTGAAAGTTGTTATATAACTATCGGTTATAGAAAATGGATGGGATGTAGTGAAGTTGTATCCAAATGTGCAATAAATGTGGCGCAATTGAACTTTTTCCTTATATGTGAAATGATCGGAAAATTACAATAAAAATGGCTTAAAACTAAGGTCTACTCGCGTGAAAATCCGCTGGGGCAGGCTCCTGATGTTGGTTCACGAGGTTGGCTAGTTACCGCTCTTGTTGCAAGGAACTGCAAGAATCGGCCAAGGGATGAAGGAATCCAGCAAGGGTTAATTCACCAATATGATACGGTGCCTGCACACCTGGAGACGAGGAGTCCACATAAAGAACAGCTAACCAGGAAAACCTACCTTCGTTGAAGGGTTTCCTTAAGATGAACTCGTTTCCTTAAACGAGGATGTTTCAACTGAAGACGGTCTGGTAGCCAAATATCCCAACCGGTGCGGTTTTCTTAAAGAAATATCAATGTGCTCAAATAGATCGCACAAACCACTATCGAAAACCACTAAATACACGTCGTTAGAATTAATCCCAAAACGGATGATTTTTGTAAACCAAAATCTAACACGGCTTGTCTGCTACCACACAGAATGTCTTCCTGCTAACCAACAAGGTCGAGCAACCTTGCTTATCCTTGTCCTAAATCCTGCATTGAGAACTACATTTACTCACAATTGAGTTCCTTCACTAGTCAATAGCTGGCGAGATAAGATAATAGAAGAATTTACCGAAACTATTTCCAAGGAAGTTTTAAAGGTAGAACGCTAATTCAATCAAAGACTTAAAGAATCCTATTGACGACTATGACAAATTGTGTTTTGTTTTTCTATGTGCATATTCGAAAACTACAATCTGCTAGAAGCGAAAATGGAAGTTATATTGGGTAAGTATATATAGTAGTTTACAATAACGTAAATTAAAATACCTATATATTTATAACGGTAATTATTTACAGGGTGATGTGAAGAAAAGGAGCTAGCAACGTTTGTGGAACTTAGATAAAATGTTAATTTGCAAATTTTCGTAAATAAACGAGTTTGATATTAAAAGTAGTATTTTTTAACGCAACAATATTCGGAATCTTAAGTCGTAAAAAAATTCTGTACGATATTTTCTCAATTTTTTATGACGCATCTATTCCCAATTTTTATTAGGTTAAGTTGTGAATCACCCTGCGTAAGTTAATAAGATATTTTTCACAAAAGAGTATTCTTAATATGTTTTCGTATCAGCAATTTAGATATACTTTGTTTTAGTTTGAAACAGTTATTATACAAAAAAATATAAAAAATTTATAGTTATACAGGGTGAGTCAGAAGTAAGTGTAAACAATTTAAACAATTTAACTGAAGATTCTTCTCGATCAAATTTTTATTCAAATAAATTTTGGTTCTTTCAACGATGCAGGGTGTTGAAATTTAGTAAAAAAATAGTTTTTTTCCCATATCTTCCAAACAGATGGAAGGATTGTTTTGAAATTTAGTGTAGTATTTTTAGTGTATGACACTATTAATATCTATCAGTGTAGAGTCAACTGTAGCGTGGTGAACTTTTTACTACAAAAAAAAGGATTTACCTATTATTACATAATTTCAGTAAATAGCTCCCTTGCTATAGTACTTTAATAGTACTTGTGTTTATTTTCTGTATTGTTTTTTAAATTTCAAATAATTTCAGAGCTAAGATTTATTTGATTGATAGATTTGTTTTTGCAAGTGTTCATTTTAGCTACAGGTTCACCGGTACCATTTTGTCACTTCTTTTGAAAACACCCTCTATATTTTGACTTTTTTCTGAATATCTGAAATTAAGAAGTTTTCGAAAAAATCTCCTGGAAAGTCGATTTTGTTTTTAAAAAAGCACTTTTTGATATACAACTCACATTTGTGACGTCATCGTTGTTCGAGATATGACGTCATCGACAATTTTTTTAAATAGCAACCAACCCAATTTTAACCATGCCATTTGAAATAGCGTGTCATTCTACATACATACATCATGAAAAATTATGGTGTTACATAACAAAAATTTCAAGAAAATGATGTTTGAAGATTTTAAAATTTAATTTTCACATAATACTGAAAATGATAATGATTATGTAAAAAATCGACTAAATTAAATGTTCAAATTGTGCACCGTTGGTTGCCTGACAGTAGCCAAGACGATTAATAAATTCTTTCTGGACATTATTAATAACTTCAGGAGGTATACGATATATCTCGTGACGAATTCTTGCTTTTATATATTGTAAATTAACTGGTCTAGAAACGTATACTTTGCTTTTTAAGTATCCCCACAAGAAATAATCTAGGGGTGTCAAATCAGGAGATCTGGCTGGCCACTCAATCGGCCTCCTTCTCCCTATCCAACGATTCGGGAACAGCTCATCTTAATAAGCACGGACAGGTGTTGCATAATGGGGAGGTGCACCATCTTCTTGAAAGAAAATGTAGTTTCTTGGAAGATCATGTCCCTCTATATCTGGATATAAAGTTATTAGTTCAGGAATGAGGTCGTCTCGAAGAAAATCCAAATATATTGCACCAGTTAGGTTGACGTCAAAGAAATTTCCAGAATTCTTCCGTCGACTATGCCGCACCAAACATTTACTTTCTGGGGACTTTGAGTGTGATACTCCATCATCGATGGGAGTTCTCGGTAGCCCAATAACGGCAGTATTGTCTATTGACATGGCCGTTCAAAACAAACGTAGCGTCGTCAGAAAAAATTACGTTTTTTACTAAATTATTATCATTATTGCATAGCTCGCATATTTGATTTTGCCGATCAAAGTCGTCTTCAGATAGCTCATAAACAAGGCATACCTTATGATGATATTGAAATCAGAAGCCATTTGATTTAAGTATCGAGTGATGATTTTTTTGTATTGCCAATAAAACATTAAGCTCATCATCTACTGATTTTGACGGTCGACCAGATTTAGGAAGATCACGAACATGTCTAAAGTTACGGTATTTAAACTCAATATTGCTTACCATGCTTTGGCTAATGGGATGTCGATCAGGATGAGTTTCATTGAACAATTCAACTACTTCTTCTTGGGTGCGCATCCTGTCTCCATATCCGATCATGCAATGAATTTCAATTCGTTCTCGTTCAGTTAATTTAATTATTTTTTTTTATAAAATGACAAAGTTACTACTCAATAAACACTTCAAACGCACTGCTTTTGCCAAACAAAAGATAAGAACTAAAGAAATAACTCAAAAAACAAAGATAACTATTTAATAAAGTACGATTTCAAGTTTTTATCTGACAGCAATAAAAAACATTCTCGGTTAAGGCTACTGTCAGGCAATCATGATTTTTGACGATGCGTATGTAGAATGACGCTCTTTCAAATGGCATGGTCAAAATTGGGGGTTGCTATTTAAAAAAATTGTCGACTGTCGACGTGCCAGGGTATTTTTTCGAAAACTTCTTAATTTCAAAAATAATGAAGCTAGCTAGCTATATTCATGGAGAAGATTGGCACCCTCTCTGCGGGTATGTTAGGGTGGAAGAAAGTTGGCTTAGGTCAGTGTGGGAGATTGATATCGGTTGACATTTGACTACCCACCTAATTAATGAGGTTTTCCAGGTTTCTCTCATTCCTGAACTGAATGGTGGTTAGGGCTTACCAATGTAAGTCGCTCCCGCACAAGTCCGAAGACTTGTCGTCGAAACGTCTGGGCTAATCTTCGTGATTAGAATGAGTGGTAGAGGTATTATTATTAATTAAAATCTCACTATTTTCATGAAATATTTGCCCTGATCTCATTAATCTTACATAATAAGAGGTTTCAATGTTTTTTGGAGCATTAACAAAAAAATATTGTTTGTAAATATTCCTTAAAATTGTTTTGGGAAACAGCAATGATTCCTTCGAAAAATCTGGTATTTTAGGTAGGTACTCTGTAACCAAAATAAAATTTTTTTTTCGTTTCTACTGTTTTTGGTAAATTGTGCGATGACATAAACCACGTATTTTTATTCAAAAAATAAACGGAAGACATGTTTAATATCGAAATATAAGTTATTAAATTTATACTAGATTCAAAATAATTTTAATTGGTACATACAATAGGCAATTTTAGGTGAAGCTCTTGATGCTACCTTTGACCCTGGTCCAGATGCTCTTGTTTCTTTTTTAAAATAGAATATTCGTATTAACAAAGGTTTTTGATCTTAAAAGTGGGCTCAATATAAATATATATTATAAGTAAGCACAATGTTTGTTGACATTTTTCCTGAATTTGCGTTTTATAATATTTATTTTCTTCTAGTTGTACATATATCAAAATATTTTTATTTTTTTATAATTATTTTGTCCTTTTTTTTAATCTTCTTGGCATCCTTGACTCGGAATGACGAAATTTATTTATACAGGGTGATTCAGTAATGCCATTCATTCTAAGAGGAAATAGAGAAAATTAGTAAAATACCATGACGCGATTAAAAAAGTGAATGCACTTAAGCTCCTTTTGTTTGGTGACTTGTTTTAAACTGCTAACGTAATTGTAAACACATCTACTTTCAACTTTTGGCATAAGCTCTTAACTGTTCCACTCACCAATGAAGACCTACTGAATAATTCATGGAACATCGTTTTGAGGGAGTGTCATTATTATTGCAATAACTTCTACGTATGTCTGTATCTCGATGAAGTCGAGGGAACTGTAAATATGCAACCAGCAGTACAATCACAATTCCAAAGTTAGAATAAATCTGTAAATTTACCTACGCACGTACGTTTTTCGTAACAGTAATAGTTTTCGCCTCCAAACATACTCCAGACCTTGCTTCAAATTGTTCTTGCGAAGAAGTGGCTTTCTAACTTCATGTGTGTGTGTGTGTGTATTTGAGGTTATATTTTGTATGTTCGGGTGTTATTTAGTGTTCTGACGTTTTTATTTGAGTACTGTTTTGATTATAAATTCTGGAATGCACTCAAACAGATAAAGATATCTGCTTTATTTATTTCGTTTTAATGAAAGCTGACTTCAGGAAGTGTAAAACTTGTAATATTATTATTCAAATCAGTTATAAGAAAATTCAGCATGCTTCTTTATTTTCTTCAATTTTATTATACGTATACGTATTAGCGGATATGAAAGACAGTCGTTTAGCCGTGATGTGGCAACGTAGGTGTGATATTGCTCTTTTCATTGTCAACACAGAGCGCGCCGTATTACCGGGGCCACGGGTTCATTTGCTTCAATTTAAAAGGCTAAGTAATTTTTTTTCGATTTTCTGTTCTTCCGAATACGTGGTTAAAATTAAAGACATTATGATTGAATGAAATGAATTGAATTGCCCTGTATAATAAAATAAACGTTAGGCTACGGCAGCGTCACCTACTGAGATAAGAATTATTATGCATAAAAATATGTTTATATTAACAATTCGTTTGCTATCAACGCATTACAATCATAAAATCTAAGTCTCGGTGGAACAACACAAAATAAATGTAATAGCATTATTAATATTAATGATAATGTGTTTGATATACGAAAATATGATAATATAATAACTAATAATTAAGTAAACAGTGTTATTAACCTTTCCTCTTAGCAAACCTATCCATTATCTCGTGCAAAAACCACCAATTTGCATAAAATAATTTTTAATACGAGTGTTTACTGTGTGTAATGAGTTCGTTGTAATTTTCTCATTTATGCTCGTTAATTTGTTATTCAAAGTACAGTAAAAGTCCGAACGCGACCTTCAGCAGATGGAGAGAAGAAAGTATGAGGATGTATAAAACAGAGCATAACAAAATATTTGAAATCAAGTTCCGATAATACGAGAATTTTTCGAAATGCCGTTTATTTTATTTCATTGATAATGTCACGATTTGCCCAACCAGACTTTTTTTTTATCAGAAAAACAATCCGTTAATTAACTACTCTGTACACTACTAAATACTAATTACAACTCAACTAAACACTATTTCATTAATCACTATCTAAATCGCTCTGAATTCTAATTGATCTCTCCGAAATTTCCAACTAGACACTCTAATTCAAGACTGTAATTTAAGACTGACTCGGCCGTTTATTCTTTTCTATTATAGACCAAACGAATATTCCAGGTATTTTCTAGCATCTCTAGATCCATTTCTCGAACGACTCTTGAACGCTTTTCGTCGATTTCTAATATTTCCAGTCGCGCCTCGATACACGGCATTATTTATTTGTTTACCAGAATCGCGTAGGAGTGATCGGGGCAAATTCTGTGATAATACTACTACTTAGAAGAATAAAAGATACCAAAAAAGGAAGGGTTAGGAAAATATGCTTACAGTGAAAGCCATTACAGAGACTATTGTGAGATATCTCAGAGAATCGCAGTTGTCTGAGGAGCTGTTTCGACCGGCAACCGTAGGACCAACAATAGAAACCGCAATCAGATATGGACTGATCTAGAAGTTCTAATATCTCTTTGTTCATATGGCCTAGCCCGAGAGTTGAAAGATTTCTAGCTTAGGTTATAGGGAAGGCATTGTATCATTGGTGGCGACTAGTTCCTTGAGGCACAATGTAATAATAAGCGAAAACATCATAGTAAATTAAGTAAATAGAAGGCCATTTAATAGAAATGAATTGTTAATTAAGTTAATTTTGTAGCTTATTTTCTAAGCTCATTATTTTCCTTTTATGAATGAATCGCATGAATCATAAAGCCTCAATTACAAAACATTTAGGTAATTTGGTCTTACCATATTTGTCTAAGCAAAGTTCAAAGTGCAAGGCATAAAAATATATAATTATAAAGTATAGACACCTTTCATAAATTATTAGCTTTAATTTAATAATAGTTTATTTCACATATATTGTAACCTCCACGTTGATTTAGCCTTGAAATAATTCACGTAGAAAAACAAACTTTCTTGTTACTTCTTGATACACAACAAATATAGTTCAAACAATTCTTTACTTTGATGTTATTGACATTCGCGTTCGGCTTTTCAACATAAAACTAGACTTTGGAGATGAGGCCGATCCGCTTATATATATTCTTAGGGTTCTCGAAGCTTCCCTGGTCTACGAGAACGGATCTCAACATATCAAATATATAACACGTCAAAATAAAAGTATTACAAAAATTATAAATTTGAAAGAAATCAGGAACACAACTACCAAACTAAAAGAGCAGCTGAGCTTCCGTATCGATATGAACTATGAAAGAAAGTAATTCAAATTAAAGTTATTTCATATTATTAGCAGTTTGAGTTCGGAATATCACAAATATGGATACTATACAGGACGTTTTTTAAGAACGAGACAGGTAAATGGAGATTCATGACATAAAATTAGAAAAAATAGGGCAGACATACCACGCCTCTCTTTCAAATTGGTGTCATAGTTAAAGAAAATCTAATATCATAGATTCAAAAAAATCTAATTTTTATAAGTTTCTGAAAATGTATACACTATTTACCACCTATGTATTGGTTTGATAATTTTTATAGCTGGCAATACATACTTATGACATTGTTGTGTTGATGATTGCGTAGCTAGGGAGTAAGATAATGTCTGACATTTTGATTGTCATAACACCAGAATCGAGTGTTGCTGATGAGAATTTCTTATAAAACAAAGAAATTAAAAATATTAAGCCATTTTGAACAGCATAAATTTCTGATTATCACAATACTATTTTTATGACATACGTGGTACCTATTCCTTTAGAATTGATTAGTTCATACTAAACCAATAAAATGCAATGTGTTTCCTACGGTAACAGTTTATCAAATTACGCATCTATTCGGGATGGAATTCCTCAGAGGTCCATACTGGGGCCACTGCTATTTATTTTTTATATAAATGACACACTATCACATGTGTTTGGGTGGGTGTATCTTATTCGCAGGTGATGCAACATTGATATGTTCTCATAAACATAATACAGTCTTGAAGCTGATCGAAAAAGATCTAAAGAAAAAACACAAATCATTATATTTTCTAGTAATCATTTATATGATGATATGCATGTAAAACTGTTAGAGATCACTATTGGCAGTTCACTTAAGTGGACGCATCACAGTGAAAGTGATTGCAAAAAAATTTTAAGCCAGGTATATTTAATAAGGAGCCTCAGGATGTATCTGGATGATGTGACATTGGTGAACACCTATTATGATGTCATGCAAGTAGTTTTTAAGTTATGGAGTAATTCTGTTGGGTAATGCTCCAATGACTAATCGTGTTTTTAAACTCCAGAGGAAAGCTATACGCATAATCTGTAGAGTCGGACCTTTTGAGCATTGAAACCTCTGTTTAAAAAGTTAAAAATTGTGTCCCTGCCACCGATTTACATATTTTTTCTTGGAAATACATACAAAATGTAACACTTTTTTAACGAATTCGGATGTTCACAATTATTTAACAAGAAACTCTAATTTATTCAAATTTAGCTTTCAAAAATTGCAACGTAATTTATTAAATCTAAATCTTTATAATAAGCTTCCAGTACTTATAAATATGCTAACCAATGCTCAATTTAAAAATAATATTAGGAGAATAATCCTCGATCACTTTTTTATTCTATTCCCTTTAATCTAAAATCGACGGGTCTGAGCGTTTTTCTACAATATTGACGCAGTTCCTAAAAATGGTTCTGCTTTGTTTTCATCTGGTCTCCCTGTATATTGTTACTTCTTTTTATATCTTTTTTTTTAATCTGGCTTATCGCTATATACTATTTGTACTTGGAATCTGTGTGGGGAGGATAGCAGAAAGGCTACATCACAGGCCCCATTGGGCCTGTTTGGACTGTATGTACTTATTATGTGATCAATAAATATACTTGCTTACTTACTTACTTACATAATTGTACTATTATTTGATGATTAATGAACGATGTTTGACGAAATTCACTGGCCTCCAAGGTTTCCGGATTTGAATGTTATATACTTTTTGTGAGAAATTTGCCAAGTGTATAGTAATGATCAAACACTTCATGAAATGAAGCCTTCCATTGAACAGAAACTAATAAATATTAATCGCGATGTATTGCAGCCTGTGTAATGTTGATTTTTTTATCATTTACAATAACATTTGCATATTTCAAGCTAACAAATTCCATTATAGTTGTAATATTCTTTTTACTTCTATACATTCTCTTTCAGTAAATTTCGAACAACCTCCCACTTGGTCAATTTGTACGATGACCCTTCAAGTTTTTCTGCAGCACATACGTAAGCGACGTAATATCGTTTTACTTCTTTTGTTACAGGGTAAGGTGGTAATCCGACCCATAGCCTTCAAACCAGCAGCCATGACGCCTTCAGCCAGATTCGGTATCAGCGGAGAACGATACGGTTCGACGCCCATCCTCACCAGGCCAGGGTCGAGATTGACCCTCTATGGAAGTAAGTTATCCTGAAAAGTTTCTTATTCTTGCCTGCTTCATAAAGTTAATATGAAAGGATTGTGATGTATTTAGATAGTTTGGTGCATATACATAACACATTTTTTTTGTAAATTAAGAATAGAAATAATTTTTTTATGTTTTTTGTTGATCTTTTGGAAAATATGTAATAAAATGTAAATTAAATTAGTAAATTTATATATTTTATTTTTTATACTAAATATTCTTTTTAGTTTCTACATTTTTCTGAAAAATCAAGTAATGCTCGTATCAATGCTCGCATCAATGCTTAATGTGTTCTTTGCGTTGTTTTGAAAAACTTAGAGATTCAAAAGGGCGATTGTTTTTTTGTTCATACAATTTTCATTTTTCTAAAGAATTCTGAAGAATTGTAATTATACAGGGTGGCTTAAATTAGGAAAAAGTTGCATGCCTTTCAATTCTCTTAAAAGAAATATGAGGTAATGTATTTTACTGGAACACCGACTGAAAACTGAAAAAGTGTATTTTCTTTTCTTCTTAAATTGTTTCTCATAAGATTTCCAATGCAAGTAGAAACAAAATTCTATGTCTACTATTCCCAAATTTTGATTTTCTTACAACATAATAAATTTCATAGCATTTACTTTAAAAATAAAAAAGTTACGAAAGTAAAAATAAAATGCACTTTTCCAATTTTCAGCTGTTATTTCGAAAGCTACACAAATTATTTCTTATTTATTTTAAAATACGCGCAATTTTTTCCTAATTTAAGCCAACCTGTATATAGGGTGTCCCAGAGCTATTTTGGCAGGCGTTTTCTCGGAAATTGTTCGAAAGAAAGAAATGTTATATGTATAGGAAAATGTTCAAAATTTAAGAAGTGAATAATATAAAGTTTAGCAAATAACAGGTATATTATTTCATGCCATCTGCAAATATTCAAAGGCACCGAAGTAAAAAGAATATATAACAACAGAGAGCGGTCTAACCAACACATTTTTAGGTACAAACATCTTTTAAAATGCGTATTTTTTTTAATTCAACTGTAAATGTAAACATTGTTATAACATAAACTTACATAGTTCTACGTATAAAATTGTTCACTTTTATTTGTAAGTATGTGAAAATAATTGTTAAAATGAGGGGTTAGAATAGCAAAATACTGTGTGTCTTACATATGCATTTTAAAAGTTAGTATATTAAATAGTAAAAGTGGAGAAGCAAAACATTATTTTTTAGTTTTGATATTACATTTACTCTACGTATTTTAGTTTTCGGGATTTCTGTACAAAAAAAAAATGCCACAAATAATGTAATATAAAAAAAGAATAGCATACCTAATATAAAGTATGCTGAAATTGTCGTTTATATTTTGACATAATTTACCCCTCCTTAAAAGTTCTTATGTACAAGAAATCCTTATAACTTCTGAAGTGATTTGGCGGCAAGTACGAGTTATTTTATTTTGTAAATCTTTATGGTCAACTAAATAGAGTCTAAAATTTTATTACTGTCAGTTAAACTGTTAGACAAGTACATTAAGTAATTTTTGTTTTGATGTGTAATCAATGTCTAGGTATCTCATAAATTTAAGAATATGGGAAATGATTGAAACATGATTAAACTTGATATATCGTTGTTCCATTGAAAAAATTAAAGTTCCGCAACATGCCGTATATTTGAGATACCCTGTATGTTTGAAAGTAAAATGGTTAAACGCATCTTTTTAGCCACAATAACTTTTGTATGTATTTCTTGTTATCTCTCTTAACAGTTTTCGAGATAATGCCTGTCAAAATAGCTCTGGGACACTCTGTATATTACTATTTTCGAGATTGTTGTACTGAGACTACTGGGCGTCGTAAAAATTACCAGCCTGTATATATGTTCATATACTATTTTTTATTAATAGCACATTGAAATTTTGTAAATAGTCTAAATTTTTAATTTTGAGAAACTTTTCTTAATTTTGTCATATCTTAAATTTCATCTTACTACCGAAAATGATTTTTCTGAATTTCCGAGGCCCACTTGATTCTACGAATTTGAAATTACGACAGATTTTATTTAACCAACAAGCAAGTCTGAATTTGAGAAGGCAATTGAAAGAGTGGTTTCACCCTGTATATAATTTTGAATTAGTTTCAAATGTCAATCTGATTCAGTTGTCAAAACTGGTTGCATACATTATAATTTGCTATGCAACACAAATATGCAATCTAAAAATGATTAAAATTAGAACAAATGGCGACATTGTAGATTATTTAAATTGGTTAAATATAAAATTTCTAAAAATACAAAAATAAATTAGAAACAGATCTAGTATCTCCAACTCTTTTTAATGAAGCTAATGAGTTGGTAAAATTTATAAAATCTATGATACAGTTTGTCATTTATATACAGGGTGATCACGCGAAAATTGCCCCCTCCGCCTCACCTACTTGTCCGTTATTATTCCAGATACGAAGAAAAATGTAAGAATGAAAGTTGTAGGAAATTTTAATTTGTTTTTAAAACATATGTCACAAAAGCAATTGAATATCGGATTTCCGAAATGTAGGAATAACTTGTTTTTTAAAACTAAATACCTTGTATATATTTACGTCATTGGGAAGACCGTCAGAAATACGTTATACAGGATACTTATTTTTTAATATTCAAGATATTGCATGTTTATTGTTTATTGCAACATCAGTTTATATTATATAACTCATGAAATGTGATATATTTTTAAATATTTAGTAAATTTTGCATATTCTTATATTAAAAGCTAATTTATAATTATAAATTCCACTAAATTTCTACAAATTATTTGATTTTGGTAATTTTCGATTGCAGATGTTTTACCAGCATTACTGTTTACTAAATTCACAAAGTATGCAATAAATGCAACTTTTTTGAAAAGTTAACCATCGTATTTGAACGTGTTTCTATCAAAAGTAATAAGCATTAATAATTTATTACAAACAATTCCTGATTGATAATGTTTATCCTTAATTCATTGTTATATTTTTTCGCAAAATCTCTAAACTAAAAAACCACAGTAGAAAAATAAAATATGCAAAATATAAGATTTTAGGCAATAAATGAGTGTAGGTACTAGTAGTTCTGCTTTAATTAATTTGTCTGAATCTCTTGTAAATAAAATATTTTCCAATTGTCTGAGAAATGCTGACTGGTCATTTCTTGTTTATTAGATTACAAATTAAGTATTTTCAAAACAACCGGATTATAAAAACCAGGTAAACCTGATAAAATTATATTTATTTACTCAACCCTCTTCTACAGGTAACAACGATCTGCACCATCAAAACGTAAACATAAACAATTACTCCCTGGACCGAAAACTTCGGTCGTCCTGTCCGTCGGCGTCATCGTCGCCGCCTCTTGCTTTAAGTTCGCTTTCATCCCTCCCCCATAGTCATAAACTGATTAACTACGACAGTTTAGAAAGCGTCAGGAAGTCGCCTATTTCGAATACGGACCATTCAATTGGGTAAGTGTTTATGTACACGTAGGTAATCCTTAGTAAATTGTTGTTTATTCTGTTTTGATTACCAAGAGGACTGTATTTATAAAGATGCCATTTCTATACATTTAATTCCTCCCAAAAACATTGCAATTAAATTTTTAAGTATTTCTTTAGTTATATAGATACCACATATATACAGGGTGTCATTAATAATGGTACATAGCTTAAGAGCAGATTGTTAACGTCAGAATAAAGCGATTAAGCCCAACATGCCTCCTTTTCATTCTACAGGGTGTTAAAGTTGAAAAAATATTTTCGATTTTTTTGGTATATTTTAAGAACGTATGGCCCGATTAAACGTTTAATAGAATAGTTTTATCAACGTCCGCAAATTAGTACATAAGTGTCGAGGGTCGTTAATATAAAGCTGCTTTAAATCAATATTGTTCCGCGAGTTAAAATATAATTGCTCTATAAACATGCATAAGTCAGCATAAAACATACTTTATAAATTGTTTAATAATTCCGCTATAACAATATTTTTATGAAATTTTATTTGCGAAAACTAAGTTATTTTAATAAAATAAATGATCTTTTCTGCAGTACGTTAACATAAAATAATGAACTCAGAAACTAAAAGTTTTTCTTATTATATAGTTGTTTTAAATCAGTTTTGTTAGGTGAGGGAAAATATTTCATAATAATTGTATAAACAGCGGAAAAACAAATTCCACAAAATGTTTGAAATTTTTATAAAACAATAGCGTAACAGTAATAAAATAATAATAATATCTCTACTCTCCCATTCTAATCACGAGGATTAACGCAGAGGTCGGAGACTTGTGCGGGAGAGGGGGCGGCATATTATTATTATGCAAGCCGCATTTGCGAATTGTTCAATAATTTTAACATTACAAACCAACTTTGTTAGTTATAATGTTATCATTAAATGGAAAGAAGTTACCTACTCTTGATTAATAGTTATAGTTTAGTATCATGGCGCATCAACTAAGGTACTAATATCACTGGTCCTTTCAGGAACAAGAATTCCTACCGGCTGATCTCCGCCTCTGTGGGAGGTAGCCTCATGGATCTCACCCCCTCCCCTTCCGATTCCGGAGTTTCGGAGCTAGAGGCCGCCCTCAGAGACCGCGACTCTGAGCTCGCTTACCTGCGTCAGACCATGGAGCACAACGAACAGGTCATCTTCAGGGTGTACCAGGAGAAGGAGAAAGTGTGGGAGCGGGAACTGAAGAGGTTGAAAACGGTCCAGGAGAACAGACTTAGAGCCAGTGCCCAAAAAGTGCTCAAGTTGGAGCAGATGCTGATGATGCAGACATACCAGCTGCAGCAAGACAAGAAGAGGCTCTTGGTGGAAGCCCAAAGAGCCAATATGCAAAGCGAGCGGCTGAAACAGGAGGTTGCGGTGTTGAGAGGCAGGTTGGAGGAGACGGAATGGGGGCTGTGCCAGAAAACTGGAGAAATCTCGTTGCTCAAGACGCAGTTGAAGGAATGTCAGGTAAGATATTTGTTTGAAAGCACATAAAGTGTAGTTTGACATATTAAGGAGCAAAAAACAATTATTCGATAACACTTAAATCGAAGAAACAAGTTTTATCGCAGTAGATTAAATGAGTCAAAGTTCTTTTACATGCGGATGATTTTAAGCTGTACTTTTGTTTCATCGACAAATGACTTAATTATACTTCAAAATTTAACTGTTAAATAGTCCTAAATGTTTTATTATGACTTGTACAACATTGGTTCTGAGACTATCGCTCGTTGTAATGAATTTAAAGATTTGGGGGTTACTTTTGACGTTAAATTTGTTTCTCACATTAATAACATATATCTGTTGCGAATAAAAATCTTGATTTCATTATAAAAATTACTAACCACCTCAGAGAGGCTTGTACAATGTCTATATTGTACAGGGTAATCACATACTATTTCAGCTTTTCTATGCAAAACCTATATTGTTTTTCCAAATTATTTAAACAATTATGAATCATTTTTGTGTGTTAGTTTATGTAATCTATATAGCTTCTTGTATTCTATCTTGAATTTCTAAAATAGTGGTTGGTCTATTTTTATAAACACTATTCTTTAAATACCCCACAAACATGTGTCAGGTGGTGTTAAGTCTGGACTATTCGCCGGTTATCGTTTCGTGTCTCTAGAAACATTTAAATAGAAATGGTACTTAGATTTTTTGGATCGTGAAATAAATGATTTTATGGAATAATTGAATAATAGTTATATATATAATGACTAGGAAAATATGGCATCGTATGATGGTCGGCGAATAGTCTAGACCTGACACCACCTAATTTTGTAGGGCTATTAAAACAACAGTGTTTATAAAAGTAGATCAACCACTATTTTAGAAATGCAAGATAAAATTCAAAAAGTTATAGATTACATAAATAAACACCTAAAAATGATTGTTTAAATAATTTGCAAAAACGATATAGATCTTGCATAGAAAAGCAGTGACAACCACCTTTTTTGTTACAAGGTATGAAAGATCTTTTTCTCTTTTCATGACTCTAAAGTTGACTTGTCAGACGATTTCTCCAAAAATTAATCAAAATCATAATTTTGCTCTATAAAAAATAATTCATTTATTTCCAGAACGACCAAACCAACAAATGCCAGGAACTCCTACAGATCCGTACCGATCACCGCGACCTAAGGGAGCAACTAGAGGAAAAAGACAAAGAAATAGAACAGCTTAGAGCCTGCCATGCCTCAAAGGATAAAGAAATATCAGACCTCAAAGAAGAACTTAAAAAATTCAAATCCAACCAAATTTCCCCTACCTACGACTCTCTAGACCCTGTGGAGAAGACCATCGAGGACCTATCAGAAACTGAAAGATTGAAGGCCGAAATAAGAGAACTTAGAGAGGAACTCTCAGACATGAGTTTGATCGATTACAGTGGCATAGAACCAGGAAGGGTACAAAGGAGTCAAATAATCGCCCAAGAAGACAGTCTAGAGGACTTAGAAATTCAAAAATTCAACGGTGAACTTGTTGATGACAACATCTATTCCAACCCAGAAATTGACAAATTGAGGCAGGAACTAGAACATCGGACGAAACAATTCGAAAACGAAAGACTAATATGGGCGCAAGAGAAAGAGAAAGTACTAAGGTATCAAAGACAGCTCCAGATGAACTACGTACAGATGTTTAGACGCACTAGGGTATTGGAGGCGGAAATTGAAAGCTTGACGATCGAATTGGAACTAGACAAAACGGGGATTAAGAAAAAACTAGACTTGTCGCAAACCATAGAGTTATGATCGACGGTTTGACAGAGCGCTATGGTATTTTTTCTCATGTAGAATAGCTTCTACATTTGTGGGTTAAAAGTGCTGTATTAATGCTTTTTTTCTACGGGGGGTTCTATCCGAAAACTTTCATATAACCACAGAAACATCTAAGAGGTCAAATTGTAATGTCAATTTTTTTTTATAAATGAACATTAAATGTGCTATTTAATTTTTTCTTATACAGTGATTTTACGGTCTGTCATATTATATGAAACAACAGACACTAATGAAATTAAAACAGTACTAACTTTTTATTTAGTACATTGTACATTTAATTATCTCAGTTTTAAATAAAATAAGTAAAAGAATTGGGCTGATGCAAACGATATGGGAAGTGCGCTTTCTATTTTGTTTCGTAAACAGTGCTATCAGTTACATGTATCTCCATCTTGATTATATTATTTCAAAATGAAAAAAAATTCGCGGGCAACTATATGTAATATACGTTCTATTTCTCAACTCTAATCTAGTAAATCAGTAATTACTGCAAATTTAATCCTGTCTGAAGGTTGTCACATCGAAATAGAAGTTTCTGAAGTAGAACATATTTCATGATCATATTACTTCCTCCATAATTTTTCTGTTAATTTTCAGTTACACTTTGGAGAAAAATGCAATGTAGAATGTTACAAAAATAATGTAAAATATTGGAGGAATAAAAAAATTATAAAACCCCCTGTAAGTTACGATGATTATTTAAATAAATATAGTTATATTTTAGATTACTTTGCAACAATCTTAGACAATGCTGCAATTTAGGTTAATGGACCATATTTCTTAAGTTTTTCATGTGATTTTTTTCTCATTATTAATTTATTACCTTTACATTGTACATAATTATTACTCCCACCATGATTAACATTTTACCATTATTTTTTCCATATGTAGTATTTTTAGGTTTGTTACTTTTTGTATATAAAATATACACAGAATAAACGTTATTTGATAAAAAATGTCTTTACTTATACTCTATTTTTTTTTCTAAACACAAGATGTTGAAGGCAACTATTGAAAATAATTTTATCTAGGTAAGTATTGTACTTGATTTAAATAAGGTAAGTTATAAGTTTCGTTTCAAAATTGCAAAATCTATTAGTCTCAAAATTAAAAAATTTAATAGCATCCAACTTTAAAAGTAAAATAAATAAAATATTGACGGGTGTACAGGGTTTTCGGACAGCAGCAAATTTTTATAGTAGATGATATTGTACGTAACAGGGTAAAGCGACGGGTGTTTTATTTCAGTACCTATTCTGATGTATTATTTCAATGACGTGTTATAGAAAAACTTTTTTTTCGAAAACAGTCAATTTTAGCGAAACAAATGTAGAGTACCTTTTTTAAAGAGGAATGATCAAAGTATTTAAAAATTCAGTTTTCACCTCTATAAAATGACCTGTCAAAATTTTGGTCAAATGAGTATGGTGGCAAGTCCGTTCCTGACTTCCCTAACAGTATAAAACATCTACTGTAGTATGGTTTTATGAGTTTTTATGGCCTACATAAAATATAAAAAATCATTAAATTATACAGGCCGGTTCAAAAGTTAGAGTCGAAAAGGTAAATTGCTGGGTACCCCTTAGGGGCTCTGTATCTCCGTTAAGGGGCACTTTAGGAAAAAAGTTTATGACAAACTAGTGTTATTTTGACCTTCCCTATACACTCACGAAAGTATGCCATATACTTACCGGACACCCTGTATTTAGCAGAATTAGTAAATCCAATTATAATTTGACAATTTTATCAAGAAAAATTGTAAAAACAGTGTTCCATTGTTTTGTTTACGTTTCACCAAATTGAATTAAAACCACATATATCAAACACAATATTTATTGTTTTATGATTGACATTACTAATATTGTGCCCACAAAACAATTTGAAATAGTGCAATAATTTTATATTGCAAATATATTTAATAAATTCAGATGATAACATTAATATGTGGCTATATTTGGTACAAATAAAACCACTCTTTGCAAGAAAATAGGTGATAGACCTCACAGTGTATCTGGGTTTTCATGTTAATACCTCCTTAAATCCAAATAGGCTGGTGGTATGGCTAGGCTCCTACTATTCGCCCATATGGGCCCATTTTTAAGACCCACCGTATTATCAATATACGTCTGCCAATGATAGTTATTGAGTACCAAATTTGAAAAAAAACTATCTATTGGTTAGATTTTTGCTGCGTAAATCTATAGCTGTTAAATTATCAGGTTGGATTAGGATCTAAGGGTGTGTTAATGATAAATCCCAAATACACCGTGTAGATAACAGATAATACACTTCACCACTTCAACTACTTCATAGTAACTTCACAGACAGAACAATTAAATTAGTTCACAGTCTATGCAAAAAAAATAATTCTCAGAATACCAGATACACATATCGATTTCTATTTTTTCTTTTCATAGAACATCATTCTCTAACTTCTTTCAGAATAAAAACATTTTAAAATCTAGGCCTGGGGTATAAACTGGCAACATGTTTTGCCCCAGTGCCTTCTTTACCTTTACCAAGTCCTACCTCCTTTGGAAAAGTGGGCTTACTTGGATGATGATGATGCTGGGCTGCTTCCTGGACATCAATTATCTTAGACCCTTTCCTGTACTTGTACCACCAATATTCGAAAGCAAGTGTTACGCATGCCAATCCAATACCCACAAAGATGACTATGAACACGCCACCGATATTTTGGATGCTGATACCATCAGATTGATCGTCAACCTTCTGACAGTCCTTTTTTTCTGGATTCTTGTTCCACCATTTTTCCTTGAGGCGTTCCAATTCACGGCGGTTCAGCAGCTGCAAAATACTGAAGGAAAATATTGTATTTCATAGTGTGAGATTAAGTACTAATATAATACATACGCAGTGTTAAACTGGTCTTTCAAAGGAGAACCCTGCTGCACCGCAATGGCGTACGGTTTCCTAGAGAATTCCTCCCCAACAACGGTCAGGTCACAACTGGTAGCTTCTAGGTATCTTATGTCGGTGGCATCGCCCAAGAAAGCGAAACCTTCACTAGAAGACTTCGAATCTCTAACTTTCTTCACAGCTTCGTCAAGAGTGTTAGGTAGCCCAGCTTCCTTCATTGCTTGCCACATTTTTGTGTATTTGTCGCTCACTGGGTAATCCCAAACAGCTAGTTTGGCTCGCTCTACTTCAGAGAGGCTGTCGTTAAGGCTCATGTCCTTCCATATTCTAGAAGAAGAACATGAAAACAAACACCAAAATCACCTCCTTCACCTTGTTAGCCAAGTGATTGATTTTAATTTTTAATTTTGATTTCACTTACTCATAGAATCTAGCTTCGATATTCGCCATCCTTTCGAAATACACTTGAGTGGATGATCCATTAAGAGGCGCATATTGGATCTTATACTGCTTAGAAAGATCATCTAGAGATTCTATGGGTGTGTCCAATCTAGAAACAGTCAGGAACGCAGCAAGATTGGCAGTATAAGAAGCGATAATGATAAAGCCAAACAACCACCAAGTAGCGGCTACCAGTCGTCCTGATAAGTTCTTGGGAGCTTCGCCTCCACCTTGAGGTGTTAAGGATGTCATGCAGAACCAAAGGCATTCCTTCAAGTTGAACTCGCGTTTTTCTTCATCGTCCTTGTACTTCTCTCGGTTGTTCTGATAGCTGTAGGGAGACCAACGATCGAAAACCCACATGAGGAAACTGGAAAAAGATATTTGTTGATTTGTTTCATTAAAATAAGCTCTTCTGGTTTCTAGGTATTTTCTGAAGAGAAATAATAACAATGAAGTCATTTAATTTCTTTGGCCTACTTCTATAATGAAATTGTCAGACATTTGAATATTAATAAATGTTTTCGGATGGTTCATAAGTTTGTCAGTATTCAATAAAGTCGACTTTTTCAAACAACTTTGGTGGCATAATTAGTAATTTGTCACCCATATCATTTATATCATCCGTTTTCATTTGCAAAAGCTCATCACGTCTACAAGCCCTAGTGACTGTAACAACAAGTACAACCTAAAATATACATTGACAAATAGTTATTTAATCCATAATAGATCATTCCTACCTTCGTGCTCAAATACAGTTCATCTGGGGTCTTTGATAAAAATTTCTCGATTTCCTCTCTTTGAAAAACTCAGGATTTTTATAACTTGACAGATATTTTGCTAAATCAATGTTATTTTTTATATTCAAGGTAGCTTTCAACATCGAATAAGTAGACCATAAGGCTACATATTCTTTAAAATATCGGAAAAATAAACAATCAGCAGATGTTCAGAGGAATATCCCATATTTTTCTTCTACCTATATTCCATAAATCTGCTGTATATGAGTTCATATACAGTCATTGACTTATCCGGTAATACATTCAATTCCACATCTCGCGCCAGGTCTTTTTTCTCAGGTGGCGTTAATGGCAATAGCTCATATTCACTTTCAATTACATTTCGAATAGTTACTTGACAATTTTTTAAAATTGACATTGAGATTAAAATAAACACAAGCAATCCAACAAACGTATTCAGCGGAAAACATAGTAACGAAAACCAAACTTGGATATTGACAATAAAACGCAATTATTGATAAATATGAAAAGATGATTTTGCGTGAAACTTGAACAAATTTAGAGAATAATATGTTTCACCAGGCAGAAAAGGAGATTTAATGCCTTACCTGGTTTCAAGCCTAGGCTACGCCTCGGCTATATTGAGTATCGCTTACCTATATATCTTTAAAATACACAATGAAATCTTTCTTACCTGGTGAAGAAGTATGCTGCCAATATGCAAAGCCACACCTCATTCTCCAAAACCGTCAAGAACTTGAAGAGACTAGTAGGAGTCTCAGGCAACTTCATTAGGATGGTAATACCTACAAGATCGTAGTATGGGACCGTAAAATCAATCACGTTTTCTCTCTCTGCCATAACCGACATCGATCCCAGACCTATGTCGGCTTTTTTCTCCATCAACTCCTTCACCAAACCGTCCCATTTGCCGTTTTCGTCCATCGTGCCAAAGTGGTCCACTGCGACGATCTCATAGTCGAACTTTAGTATGTCTGCAATCTTCTCTATCAGGTCTATGCAGTAACCGTTGAATTTTTTGGGAGCGTTTTCATCTTTGAATATAAACGGTTTTTGCTAAAAAAAATGTATTTCTCCATCATCACAAATAAGTAATTGCATCTGTAATTCATTTTATAGGGAGTAATCGGTGGTATAAATCATTTATTAAAGAAATATTTTGTCCTTAGGCGATTATGTACTATAATAGTACAATCGTTTTCGGAAGGCAAAGGCAATAAAACGTTGGTGAGACGAAATTTATTTAATTTCAACTTATATCTGCTTATGACATGTATAACTGGACTAGGGCGTCTTTAGGAATGAATGTGCGGTGGAATGATGAGTAATAGTCCAGAGCATTTAGATTAAAATCGACCGGAATAGCGGAAATTTTTGGGCACAGCAGATATCGAGATGCGGTTTTCTGCATTGTGTTCAGGAAGGTCCCAGAAAAAAAGTCTATATCGTCTGGTTTAGCCATTTGTTGAAAAATGCCTTCTGGGCCGGAAAATGCATTTTCCAACTGCATCATTACTTGCACCATTATAGGAACGACTGGAAACTCGGAAAAATCGCTTGGAAAGTGTTACTCGGGGGGTTTTCGGGGCTGCCGAACTCGATTCTGGCATTAGAATTACCCGGGGATGCACGAGGGTGGCTCTGTGGGGTTGTCTGGGGGTGAATTGGAAGAGAAATGGCAGCGTGCATGAAAATCGCTCCAAACTTGTTACTCGGGGATTTTTGGGGGATGCCGAATTCAATTCTGGCATTGGAATTACCCGGAGGCGCTGGGGGTCCCTCTGTGGGGTTGTCTGGGGGTGATTAGGAAGGAAATAATTCAACATTAATAAAAACTCCTATTTGTTATTTGAATAAAGTATTATTTCATAATTGATTTTTCACTTTCTCCTTTACCATTTCCCACAGAGCCACCCCCGAGCGCCCTCGGGGAAGTCTAATGCCAGAATTGAATTCGGCATCCCCGAAAACCCCCAAGTATCGATATTGGAGTGATTTCCATGGACGCTGCCATTTTCCCTCCAATCACCCCCAGACAACCCCACAGAGGGACCCCCGAGCGCCCCCGGGAAATCTAATGCTAGAATTGAATTCGGCATCCCCGAAAACCCCCGAGTAACGAGTTTGGAGCGATTCCCATGGACTATGCAATTTCGCCCCCAGAATGACCCCTCGGATACCCCCGCGGACCCGCCCCCGAGCGCCTCCGAGTAATTCCAATGCCAGAATTGAATTCGGTATCCCCGAAAACCCACGAGTAACGAGGATGGACAGCGATGGCTCATTACTACCGACATACACCTACCTAATGCACACTACGCGGATATCGTACTTTAACACTTGTAATGCACTATAGATAGACATACAATATTAGTTACACATTAACACTTATTATACACTACACTAGATATACTTATTGTAACTATATGACCTTCCATATGGCCTTTATTTGTCCTTGTTTCGTCAGTGGAATATATTCTTCGACTGATATTTCGATCTTCTAATATTTATTTCAAATAGTTTATTCACCATTCGCCTTATCTATCAGCAAACTCTTTCGATTTCGTTTTATAAACCGAAAATTCATATCATGCATAATTCTCAAAATGACCCTACTACATATTCTACGCAATGTTTCTTTCATCCTGATTTATTACGATTTTTTCGCATCGCGTATTATGTGTCGTCATCAACCTCCGCGAAATTTCCACTATTTTCCGTTCCGCAGTTGTATGTTCTTTTTTGCCACTCTTTATTGCATGACATTGTTTGTTCATGGGCATTCTTATTAATGAACTAAATATGTTATCCACATTACTTACACTTCCATTTTGGTCTTGTCTCCCTTGATACATATTTTTCTATAATTTAATATTCCTCACTTTCTACTATTTTGAAATCTGACTATATTAAGATGTATGTTTTACAGAGATTGAAGGAAAGAGGATGGCGAAAAAGTAAGAAAGTTGGTTGCCTGTAGAGATTATAGATGTAATTACCAAAAGTACTTACTATGACAGTTACAACCCTATAAACGACGTCGGCAGTCATGTTGGCCATCACCTGTGGCTCTACTAAAGTCAAGTTGTTGTCAAATCCTGCTGGCCACGTTCCCAATGTGGTGGATTTGTCAGATGCTCCTTCTCTTACTCCCACAGCGCTGATCTGCATCTGAAATTCCATGTAGCTTTGCCCATTGTAGGTCACTGAGATAGGGCCGTAGGTTGGTGTCTCAGTACTTTCCTGAAATACAGAGTATGAAGTGTAATAATTACCAAAGCAAAATTTTCAACTTTTCCAATTTATATAATTTTCCAAATGTGGAAAAACCGTACAGGAATAAACAGGGTGTTTCAGGAGGAGATATATATATATATATTAAGTAAATGTGGTAATAATATAGTTTCCCACGTATCGCATACAACGTTAATAGCCGTAGACGAAGTATAGTATTCTACTCACTTATAATGGCTGTAATTCACTCGTGTGATTTCCCTGTAACCTTCACCTTCGTGGTTTACAGCCATCATTATATGCTCACTGAATAATATATTATTACAGTCACTACTTCCTTCACCTATTTTTCAGTTTATTTTACGAAAATATACACTGTTGGAACAAGATACAACTGTTACTTTTCTTACCTTACTCAAATATTTTCTAAGATTCAGGTTCATTCTTTTGGGACTATTTTTGCCATCATAATCGTCACATGAAATGTAGTTTGTTACATTGTTCTTTTTCCAAGCACCATCCGATATCATTTCTCTGAAAAATCATTAAATAAAATACAATTTTATATAAACTGACTGAATATGAAAATATTGAGAGAGATGCTCCTTTGACTGAATATTTAGACTGGTCATAGCAGCTGGAATGTGATTATGGCATCAATATTTACACAAGATGATCTATTCTTCATTAAATCGATTTACGGTATCAAATACAAAATAAAAAAGGTAGAACAACTGTTAAATATTTAATGAGCAAAATGAAAATTTTTCAGAGATTTAGTTAGTAGTTGGTGTAGTAACTATAAATTGTTAATAATGGAAAAAGTGGTTATTAGACACACTTATATTTTTGATGTTTTAATCTTCTCTAAACTTTTGGACACACAGCAAAATTATTGCCTTCCTCATGTAGATACCGTGGGTTCGAATCCCACTTCTGGCATCAATGTAACATCTACGTTGACTTAACCTTGAAATACGTCACGTAGATAAATAAATTTTATTATCACTACTTGACTACACAACAAATGTACTTCAAACCAATTCACAACTGTGAAATCTTTACTTTGACGTTTCAGTTGTTCGTGTTCGACTGCTGAATATAAACTGAACTGTGGCTGCGAAACCGATCCACTTATATATATTTTTAGGGTTCTAGAAGAATCTCGAGAATGTATCCGGAATCAAATCGAATATGGTCTGGAATATTTTAGAAAACCACAAAATAAAGAGTTTAATTATAAACAAGCACATAATTAACAAACTAAAAAGGTAGGTGACCTTCCATAATACTATACTTACTTTATCGCTAAGAAAGAACGTAAAGCTAAATCAAAATAAAAAGCAGCTGTGATTACTGGTTCAGCAGTTAGCTGATAAGTTCTCTGCATGGTTCCCAATCTGTCTTGAAAAGCGGTGTTAGGAGAAGGTTTGACGAACATTACGGAGGCATTTTTGCAATTGCATTTGAATTCGCCATCGTCCTGAGTGATCGCATGCCAGGCGAACTTCCTATTGAAAAAGTTTATTTCATTTCCCGCATTGAGGACAGTTCCGATGTTAGTGACACTACCAAGAACGAAGAAATTAACGATGTCTAGTTTTCTGAGCTGGAGGAGCTGATCTTGTATCACCTTTTGATCCCCATTTCCCCTTATCGGTGTTATTACATGCCTGGTGGCTACATTTTGGAGTAAGGACTTGTATTTGTGATCCATTACTGAAATTAAAAACAAAGTGCATGGTGAACATGTCATTTTCTTCTGTAGAATATACAGACTACTTTCATCACGTTTAATTTTGACTTGAGAAAACTTATGAAGAGCTTTTTATAAATACATTTACGTAAATATTTTTATTTCGTTTGAGTTATGTCTGTTAACAGTACTGGTTAGAAGTATGTAGATGTGCTGTTAATTTATGGAATATAATCATATTTTTCAAAAGCCAAAAAAAATGTCAGCCCACCATACAACAAAATCCTTCTGCTGGTATTCATTGAATAGAGAATCAAGAAATTATTATAACGAAAAAATGATCAAACAGCCAATAATAATCGTTTAGCTGGATATTACTTACATTTTCTCTAGAACAATTTATGTGATGGTTTACTAGAAGAATAATATGAGGTACCTTTTACACTGAATTAACAATGCTAGTGTAGAAATTAGAAAGCAATTTTGAACGAAGGGGAAGTTTTTGTAAATCTAAGTTTTTGTTATTCATATAGACATGTGTTGAAATATTGTTAGAATATCATTATATATCACCAATTAAATTTAGTCATGACAAATAGTCTGTATAAAGTTCATCATTTAATCTCTGAGCCTTTTTTATACTAAAGTGTTAAGCGAAATTAAATAAGACAGACAATTAGGTTTTATTAAAAACATGATGGCAAATTCAAAAGTCACGTTTAAACTTTGGCTGAACGATAATATTTCTTCGAGTAAATCTCGTTCACTTACCGAAAGAATTATCGAACAAAATAGCAGCATTTGTGATGTTCTGGTTCAAAACGATAGCCCTAATGATCTCAGGGATAATGTCAGCTGGTGGACAGATTTGAATTAAGTACTCCTTCTCGTTTTCCTCGATGTTTCTCCACTGCCGCAAATCGCCTTCTTGGCCAAACGAGGCACTAACCGTAGGGATAGCTAGAGCTGACGTGAAGGACTTCACAGTTTCGGATCCAATACCTGTCATGGTTGTGTCCAGGACCAAGTGGGGGAATGCCTGAGTTTCCAACATCGTCTGGTATGTTGAACACACTAAGAATGAAAAAAAATGCTTACATTAACGAGTAATTATTATTAAAGAGTACACACCATTTGAACAAATTACTCACGTGATTCCAGAAGAGTGTTTGAATCCGTTCTATTTCCAACAACCCGTTTGAGTTCTACGTTAATTCCCAACTTGTTATTTTTCTTTATGTATGTCATGGCTACGTCGATGGCTCTGTCGGCAAGCTCATTGCCTTCCTCGTTGACATATACTGTAAAGAAAAATCGGAAAATCTAAAATTTAGTGACAATTGCAAAAATGTTAATGTCTATGCCGTTCAGAATTTTGGTTTACTCTACACATTTTACGAATAGTTTCTTCTCGTATGCGCTCCTTTAATGTCATGTGGCAGATCATTTGAATAAACCTTTTTTTTAGGAAAATAGTCAAAGGGCGTAAGGTCAGGTGGTCTAGCAGGATAATGGGACAAATCTTTCTATCCACGTTTCACCATTGTCTGAGCAAAGCTGCAAAATGAGCAGGACAGCAGTCCTGTTGCCAAAACAGGTTATTGCGTACTTGGCTGAAGTATTTAAAAATGGTAAATCAAATGTTTTCAAAATGTTTCGGCAACAGGACGGCTGTCCTGCTCAGAGGAAGATTTGGTCCAATCCTAACCTTACACCCCTTGCCTTTTTTCTTCGAGGTGCCCTAAAACAAAACATTTTTACTCAAATGGTTTGCCACATGATAAGGAAATATTAAAAGAACACATACGCCAAGGAATGCATGAACGAAATGAGCCGCTAACAAATCGAAATTTGAAAAATTTATTAAGTTAGTGAAAAAATGTGTTGAGATGGGAGGTAGAGGTAGAGTAAATATTAAAAATTAAATTTTGATTTTAAAATTTGTATTAGGACTCTATTTTGAGTTATAAACAGATTTGTTTTATAAAAATATTGTATACAATAACAAATAATGGTACTTTTCTCTTGAGTATTTTCTTGTTTTATTAATTTATCAGCACCATGTATATCTGATCTAAGACGTTGCTATGGCACTTTCATTTTTTCGAGAAGCAGAACTTTTTATAAAGAGTGACGTTTTTCGATAAAGTCAAAAACTAAAGAGTTTTTCCTTCTGTCAACTCCATCCGTGGACACACTGTATAATAATGTGAGTATTTACAATAATTGGTAAAAAGGAACCATAAATTCACCTAATGCTCTTCCGATGGGCCCTTAACTAAACTAAGTAAAACTAAAAAAAAGAACAGTTTTGTGCAAAGATAGCTAATGTGTAAAGAGAGAAAGAAAAAGAAAGACTGAAATTGATATTATAACTTTTTTAAAAATCCGCGAATAATGACATGTAGATACGATGGAGAGGGCAATGAGGTAGAATAGCTGGCATGCTGATAGAATATATGGATGAAAAAAGAAAAAATATGCAACAGGCAGGTGAAAAATCACACATCCTAAGCAAGCGAAGTCTGATTCTCTAAAAGCATTTTCTTTACATGAACACTGAAAGTCTGTTTGCTCATTTTTTTAATATTATCATTAAGTTTATTTCATAAATTAATCGCATTGAATGAAAAAGGTTTTTGAAAGGCTGCAGTTCTGTGCTGTGGAACCTTAAAAGTATAAAGATGCCGAGCTAATAAAAATATTGTAACAAGGTTCACCGGTTTCAAAAACTTTGTATAATAGATTATATGTATGAAGTAAGCGACTATTTTTCATATTTAAAATGGAATGTTTATTTAGATGTGGTGTAATATGATGTCGGAATGGAATATTGTAGGAAAACCGCATGCAGGCATTCTGCACTTTCTGAATGAGACGCGGAGATTTTGAGTTGATGTAGTTGTTATATACTATACATATACCAACCTTTGGCATAGACTATATTTAGTACCTGATGACATACAATGTTTATAACTGTATAAAACCTTGAAACGACCAAATGAAATTTTTATTTTATTTGCTATATGAGCCTGAAACGTTAAACCCGAATCAATCGTGACACCCACATTTTTTACCTCGTTAACTATAGGAATTATTTCATTATTTATACTAATCGAAAAATTTTCTAATTTGGACCTATTTCTTTTGTAACAACAAGAAGTGCAAAAGACTTTGAAGCATTAATTTTTTAACCGTGATCTAGAGAATATTTATATAAACTTTGTAAATCTGAAATAATATTTTGTTTGGCAGCGTTTTTATTATTTAGAGAAACCGCCATATATAACTGAGAGTCATCAGCATACCATTGCAAGTTAGAAAATTCAATAGCTGTACTCATATCTGCAACATAATTAGAGAATAGTATAGGTTCAAGAATGGAGCCTTGAGGAACACACATATGAATAATATAAATGTATAACGAACCACTTTTCTAATACTATAGTATCTAATACCAACGGATGTCCCATGAATATGGGCACCCTTTAAGGATTAAAACTTAGTTGTTGCTTTCGCACTAATAGTGAAGTGGGTAGTTAGTTTTTATCGAAAGCTGGTACTTACGGACGTTGATGTTTTGCGTAGTCTGCTCATAGCTGAGATGCGGTATTATCAAAAAATAAAAAATCTGAACAACCATTTTAAACCCTCGCAGCATTTTGTGCGTCTTTATGATTTATCGAAGGGCGTTGATAAAACTACATGGAAAATTATTAATCGACCGATTTTCTAACACGTACGACGAGTTAACAAGGGGATAACTACTATTGTTGCCAGGAGAATACTACGATGTACACACATGTACCTCATATTAATGTTTCATTATTTGTACGATATTAATGAAAAAGCAATAATCGTAACCGCAAACAATGGTGATTGTTGGTGGTTGATCGTCGTATTGGAAAACGTTTTACACGGCGAGAAAAAGAAATTATCAGCAATGCTATTTGATCTTATACTGCTGTGAGGTTTCTGTTCGATATATATTTTGTCACTGTAATTATTTGAGCTAGTATAGTTGTCGTAACAGAGCGGCAACAGCAATTACTTGAGTCACTCTCATATATAAATAAAGCGGAGTTTTATGAGGCTGGTTGGGGTTTTGTATTGTTGCTTGGTTGCAGTGTTTTACTAATTAAAGAGATGCTTCATCTAAAGTCCATCTCTCTCTGCTCGCTTTGATTTATCTGCCGTACTGAACTACATACCTCAAATACAATACATAGCAATTGATTAGTTCGTTAGTAATAAACTTACAGTGAATGTATCTAAAACAGAAACAATGATTTTTAGTCCTAGAAGTTTAAATGATGTTAATAAGCTAGAAAACGTCAAGTTTCTGGGCGTTCATTTAGGTTCGAGGTTATCCTGGAACCTTGTTAATTACACTTGCAGTTAACTATCCAAACATCTTTATTTACTCCAAAGCTTTGTTCATAAAGTATCTCTAACAGTTTTTAAAACAGCATATCACTGCTTGATACATTCTATCATATCTTATGCTATCATAATGTGGAGTCATGCACCTGACACTGCACTAGTTTTTTCTCTGCAAAGGAAAGCTATGCGGATCATCTTAAGGATTGGTTTTAGACGACTGTAGAAATTACTTCTCAAATTTAAATGTTCTTACCGTTCCATCAACATACATATTAAATGTAATTTATACAAACTACATAGCAAAGACCAGATCCACGCACTAGAAATAAGAATGATCTTGATAATAAGTTTTGTAGGCTTTTGAAAACTAGAAAGGGAACTGAGTATACTGGAATAAGGTTTTTTAATGCGCTTCCTCCTAATATAAGGAAATTCTTTTAATGAATATTTTAATCGTGATTTTATAATGTAGTGTTTTATATAAAGTGTTTTGTTACCTTGTTTAGACTGTTTTAACTATTACTTTTTATTTTTTTACTTTTTTGCTTTTATCGTTAGTTCCTTACTGTACTTGATTATTTCATTGTTTTTGACGTGTGCAAGCACTGTTGTGTATATAGCATGAAATAAATTTGATTTTCCGGGTTGTGATGCCGTGACCTCGGTAATTGGTCGCTGCCAGAAACAGAATTAAAATGCACATCCCTAGCATTAGTCGGGATTCTTTTCCCTGCTCTGGTTGTTCTCGGGCTAGGCTCTGTGGGACGACCTGCTATCGGCATCTTCAGTGGTGACTCTGCACAAGCTTCGCCGCGACTGAGCAGTCTTAGTCAGTCCTCAGTCGCGACGAAGCTTTTGCTGAGTCACCACTGAAGATGCCGATAGTGAAGACCGGTGCCAAGGAACGGTGCCAACCGTATGAGTCGTAATACCAACAATAGGAACCGGAATCAATATATGGGCGGGCTCAGAGATACCGATAGCGGGTCTGTCCCACAGAGCCTAGCCCGAGAACAACCAAGAATCGCGGCTAATGCTAGGGATGTGCATTGTAAGTCTGTTTCTGACAGCGACCAGTTACCGAGGTTACGGCATAACAACCCGGAAAATCACTATGTATCAAATGTTAACACCGGCCGTGAAAGCTTAAACACTACTATAAATATATTTATATTTTTATCTTGTACATTTTTAAATGTAGGTCAATTCTTTTTATAAATTTTTCGATGAACCTCTATTGGTGAGTGGAACAACTAAGAACTAACGGTAAAAGTTTAAAGTAGATCTCATTACGAATATCTCAGCAATTCAAAAGAAGTCACCAAATTCATTTTAGAGTGCCCACTATTATTGAAATAGATTGTACCTATGAATTGCCTCAGAGCACCCCTATATTATCTGAAAATCAGTTTCAACCATACACAGTCATAGAACCAACAGTAAAAACACAATATAGGCTGCAATTTTAGTATCCCCATAGCAGATTTAGCCCTATTGTGACATGTTTTCAACTCGCTCACCAGCTGAGCCAGCGTTATCGACAATAATTGTCGGTAATTGCAGCAAAGCTCTAGCAAACGCCTTCATCGCACCCGTTTCTTTGCCGGGAGTGTTAACCGCTACTCTGTGCACCGCTACCACCATTCGCCGTAAACGATACGGCTTCCTTCACCGTAGCCGCTAACACACACAAAACATCGTGGACCGGTCGGCTTCTTCTATGTTTACTGGGTGGCGCCACGGATGCTAAACTAAAACCATTTCTAGCAGTTCCAAATATGATCTCGGTAATACGGATATCGTTATCGCCGAATCGCGATAAAGGTCGCTAGCTTTCAAAAGTTTTCTACTGCGATGTAAAACGCTTTGTGTCTGTGGCATAGAGTAGCGAATGCTCGCTAGATGGAGCTGTGCTACTCCGTGTTATTTGCTTTTATATAGATTTAAGTAATATGTTTTAAGCATTCATTTTTTGAGAATTTTATGAATTAAAATTAACATTATCAGAAATTTATCCGTTGTATGTAAATTGGAAAAATTATGAATTTGTCTTAATTTGTATTGTATTAGAAAAACAAACTGTAAAAGTATTTAAAAAATAGTCAAATTCCAGTTTGCAGTGCAACTTGATATAGTACAATTACAATAGTCGCACTAAACACCCTCGAAACAGTTTTTGAACTACTGGAACGACTTCCTCTGGTGCGAAACCTTTGAATTTATTGTGTGAATATTTCTCCTGCTTCTACTATGGTAGTGAAACCTGGGTTCTCAATAAGAAGTCAAGAGAAAACCTTTTAAGGTGGGAAAGGAGGATCTTAAGGGGTAAGAAGACGGAGGAAGGCTATATAAGGAGAAATAATGAGGGAATATACGCAATGTTCCAGGCACCAACAATAGACGAATTTGTAAAAGCCAGAAGAGTGCAGTAGCTAGGGCATCTAGAACGTATGGAAGATGAAAGGGCAGTTAAGAAAATAGTAGGGAGTAAGCCTAGCTACAAGAAAAAAAGAGGCAGACCGAGGAAGCGATTTAGAGAGGCGGTGGCAATAGATCTAAGGGAGAAAAATGTAACGGATTGGAAAAGAAAGGCGAAGGCCAGAATGGAATGGAGGAGAATAACACAGCTTTGGGCCTAAAAGGCCTGTAAACAGCTTTATATATATATATTTCTCCCGCCGTGAGGAGACGACGCAATCATGGAAATTCGATAGGTACTGAATAAACAAAAGAGCATAATTGGGACATCAAATACCTGTATATTTACGTTCTTCTCGCCTTATTTATTTTAAAATGTAGAAACATGAAGTTGTAAACTGTAAAATTTTTGTTAAACTTTTGGTTAGACTTCTATTGAGCGGAACCACTAAGAACTAAAACTGAAAATTGAAAGCAGATTTCATTACGAAAAAACCAGCAGTTCAAAAGAAGTTGTCAAATTCATTTAGTATTATTTTTTAAATTGCACTTACGCATTATCAGAGAATCACTGTTATCTGAGCAACTGTTTCGGTCGTGCAACCTTAGAACCAACAATATTAACAAAATGAATCCCATTTTCAAAAAAATATGTGAAAAAATACAACCATAAGTTAAATAATGACTTTATTTGTGTGTAATGTATGATGAGTACATAAAAGTTTGACGGTTAATTTTCCAACGATGCAGTGTAAAAGTTATACAAAAAGCCTAAAGAACAATTTAAGAACGATACATTAACAGTGTCCCCTGTCCTCGGTCCTCCTCCTCGGTGCTGCTTTAATGATATTATCCACTCGGAGAATCATTTCTGCCGCTTCAGCGGCTGAAAGCAATACCTGCCTCTTCACCACAAAGGACTCCGTAATGCCCAGCGTCTTCATATCCCCCAGCTCGCCCCTATCCATGTTGATCCCCATAGTAGCTTTTCCGCTATTGTGAGCGGCTTTCAACTCGCTCACCAACTGAGCGGAGTCGTACCCAGCATTATCCGCTATAATCGTCGGCAGTTGCAACAAAGCTCTAGCGAACGCCTCCATCGCTACCGCTTCTTTGCCGGGAGTGTTAACCGCTACTTTGTGCACCGCTACCGCCATTAGTGTTTCGCTGCATCCTCCGCCATAAACGATACGGCTTTCCTTTACCGTAGCCGCTAACACACACAAAGCATCGTGGAGGGAGCGGTCAGCTTCCTCTATGATTTGCTGGGTGGCGCCACGGATGATGATGGTGCAAGCCTCGCCGAGAGCCACACCGCTGAAACGCAGCAAGATGTCCTCGCCGATCATTATCTGTTCGATCACTTCGCAAGTGCCTAGTTTTACGAGTTCCGGGTGGTCGAACGTTGAGACTATTTCTCCTCCAGTGACGAGCGCTAATCTTTCGATTCCGTCGAAGTCAGCGTGCTCTATAGCCATGACGCCAGCATCGGCAAACAACTGTTCCGGATAGTTGTAGATGAGTTGTCGGTTGATGAAAACGTTGGCGTTGTGTTTCAAGATCTTGTTGACTTTGTCCTTCATCTTTTCTTTCTCGGCGGATTCCAGTTCAGCTATTTTTGCCATCGAGTCAACTTTGATGTGAGATCCAAATACTTTTATTTTATCCGTGTCCATGGGAGTGTTGGCTATGAGAATCTTTGCGTTTTCTACTCGCTTCGGTTGATGCACGCCCGGTTTTTTGTCCAGGAGGAACCCTTCGTCTAAAAAGGAGTCTTCCAATGTCCCGCCGGTCTTCTTTATGATCTGTATGGCTTGCAGGTCTCCAGAACCTTTTAGTCTTAGCACTGCATCGACAGCCAACTTGGCGAAATGTTCTTTGTGTTGGGAAAGAATTTTCGAGCTTAGGGTAGTTCTGGCAATGTTCATGAGATCTTCCCGGAATTTTTCCGCATTTGCGCTGTTGTCTGTGGATGTGTCTAGCAGAGCTTTTCTTGCCGCTTCGACCGCTTTTCTCCAGCCAGCGATTATAGTCTGTGGGTGAATTTTCTGTTCGATCAACCTCTCTGCTTCTTTTAAAAGTTCGGAAGCTGAAAATAAATAATTTGTTAGCAAAAATTTAACACAAATTCGGGTAATTGTTTATTTAACTACTTTTCAGGAGTTTTGGATTGAATCTAAATTTAATTTCGTGTGGTTGAATGCAGTTTTTGGGAGAATAAATTTCAAAATTATATCCATGCATTCAACATAATAATACTCTTTTCAACACTCTTCATAGCACTGTACGCAACACAGGTTGATTCAGAAGTCATCTAAAAGAATTTGGAAATAGATGCGTCATGAAAAATGGAGTTAATATCATAAAAAAAATTTTTATAAAATCCTTAATAGTACCGAGCAAAAAATTATTGAAGTTGTGGTATTTTCAACCTTTACATTGCTGAGCTACTGTAGTCTCTAGTCAGGTGATTCCAAATATTGAAATCAGATTACTTTTTGTAAGTAACGTTTTTGTGATGCAAGTCTTACCATTAGTTTTTCAAGTGATGGATATCGTTTAAATTTCATATGGTATAGCGATGTGAAAATGCTTTAGCAGAACAATTTCCTGGTAAACATGTGCCAAATGCAGCTACTTTAACCGTGGTGTGCAGTGAGTGCAAGTGTAGTGCAACACGGGGGAAATTTCAAATTGAATAGTGAAAGAGATGGAGGTTCAGAACATCTACGGCGTATTGCAGCAATGTTGCGTATCATACACGAGGCTCAAATATATCTGTACCATCTACAGCATGTCCAAGCATTAATACCAAAGGATTGGACGAGGAGGACCAGTACCATGGCCGCCACGATCTCCCGATTTTAAATCATTTGGATTTCTTTTTGTGGATATTTAAAAAAATTATAAGTATTGGACCGAAGTGGGTATCTACAACTGATGATAAGAAGCAGAAGAAACATTTGTTAGTTTGTAAAAACTGGGTAACACGGGCTCAAAATTGTGTTGTAACACCAGGTATGTCAAACTACGGCAAAAGCAGTTGAAGTTGCTGTATAAAATAGGTGTTATAAAATGTTATTTATTTCTTTCCTTGCGAATTTCTTTCGATTTTGGAATTGACCTTTTTGATTTTTTTTATAAAATTGTAAGAGTGTAATTTCTTTACCTCCCTGTATAAATGTCATTAAAACCGGAAATTATTAAATAGGTATTTAATAAAGTCATAAATATATTTCCTAACACTGAAGGAAAAAAAAACTACATTTAATATGTAAATAGTAAATGATAATTATTCACTGTAGTGTTAAACAATCTTAATTAAAAAAATTCCTACTCTCTATTTTTGACAGTGCTGAACATTAATCTGAAATTAGTTCTCTGCAATTAAATCAAGCTTTGAAAAAATAAACTATTTAATACTTAATATGTTTATTATACAATGTACAATGCCTTGAGGAATGTTAAAACAAGTATAAAGTTGAGTGTACGGGATTAATTTTGAAAATTTTTTCTCAAATTTTACATTCGATCAAAAGTAGGGAGTAGAGATATTTTATTAAAATTTGAGTTTTATGGTAATGTAAATAATTTCCCAAATTTGATATTTTGCCAAATTATTTTCTCAAACTAGCTACTTATTTGACTTATTAAACGTATATGCTATTTGTTGATATATTATGAAGATTTCTTATCTTAAAAACTAAGCTTAAAACAAAGACTGATAACAATTTTTAGAATGAATTTAGTTAACACATAAACTATGTCTGCTTACCTAATACAGTCACTGAAGTTGTACCATCCCCCACTTCATCATCTTGTACTTTTGACATATCGACAAGGATCTTAGCGGCAGGATTGTCTACACCAACCGATTTCAATATAGTTGCTCCATCATTTGTAACTTCTACTTGTCCAGCACTTCTGCCGCTAGATACTAATATTTTGTCCATTCCCTTTGGTCCTAGTGTGCTTTTAACTAAATCTCCGATAGCTATAGCCCCTACGAAACTGCTCAACCGTGCAATTTCGCCTTTTTCTTCTTCAGCCTCTTGTTTCAAGATTCTGACGGGGTTTAAGGAAACCTAAAAGGGGAAAAAATGTGTTTTATTCACCATTTTTTCGAAAAAGCACGTGGGTTTGCCGGTGATAGTATGCCGAGCATGACACACCTGAATTTTATTTAACGAAATTGGGCTTAATTTGACTAATCTCAGCTATTTCTTTGAACAAATATTTTTAAGTGACATTAAAATAGTAGATTTGCTCAACTCACCATTTTTATATCCTTTATTTATACTAATTCTTATTAAAAAATCTCTAGAACACCAAATTCTGTCAAACTTCAACAATAATCCACTGAACCACTGAACATTCAGCTTTACGGCAATGCTGTGTGGCAATGGCACAGACCACAGATGCACAGACTATCTAACAACAGGTATTCTGTGGCTATGAAGACTGAACCGACTGAATATTCTTCTTCTTCTCCTTGTTTATGGTCTTCGTCCCAAGATTTGTTTATTTTCTAATGACAGACTGTATGTAGAACATTCTTACAAAATTCTAAGGATTATTTCATATCGATTTGACATAAATCGTCTAGGAAGAATGTTTCTTAAGGGAGGTAGAGGATTCGTTGAAAATGGCTTTTTGACATTCCAAATTTTCTATAGAATTTTACTTAATATGTTTTCCAAAGCCTACTATTAAATATTAGCAAAGAATTTGTAATTTTGTAATTATCGTGTAAAAAAATCTTTTCCAATTGATTTTTTCACATACAGTACACCCCAGCCACTCAAAACAAGAGTACGTTTTTAGAATATAGAATAGAATACTAGAATACTCCGAAGTTTTCGATTTTGATATTAAACATGCCAAAAAGTCAAAGAAAAAATATATACCTAATTAAAAATAACACTTGACTCTTCCAAATGTGACATCTATGGTTACAATTAAAAGGTTAATTAATAGTTTTTCTAATATATTTTTTATGCATATACATGGAACTACATAGTACATAACTCTTAGGGATTTCGAAGAATAATAAATTATGTTAGACAATATTCAGATTTTTATTATATAACCCTAAGGGAATGAGGGAAACCTGATAATCCACATTAATTAGGGGGACGGTAAAATGCCAACCGGTATCAATCTCACACTGATCCAAAGCCAACGTTCTTCCACACTGTCATCCCGCAGAGAGGGTTCCAATCCTCCCACAAATAAAGCTGATCTAGGGTCTACTCTACCAGCAGTAGGTACCAGCTGCAGGATTCGAACCTGCGGTGGTTGGTTAACACGGTTCAAGTATACTGACGCCTTAAACCGCTCGACCACGTACCGTTAAAGATATTCGTTATCTCTGTATGCAACATACCAGTCCGCTGAATTAAAAAATCCTATATTTCTTGTTTCTCTTCCCGAAGAATATTTATTTTAAACTAGTGCCTTTTAAACGCTCACCGATTGGTCAGTTAACATGATTAGTCACAAATTTTATTTAGGCATTTCAGCTATTCTGAAAGCTGATTGGTTTTTTAAAGTTAATTGTGACTAGTTAAAAATAAAACTGCATTATTTACTTGAAATCTCAACTAAGTTCTGTTTTTCTTAATATCGATTGGTTACTTAATATCTATCGCTTAATTAAGTGATATTTTAATAAGTTATACTAAATACTAAAATATAAAGTAAATAAAAAATGAAAAACTTGAGATAGGCAACCAGATATTCAATAACTCTAATTTACAGTTGCATAGGTACTACATTAATTTATACTATAATAAATGAAATGCACAATTTTAAACTTTTAACTTCTAATAATTATAAATAATTATGGAAAATTTTCGTTTTTCTCTATTCTTTAAAAAAAAATTAAATATGTACTGAATATAAATAAATATGTATTATTTAAGCTGCATTTAACATTTAAACTACCTGTTATAATTTAAAAAAATATATATTTTACAAAAAAAGAAGAGGAAAACAGAAATATTATTGTATTATATTTTGATAGCATTAATGACACCGTATACTTCATACGCATTTATATATTATATAGGCAACTGATAAATTGAAAATATGGATGTACTATCTTTGCAAATTGTATATTAGGCACGCCACTGTCAACAATCAATCAAATTTTTACGATTACTGAACATATTTATTTTAGGATATATCTCCCTATCGATACGATAACAATTTTCCGTTCAGTTATCTTAACAAAACAGACTTCCAAGTTCTTCAGTTGGCGTATTGCATTCCGATCTGCGAAATTTTCTGGCAAATGCTCTCGGCATGTGATTTTAGGTATAAAAATGTAAAATTTAATGAACATTTCATCTGCGACACTCCTTCTCGCAACACGTGACTTTTATGTGCTCGCTGCTGAGGAGGTTCTAATTTTGGCGCGTACCGTAGCGTCGAGGCGCCCATCGACGCCCGCCGTTATACCTACCGTTCAGTTTACAAAATTGGTGCTCGAGTTTAACACATATTTTCATGTCGCGCCTCGCTGTTTTGCAAATAAAAGACTGACTCTGTTCCGGAGTGATTTCGCGCAGTTTGGCTCTAGAAGGGTAAGAATTTACAGAAAAATATTTTGTATTAGTTTTTCTCTTCAAAAGAAATGTGCTGACATTTACCTTTTCCGTTAAATATGTATACAGGATGTTTTGCAAGAGAAACCATACATTCATAGGACAAACACAGAAGTAAATAGGATGAATTTTGTTATCTATGAGCCATGGGTATTATACCGGGTGTCCCAAATTAGTCTGCCAAAAATTAACTGTGGCTTCTACTATCAAAAATAAGAAAGAAAGCTATATAATCATAAGTCCGTAGACGCCCCCTAACGAAGCTATTGCTTTTTAAAGAGGGACCTCAAAATTTAATTTTCTCCAAATATTTTCAAAACGGATCGAGATAAAGGAATCAAATTTAAAATTGATCTTCGCAATTAGATTATAAATCTAATGTTCTAAAACAATACCATAATCATCATTGTCATAGGCGTGCCAAACGTGGGGGTGGGAGTTATTTTATAAATATTTTATAACTTTTTCATATCTCGTGGTTTTTGCCGTCAGATCAAATAATTAAAAATGTTAAACAATTTTACAAAAAAAGGTACCTACTCTTGTTTTACTTCGATACATTATTCCGTTTAAGAGTAATATTAATTTAAAATTTTTGTGACACCATAAAAATATTAGATATGATATACAAGCGGTCAAATTGTCTCTAGTAGGCTTTGAAAAGTTATCTGTCAGTTTATTTGACACATATTACATACGTTTTTAAAATTTGATGTATTAATAGGCTATATTAAAATTCAAAAATGTACAAATAAATTACATTACTGATATGCATTTTAAAAGTATTTTAATATGTTAAAACGCTTGAATAACACCTTTAATATGTGTTAAATAAGTCGACAGTATTTTCTCAGAGCCTACTAGGGATATTTTGCCTATTTATAGTTTCCATCTTAAACTGTTGTGGTGTCACAAAATTTTTAAATTAAGATTACTCGAAAACAGAGCAGTTTATCGAATTGAAATAGGAGTACCTGTTTCATGCAAAATAGACCAGAATTTTAAATTTTTTGATCTGACGACGAAAATCTTTAAATACAAGAAAGTAAGCAATATTTACCCACTGACCCCCTAGTTTGGCACGCCTATGACCAATTATGAGGAATTATTTTCAGAAGATTAGATTCGCGATCTAATTCTCAATTTCAAATTTGATTAGTTTATCTCTTTTGAAAATATTTGCGAAAAATCAAATTTTGAGGTCCTCGTTTAAGGAGCCATAATTATCTCCGTTAGGGGGCGCCTACGGACTTATATGATTATATAACTTTTTTTTCTTATTTTTGATCGTAGAAGCCACAGTTAATTTTTGACAGGCTAATTTTGGGACATCCTGTATTTTTAAATGATTACAGTGACAGTTTTTGTAAATCATATTTTGGTCATAATCAACAGTTATGACATTTCCCAGACAATTTAGGAGGTAGCTCTTTTGAGATTAATTTTTTTAAGTTCTATATGTCACGTAATACAATGAGAATTTATTTTTATGGAGAAAAAATAATTTACTTAATCATGTCAATTGGAAATACATTTTGTGTTCTTATGGAAATATCATTCTTTTATACAGGGTGTTTGTAAAAGTTTGTACAAAACTTAAGACGGTAAAAATATAGCCAAAGAAAGTAGAAAACGTTCTTATAAACATTGGTCCTAGGAAGCAACATTGCCGATATATTTCCCTCCAAAGGAAACTTATTATTTGGATATTTTTTAATAATAATTCTTTCTGATGATTAAAACAATAGAATGAAAATTGTAGGTAATAATCATACCATAAGGTCTTTAACTTATCCCTTTAAATTATCAAGCAAAGCAAATTGTTTTTAATGAATTAGGCTTTTTAAAAAAAAATGTCTATTTTCTTTTTAATTCTGTGTAGTTTAGTCAGAAATAATTAATTTTTAAATAATATATGGTTCAGAATAGTAATATTTTTTTAACATTTTCACAGAGTAGACATCTCTTATGGTGATAGTTGACATTTTCATTGCACTGATTATCACTTCCGCGTGCTATCATTTAAATTCTTACGTTTCTTTATTTTCTTAGTTGTGATCTGTGTGCTTGACTGTGCATTTCATTTGATTTTTTTACAATGATGAACCGTCATGCTTTTATTAACCGTGAATATGCCGATATGCATTTTATTTATGGTTTCTGTAATGGAAATAGTCTGGCGGCTTAGAGAGTATCGGTAACGTTTCCCTGCGAGAAGGCAACCTTATGCAAGTTTTTTTTAGAGAAATTCATGCAAGATCGATGGAATCAGGAGCACTAACTAAAGGATATCGTGAATGTGGCCGTCCAAGAAGGCGTAGGCATGATTTAGAGGCAATGATTTACCATTGAAGAATTGCGGCAAAATATTCAAAATACTTTTTTCAAAGTTGACCGTCTTATAACAGAAAAAAGAAGCGGCATAGAGAAAAATGTTATAGAAAAGACCCGTATTATTTTTTCATACTCTATCATTTTAAGTTAAGAACGAAAAATTGGGCACATCCTATGTATGCATGTTTCTATTGTGTGGTATCATTCACACATTTTCTTTTTCTCTCTCTAAACATAAGCAAATTGAGACAATAATAATTGAAGCCAACAAATAGCCGATGAAAACTATTGACAGATGATTGCCATTACTATCAAACCCATAATAAAAATTGTTCGTCATTGGCATGTCCAAATTTTTCTGCGATACTTAAAACAGACATCAAGACTTGTCAATCAAAATGCTAATAAAATAAACAATATTGTAAACGATACATTACAATTTAAGTTGTATCGTATGGATATATGTAGGTCAATGGCTTCATTCTGGGCTGTTTTTTTTTTTGGTTGTCAATTTCAATTTCAAATTTTCTCTCAAATTGTACCGCAAGGCCCTGCACCCAATCCCTTTCTTTCCCTTCATATCAAATTTCTAGCAACGAAAGATGATATTTACTGCATCAATCCCAAATTAAATAGCGCCATATACAAATTGCAGAACTTACTAAAAAACGTCGTAACGACATACTACATTCCTTAGATAATAATTTAACAACAATTTTTCTAAAACATTCTATTCTAACAAATTATTAATTCAAAAACTTAATGCAGTTAATAATATCTAGTAATAAGCACCGCTGTCTGATGAATATTTCAAAAATAAATTGAAAATAAAGATGTACTGTTGCGTTTAGGTTTAAGTGCTTTTCTTATTTTATTATTTTTTAAATGTTCTTCTTTTCTTTCTTGTTGGTTAAAGTGCATAAATATCACAACGAATAAATAAAATGATTAAACTCGATAATTCTTTAATAATAAAAGTTTATTAGAAAAAAAGGCTTTTAAAAAGAAAATAAATTGGGTATATTTCTGGAAAAATATAGTTGATGACGTCATTAGTTGTTTCTGGCAAATCTCAAAGATAATACTTTCCATTGAAAATGGAGGTTACGTCATCCTATTTAATACCACGTGTCTCAAATTTTATTTAAATTTTTGTATCCTCACAGCAGGCCCGAGTTTGAGACACTCTGTACTATATAAGGTAGTTGATTTAAATCATATTATTTTTGTCAGAGGAAGCTAGCCTTAAAGTATGGTCCACTCTTTACTGAACACTCTGTAGTATTGAATGATACACGTCCCGTACATATTTTTATTCGATGACAGTTCTATATAAATGGTTTTCAGTTTTCAAGTAAGGGATTAGTTATGAAGGAAGCCATGGTAAGCTATCAGTAAAATATAAAAAACCAGATGGCTCCTCTTAAAATACTTATATAAATTATTTCACCGTTCAAATCATAGTTTAAATTTAACATGCACAACATATGTTCATTAAAAAAATGTATTTTTTAAGATAGATACAGAAAAATCTACTAATAAATAATTAATGGCAGCAAAGGGAATAATTAATGTTTTGTTTTTCTGCTGAGACGAATTATTAGAATGTTTTCAGTTTCAGAAACCTGAAACCTGTAAATCAAGTTGAATGATATCAGTGTCTGAAATATAAACATTACCTTAGATTAATTTAACTGATTATTTAACAATAGTTTTCTATATATACATTTCCATATATCACTTTTTGTCCAAGAGGTAAAAGCAATACAAGGATAATGGTAAATTCTAGCTTCAGTACATTGAGAAAAACCATCGAGTAGTCTAATTTTTTTGACCAATTTTGGTGAATTTTATAAGCATATAGCGTATTAATATAGCGATTTGCAACAATTTTTTAACCAATTGTAGTAAATGTAGGATTTTTACATTTTTAGCAATTTATTAATAAAATTTGTTATTACCTTTAATGCATTCTCTGAAGCTATTTATTTGTGGCGTAATTCTAATTTTTTCTTTAGTTTCTACACTTCTGAAAAAATTAAAGAATAATAATTGTTTGCCAGTTTAAAATTTGTTTATCTGTCTCCTAGACATTTATCTCTTAGAATGTTTGTTTCATCTGTAATAATTTTGAATGTTCTATTAACAAAATTTGGAGGGTATTAATTATTTATTAAAATACTTTTAATAATTTTGATTTGCAGTGTGAGATTTTTTGGTTACGCGAAATTTCAAAAATAACCCTTGACTGATCCTTTTGGCGCAAATGTTTATTCAATTAATCTTTTCATCAGTGTGGCAAAATACCCAATTAAACTAAAGAAAACACTTGAATGCAATATTTATTTTTTTTATCGTTTAACTTTATTTTACTAAAAGAAAATATTATAATGAATTAGCAGAGAGGTGTGATAAATTGTGTATATAATAATATTTTAAATTTGAATTTAATATCTAAACTTTCTAAACACCTAAGAATCTGATTAGATATTCATACATCAATATTTTGGAAAGTGTCTCTATTTATGCTTCATTTTACATATTTTTGTTGTTTTCTAAAATGTTTCAAGATCAATAATGTGACTCAAAGAATATGTTGGCAGAAAACCAACCAATATAAATGTAATTGGAAAAAAGCCAATGTGTACAAAAAAATTGTTAAGTTCTTTTGTCACAAGACACATATTTCACATTTTTAAAAAAATTATTAAAAGAGTGTAAAATATTTCAGAAGGTAATAGTATGAACCAAAATAAGCAGAAAAGTCTTAATAAACATGGATCCGCAAAGTAACGGCTGCGGAGATATGGACCACTATTCGTTTTTCAAATTTTATTTTATTAGGAATAAACCGACAAAGAAAGCTTTTAACAAACAAAAAACAAAGTTACAGAAGATGTTCAAAGTGCCCTGCGTCCATTTCCAAGCAGGCACGACATCTTCGTCTCAACGATATTCGAACTCTTTCGAAAACACCTTCCTTGGTTTGGATTTCTTGACACTTTTGAATAATCCGTAGCTGCAGCTCTTCCAGGCTATTTACAGGAGTACCATACACTAATGTCTTTAAATATCCCCAAACAAAGAAATCTAGAGGGTTGGGATCAGGCGATCTTGGAGGCCATAAAACAGGTCCGGCTTTTCCTACCCATCTATGTGGAAAAGTTTAGTGTAAATGCTCTCTAACGGCCATGGAAAAATGAGCTGGAGCACCATCATGCTGGAACCACATTTGTTGCCTCTGATTCAAACGAAAGTCTTCCAAAAACTCATACAGTGTGTTTTGCAGAAAGTTGAGGTAAGCAGAGCCTGTTAATCGGTTTGGTAAAACAATAGTACCTAGAAACCTGTCACCTACGATACCCATCCAAATGTTTAATGAAAAACGTGCCTGATGTCCAAATTCTATTAGAGCATGAGGATTTTCGTCGGCCCAAATATGCGTATTGTGAAAATTAAACACTCCATTTCTTGTGAACCCGGCCTCATCAGTAAAAAGAATGTTTGCAAGAAAACGAGGGTCCTCAGCATCATGACGTAGAAACCGTGCAACTTCCCCATACAAATATTAAATTAAAGGCTTTATATTTACAACTCATCGGTTACAAAGAACTTTGTGAATTGCATAAAGCATACACATTCAATCATACTTTCAATCAACATTCTTTCAACGAGATAAGAGATATTTCACGCTTTCTGTCTCATCTAGCAAAAAGACTTTTGAACATGTCTGAGAACTTAGAGGTATATGAGAGTGAATATTTCATATCCATCAATCTGGTTACACTCCTGTTCAATAATGTTTACACCGACTCCACATCCTTACGACTATGGCTTTGTAACAAGTCTGTAACGTTCCTGAGCAATGGTAGAGGTTAATAGCTTCCGTTAAAAATATCTTCCCAAACAAATACAACTAGCATACCAAGGTCCCTGAAGTTCTCCGCTTTGCACTTGATGGCTTTATTTTTAGTTATAATTATTCCCGAAGCGATTTTGATCGACGGTATAGGAGCTTTTTTATTTCCGTCTCGAATCTGGCACCGTTTAGTTTGATTGAAACTATACGTTTTATAACATGGAAAGGCGCCGAGTTGTTGGATTGAAATTAATATACAGGGTGTTTCTTGAGTAGAGGACAAAAATTAAGGGGAGTATTGTGGCCAAAAATAAGCGTTTTTTGTTATTTATAAATGTGAAGTCCTTGGATAGCTATTTCGAAACGCTCAACACGGGTGCCATACCATCAATTGTGCTCCGAAAATTGTTGCAGAATACCTGAAACTAGAGGATCCTAGAAAATATCCTTCAGCAACTATGTTGGTGGAAAGCGGTGCTCACACCGAAAAGACACGGAGGATGGCGTTCTTCTAATGCAGTAGAAGGATATAGAGAAGAATCCATACAAAGAAAAATTGATGTATTACGAATACTGTTCCCTTCCCTTCTCACACTATCATTCGTTCGAGAAAATCAAAACATTAATAATAGATATCAATTCAAACTAAAAACATTATTAGTTGAAGCTGTTATTATTAATAGTTAGTTTTAAATATTTATACTCTACTATTTAGTTACGTGTTTTTTTATTCCTATGAAAATAAAAATGTGTTTTTAAGTTTTAGTTTCCAAAGTAGTATAATAAAAAATATCGCACGGAAAGCCCTTATTTTCAGACTTTATTTCGCATTTTAACTGATAACATACTATTTTACTAAATTCAAAATCGTTTACTAAAGTGGCACTTTACCACACTGAAATATCACTTTACTATATAGTAATGTCACTGTTAATAAAAAAATAGTTCGATAGAAAATTATTTATTTAAATATTGCAAACTTTATTATATAGAGTAAGTACAATTATTCAAATTTGAAAAGTTAACACAGTTAACAGGAAATTTATTCAATTTTACTTGTTCTTTCTGAAAACTATTATGATTCTCTATCTGCAGTCCTAAATGAGCTTGAGGTGCCACTAGTTCTTGCAGAGGAAATGTACTTTTTAAATTTTCTACTTATTGACGATGCTTTTCTCGATATAACCTTCAGCCACACTGTTGACTCCATATCTTTTAAGTGTTTGAATATCTGTTCGACTGTCAGCGAGGAAAGTGGTAGAAGTCCTTCTCAAGCAACGATCAGTGTAGTTGGATGCATCTGGCAGTTTTAAGTATTCTGCAATCTTTTGCAAAATATTGTGCACTTACCGTGATTACAGTAAATAAAAAATCTATTTGTTTTACTTGTTTGGGTGTCAATCGTAAATACTTATGATAAATTTCATATCCGTTGCACTCTGATCCTACGGTAAATACCCGTTTGTTTTTGGCATAATTTAATGTTATAACCAAAATTTTCCCCATGTCCTCTGTATCGTTACCAGTTAAACTCCACAATTCTTTACATCGACATGCTCCATTTAAACCAAATATTAGTACCACTTTCATTAATAAAAACTTATCGTCTGGCCTAAAATAACGAAAGGGATTGTATGAAAAACACTAAAGTATGTATAAAAAATAGCTTATCTTCTCAAAAAATACACTAGAATCCGCTCTGCATCTATGACAGATGGCTCTAGCACAAGAATTAATAAATATTTATATTTTTGGTTCTAGGATATTTACTATGCAAACCTCATTTTTTTTCAATATTTTATTAGCTTTAGCAATATTGTCACATCCTTTTCAAAAACCCTGTATTCATACATACCTTGAACACATTTAGAAAATTGGTTAAAATAAAAAGAGGCAGGCTAAGAATAACTTTATATGAAGATACGAACAAATTTGGACAGGAAAATAAGAAAAATAATGCAAAAAAAAAAGAATATTTGGTTAGGAAATGTAAAACTTCATCCATGTTAACACAGAAAGTTGGGAATAATCTATTTATAAAAACATCACTCTATGACCGTTCTTCGATAAAAAGTTTTTCTTATATTGCTCGTGTAACTGAATATTAGATAGTTAGAGAATAAGTATTCCTATCAACTTCATTTCGGTTTACAATTGTATAAAACACTTTTCATCTTCGTTTATTTAAACGAACTGTTGTGTTGTCGTCGCCTAAATGAGATAGCATAAGGGGAAGTCTTGTATGAGCTGCTAAATTAGAACACAGATCGAAAAGATAAAATCACCTGTGTTTCCATTCAAGAAAATTGAATGGACGGTTGCGATACATCTGCTACGCAGTCTAGATTCATTTTACGCAATTTTCACCTGTCTAGTTCCATGAAAACAAGAGTAATGAAATATCTGACAACAATAAAATAGTCTAAATTGTAGAATATGGCCCCCATTACAAATTTGACGGTGCTGGCGGGAAGAAGTCAATAATTTAGTGCAAAAATGAGAGCAAAATTTTCAGAAAAAGTTTAAACGGCTATACTTTTGTTTTGTAGTTTTTATGTTCAACACTTCCAATGCAATAAATTGCTGATTTTCATACATGTGCAATATTTTCTTCAAACTATTTAAGTTTTTAAATATAGTCCTATAAACGTTTGTAGGTTATTTATTTATTTTATTTTTTTTTTGGGGTTTAAGCCAGAATAACAAAACGGATGATATAAATTATATGGGAGACAAATTACTAATTATGCTACCAAATATTAAAACCATTACCATACCAAAACCAAACAATCAATATATTTTGTGGTAAAGGAATAGTTAATTTGAATAATCGACGTTTCTTCTATAAGTATGCGAACGATAAAGTACATCAACAATTTATTGGCATTCACAAGTTAGGTAAAATGCCACAGAAATTTCTACTTTTCAGGAACTACCCCATGCGGAAGAATATACTGGGAACTGTTTTCGCAGAACTTTGACCACGTTGCTGGTGCATTCTGGTGGGGACATAACAATGTTGAAGCAACACCTTTTAATGTCATTTAGAGAAAAAATAAATTTATAATAACAGTTTTTGTCTACGCTCTCAACTTTTACCTACGTTGAATCCTTCAGTTAACCTAAACTATGTATCAAACACAAATTAAAATAAAATACGTTTTCATTACCTGATCACTTTAATTGAAATGATTATTAAATTTTTTTTATTATACTTTTACCTTTAAAGATGTTATCACCTCCCACCTTATGTCAATTAACATTAAATAGCTACTACAACCAAAAATGGAAGCATGCATAAAAAATTCACCTGTTATACCTCACTTCCTTATATGTAAGAGATTATATTTGGGCAGAAGATCCTTTAAGTATAAAAAATTGGTCGCAAAATAGTATATAATAACATGCATGTTATATCATGGATATGTTTACAAAAACAACTACTATATTGTCTGTAATTATACCATCGCAATTTTTATTTTAAGGTAATGGAGAAGAGAGATAATTAAATATGATTGTACAAAAATATTTATTCTGGCAAGCTGTAGATAAACTGGAGAAACTATTTTTATGCAATGGGTGTCTTTAAATAAATCACAGTAAAGCTAATACATCATTCTTAACATTTTTCGGAAGAATTCTGTTTCTTACGGAAACGGGGAAGGTCACAAAAATCTGTATTTTCTCTGCATCATAAATTACACCTTGTCTTTAATAATTGCTAATACCTTCTTTTTTGTTGTTTTCCTCAGAAATATCTTATCTCGCCATTCTTGTGACTTCTGAAAATAGTTTAAAAAAACTACGATTATGTGTATGTCGATATAATTGATGAGTTGTAAGTACAAATTATAAGTGACATGGCCTAATTATCAATTGAAATTCTAAATTAAATTCTACTAACTATGCAGTTTACAATTTTGAATTACAGTATGTAATTAGTCATAGTTTCGGAATAAATCGTAACATAACGTATCAAAACTCCTAATTACAACCTAATTATAATAATAACTATTAATATATGTCAACTCAAAATTTCGACTTACATAATTACTTGACTCAAGTACTAATTAGGTATTACAAGTTAAGAGTATAATAATAATTACTACGAGATATTAACTATAAATTACGAGTCATAATTGCAAATTATGAATAGTAATTACGATATAATATTCATAATTATGCACTTACAAGTTGTAATGACAAAATTTAAACCGTAATTTTGACTGAGAAACACGTTATAATTTCAACCTACAGAACGCAGTTACCACAAATATGTCATAATTTCGACTTGAAACTCAAAATTGTAAATTATAATTAGATAATATTTACAACTTGTAAGTACTAAATTGAAGCCGTGATTTTGATCAGATATATGTCCTAACTTATACTTAAAACTCGTAATTATAAGTTATAATTAGATAACACTCATAATGTTGAATTACAATTCGTAATTACGAGGTATAACTTACAACATATACTTAATTATATTAGCAATTACTATGAGATATAACTTTTAAAAGAGACCGCGATTATTTTGTTGAACAGAGATAAGTGTGTGTCAAACTGTTCAGTAAACATCGATCATTGTTGTATCAAGAAGAAGTAAGTAAAAATAAAATAAAAATCATTTAACATATCTATGGAAGCAGATAAACAAATTTTAAACTGTCAAACTTGACAAACGTTTAATATTTTACTACTATTTTGAAAACGAAAACAGAGAGTTTTTCGAAACGTCAATATTACGGAAGTGCGCGATAGTGATGTGATTTTTGTTATTTTTTACTTATCTGCTTTTTTCAGTGTGAGATTTTTTGGTTAGGCAAACTTAGTTTCAAAAATAACCCTTGACTGTTTCGTTTGGCGCAAGGGCTTATTTAATTAATTTTTATTATTTAACTTTTAACTTCAACTAACAACTCATAATTGGAAATCAGTCGTACTACTAGATAAAACTTAAAATTTCAACACATATAATATTAAATTATAACACATAATTATGAGATAGGTCCTAATTTCGATTTACAACTTATCAATTATAATTACTAGGCAAAACTCATTATTTGCAATTAAAACTTGTAATAACAGCACGCAATTACTTGATAAATAAATAGTAACCTTGACTTGAATCTCGTAAGTGTAAGTTTAAATTAGATAAAACTATAATTACGGGACACAAATCGTAATTACGTTAAAGTACGTATTTATGATGTAAGTAATTACAATTGTAAGTTGTTAAGTTATAATTACGAGATAAAACTTATAATGTTGGCGCGTAATGATGAGATGTGTCATAACTTCAACTTATAACTCGTAATTAGAAAGTCATAATTTCGAAATAAAACTCAGAATTAAACTCATATATCGTAACTGCACGATTAAATGAATAATTTCAACATAAGGTATGTAATTATAACAAATATAACAAGTTCTACGAGACATAATTTGTAACTCGTAATTGGAAATGAGTTGTATGAGTATTTGAAGTAATAACTATAGTAAGATTAGACAATTCGTAAAAATTTACAGCACGTAATTATAATAATAAATAAGTACTATGTAATATTGTAACTTCAACATAAAACTCATATAACTTACGATATTTATATAAAGTTATGAATGGTAATTACAAGATAAAACTGATAATTTGCACTTAAAACTTGTAATTACAAAATTCAAGCCATAGTTTCGACTTCTAATTGGTAATTATGGGAAATATCATAATTTTTACGTACAGTACATGAAAGTAGTAACTTTGACATAAAACTCGAAGTTATAACAATTAGATAAGAAATTAAATTAGAGATGAAACTCATAATTTGGTCTTAACGGCACGTAATAATGAAATAGTCGTCAATTCTATATAACATCATAGATATTACACTTTAAATATTTGACATGACATGTAACCATAATTGTATATAGGAATTTCATATATCTCAATTTGAAACAAGAAGAATATTATCTTACGTTGTCTCTGTCCACAACAGATGTGAAAATAGAAAAATATTAAAATTCATGTACAATAACTGCGCCATATGTCTTACGACTTAACGATTGTTTAAACTGAAAGCAATGGCGTATCCACTACAGAAAAGCAGTCAACAGGCATTAAGTATTTTAGAATCAAATTTATAATAATTTAAAATGCGTAAGATGTTACTTTAGTTTGCTTATCTTTGTGAGAACCGAAACAGTAAAAACAACTCAATTGCAAGAGAATGAAAAATTACTGAATACATACAAAAATATTTAAATATATACGCAATGGGCATTTCATATCTTCTTACAGAAAGAAATTTAGTATTTTAATAAATTATACCGAAGTTGCGCTTAATTTTGTGGGCATTAATTGCCATTTTGAAAATTAAAATGACTGAAAATTTAGGAAATCGCGAAAATTAATGTGGTAATTTCAACTTCCAATTTGTAATTACAAGTTATAACTAGCAATTACGTGTAAAAAATGTTATTCAGTCGTAATTACAACACTCAAGTTGTAATTCGTATTTTAACTTGTAATTATGATATATAAATCGTAATTAAATATACAGGGTGTTTTTAAATAAAGTAGCAAAAATGAGACCACAAATTCCTTAGGCAAAAATAAATCATTTTAACCTAACATATCTATATCCTAAGTCGCATAATAAAAAAGAAACAGGGTGTCAAAGTTAAAATTTTATTTTCGATATTTGTAAATAACTTCTTAAGAAATCAAATATTTACATGAAATTTGTAAATCGGGGGATTTTGGGGGAAATTCACATTTGTTTCTAATTTTAACGTCATTAGTAGAGGGATCCACTTGTGGCACACCATGTTTCTTTTAAATGACAGAACTTTTTTGCAGCTTAGAATATTATCCATGACTATTTAAACAATCGATTCCCCTACCTGTTGCAGCAAATTGTTACTTAAGTTGTTGTTGCTGTGCAAAACATCGGCGAGGTTTGATAGAACCATTTTTCAACAAAGCACAAATATTTTATCAAAGCAGGCCGATCTTTTTGAAATTTGGCACGTTTCCATAATTTACCATTCTGAACAACTTTTTCAGGTAACATTTTGCTGTATTTTCTGTAGAAAAGGCACTTTACCTGAAACGATAACAGTGTTCAAATGGTACACTGAATATTTCAAATAGGATTATTTCGAAAACTGTTACTCCTAACGACTTCAACAAGATATATCTTTTTCAGATATAACAGGTAGAATCATCGATTGTTTCAATAGTCACATGGATACACTAAGCAGCAAAAAAGTTGTGCCATTTAAAAGAAACATGATGTGCTATATTGCAATGCCCTCTACTAGTGACGTCAAAATTAGAAACAAATTTGAATTTCTCGCCCGCAAGAACCCCTGATTTACAAATTTTATGTAAATATTTGGAAATACAGAAAATAAAATTTAATTTTGACTTTTAACTTTGACACCCTGTATCTTTTTTATTATACGACTTGGGATATAGATATGTTAGGTTAAATCGATTTATTTTCACCTAAGGAATCTGTGATCTCATTTTTGCTACTTCATTTAAACACACCCTGTAAATAAAATTAAAACTAATCATGACAACACTCATATTATCATCTATTTTTTGATATATTTCGCTTGTAGGATCACGTGAAGTTTCTATAACAATACGCACTCTCTTACATTAATTGTACTTGGAGGAACTGTATGTATTTAAATAAGTTGCTATATTTAGACTGTCTAGTGAACAACTATTCAAGAATTTGCTGCTTGACAAATAATTACATGTCATGTCGATTAGAAGTGATTGATCACGTTTCACAGCTGAGCCGATATGTCTTTTGTTGTATAGGATCGAATCTTATGTAGGTATACGGCGACGAACTCCCCTATAAGGATCCGGTGATATTACGTTAACAAGACATTTCCAAAGGTCTTAAAACTAACGCAGTCTCGAAAGTCTCTTTAACGGGAAAAGAAGGAATCATTTTCCAGATAAACTATAAAAAGTGTTTATCATACGCTTCATTTTAATGGTGATACTTGACTACGCCATACAACGCGTTAATAAGGTGTTAATACTAATTACTGCACTATATAGCATTGACTAGTTTTTGTAAAAGTTTATCTTTCGGAATCACTTCACTGGTATGTAGTGATGACTTCGTATTGCATCACAAATATAAATCCAACGGATTTAAATTTGAACTCCTGGCAGCCTCTGAAATCTGAACTTTTCTCTCTAATTTCTCGAGAACTGATCAATTAAACTTAACAAAAAACTAGATGGCATTCAATGTTCTTTCTATTTAAGATTTTAATTAAATCTTTTGGGAAATGAATAAATTTATAAAATTTGTCACCTTTGAAACAAAATATAACGAATAAGAACGTTTTTTTAGCTTGTAGATCACAATGAAGTACGTGGCTCACAATATATAGATACAAAATTAGTAAGGGGAAATTACTTTTTCCTGCGAGCGTGCACAAAGTGGTACTTTCCGCATACATTTCCATGCACAAAGTTACACTTTTTAGTAAGATGTTTGAGCAATTAGTGCGGAAAAGTAAAACTACTAAGAAATCTCATTGGTAGGGAAAATTTATAATTATTTTATTTGCTATAGACCATTTTATGCACTGTGAGAAGCCGTTGCAAGTGTATTATCTTTTATCTTTTAAAAGCAATTCCCGAAATTTCTATTTTAGTACAAACAACAACACAAAAAAAAATATATTTTTTAAGTACTTTGTATAATGATAAATGATAATGTTGTCAAGCAGCAATAAGTGCACCTGTCGACTTTGACACATGATGTCAGATTTTTCCTCCGTTTCTATGTCAGCAAGAATCTTCAAACACCTACACTTTTCTTCCCATCAAATGATAAAAAGGTTTAACGTTAAAATATGACGAGGAGCTAGCAGATTCCATCCTAAAGGTTGTAAACTATGTAAACGAGGCGGTAAGTGCCTAAAACACCTATTTCCCAACATGTATCGATAAAGATTTTTCGTAAAATCGTCAAATAAATATTCAAAATAGTTTCGACATAATTCTTCGATTGCGTTTGCTAATATGATTGCTAGACTATTTTATTTAAACAACTTTAACTAAGTTGCCTATAAATTTGTTGCTATACAAACATTTTAAAAAAAATATGAAATATGTGAACGATTGTGTACATTAAACACCCAATAACTAAACTCGGTATTCATTCTTCATAAAACTTCAGTATGTGTGGCGCAGATTCTAGTGATACTGAAATAGAAAATGAGGCGGAAGCTGCCTTATATACATTGGTTCCTCAGAAACCGGAGAAATTATACCAAAAAACTTATGCAAAATTTGATATTTGATGTGCCGTAAAGGAGAAAGTTATTATAGTGTACTTATTTCAGTTACCTTAAAAATGTGCACCCTCCAGTTCAATGAGCATATGTCTTGTACTATAAAATCAGCTTAAAGAAGCCTGGGATTTGTCCTTCGCAATTCCAAGAATTTTAAAAACATGGAAACTCTTGTAATATTACTTTGTGATAGTAACTTAACTTTACAGACAGTTGTATTTATAGCAGCAGTTTGTATTTATTTGGCAGTTACATTTTATATTATGCCTACAATGTATTTTTTTTTAATTTATTGTACAGGATGGTCCAATTTTGGTACTTAGGTATAGAAGGTTTCTTCTATTTTCCGAAAACACAGAAAAAAGTGGTCAAGATATTTGGAGCTTAATTTTTGAGAAAAGTTGAATAGCGAGAATCGAATTTCGATATGATGTTTTTAAATTTTGGTCGTTTTCTATGATAACTTTTCTACTTATTATATTAATATTTATACATTGTAAAGACATGTTTTCTTTATGTGTATCTAGTGGCTTGAGGAATATTTTTTTATAACTTCTAGTTTTCCGTTACTATAACAAACATATATATCTTTTAATAAAATATCATACGTATGTAATATGGGGCGTCATAGAAAAGGCCTAAAATTAAAAAAAATCAATATCAAAAGTAATCAAGATATCGAAATGAAATTTTCGTTATCAATTTTTCTCAAAAAATATTTTCGTGACTATCTTTCGGAGAATAAAAGAAATCTCCTAAAATGTCGAAACTGACCTAACCCGTACAGTCAAGAAAAAGTTACTTTAAAGACATCTTGAATTCACTAACAGTGTTTTGACATAGATACCTAAAAAAATCTGAATAGTGATGCATTTATACCTAATATATTAATATGCATACATGGGAAAAATTTAAATATCGTAAGGAAGGAATTGTTACTTACCTTCAGTCACATATCAGGCTTTTCCGTGAGTTTCTCAATAACATCACTGCATCAGAATATTATTTCAAAAGAAAAATGTACTCATATTAAGTAACCTACTTAACATGAATGCCAATTGATTCTAATGTTAACAAACACCCTTAATAGTAATACCGAATTTTTGATATATCCCCAGTGAAGTCAAACATTTCCGAAGCAAAAGATTCGTTTTCTATATGCACTAAATTAATTATGTAAGTACCTAGATTCTAGGTACACGCTGCATTTATCGAAATGCAGCAAGAAATAATGAAGGCGTCACCACCCAACGCTCTCAACGGTTAGTGGTAGTGCGTTTTAAAATTAGTAGTACCTTCACACACACATTAGGCATATTTTTACAGTCAATTATGTAGTAAATTTGGTATATTCAGTAATTTTGCAATGTAAAAAATGGATTTCACATTGTTAATTGTAAATATATTACAATATATTCTATAAATGTACACGTTATAATTACATAGGAAATTAACAGTTTTGTTGTATATTGGCAGTTTTCTTGGAAAATTACAAGCGTCTGTGTAATATCATTATCATTATTTTTAGAATTATTTTAAGGCAATTATAAGGATATTCTTACAAAGTATATTTGTAAAGTTACTGGCCTTTCTTCAGTGTATTTTACTCTATGATTCCTCGTTCCGTAACTGGGTTAATCCCGTGGGGTGTTGCAATTAAATAAATAAAAAAGATTGTTTTAAGCACATGTGCCTAAAAGACTTGTCATTTCGATATTGAAATGACAATCGAAGTGTCATTATTATGCAACGATTTTACGAAAATTCTATTTTCCATTAAAATATCCTGACTTATTTGATAAGCATTTTAAGGAAATCCTCTCAAAGAATACGCCGCTGTCACGCATACGAAGAACCGCTGGCTCAGAATACAAATGTTGAATGTTTGCCGTTCCGCAAGAATATAGCTAGATTAATTCCCATATCACTGGCTGCTAACTACTGTTTCAACAGCGAGGGCATTCGTTCAACCTAAGGAAATAACGGTGCCGAGAGACACATCGTCTGCATTTTATTACCGATAGTGTTTTTGACAAATATAACAGTCGCGTCGACGACATCGTTCGCGTTGCCATCCTCTCTTTTCCTCTTGATGTACCACTTTCACGGCTGAATTAATATTCTATTATATCGTCGTCGTTATCGTCTTGGTATACAGTTGCCGGGTATTGTGAGACGAGTTGGTTTAATTGAAAATGCTGTCTGCAGTGTTGCGCAAATGATTGACATTGACGCTAGAAGTTTATCCTGTAGTTTATATCTCGGAAATGTATCTAGTTAGAGTGAGAGTTTGTTTATTAAATGCCATACTGATTGTGTAGAATAACACAAGAATTCTCAAAACTGATAGCAAAAAGTATCATCCGCTCTTCTATAAGGAGTTTTCAGTTTCTACTACAATTTCTGGTGTCGAGATATTTGGTAAATATTTTATAGCTTTATGTTCTTTTATATTTTGTTTTAATTCACAGAAATGTAATTTGTAGCAAAAGTTCTTCACAACTTTTTTCCTTTAGTGAGCTACCTACATTACACAGTGTTTATATAGACTTGTATCCTTATTATGATAATATTTAATACCATTTTAACATTTTTTATTGTATTGTAAAAGTAATTAAGCAAATTTAACTAATTTTTCCTAAAATCTCCATCATAGAAGTTCTATGTATGTATGATACCAAGTATCTAGGTATACTAAGTACCAATTCCATAATTAAGTATTCAATATATAGAGTGATTCAGGTTTAATCTTGATAACTTCAGGAATCGATAGAACAGGTTAAAATAATATTCATTTGTCATATAAACTTATTTCCTAAAACCCATCGTTTCTGAGATAAAGGGCGTTGAAGTAGGAATTTTTTTCTGGTTTTTCCCTCATAACTTTTGAACCACTTATCCAATTTAAGTGAAATTCGGAACACAAACACGCCTTATGATCTTACATAAGCTCCTTAAGTTTGAACCACCTACCCCTCTTATAAGTGTATTTTGTATGCTACCCTCCTCTTACTTTATTTCAAAACTACAAAAAAGAAATTAATTTCAATAAAACATCTACACACCACTTTGACCTGATTAATTTCGAAACTTTTTCGTCTCCTGGTTTTTTTTCGACGTTTGGTCTTGTTTCTGAAATATTCAAAGAAATTGGTGACCTTATGCAGAAATTGTGGATTAATTTCTGTTGAATCTAAAACCCATCTACAAAAATTTTAACGTTTTTCAGCATCTCCTGGCAACAAACCTTGAACTGGTTGGAGATGGAAAGCCCTTCGATGATCTTGTTTGAGTGCTCTCAGTACTTTTGATTGAGATAAATGGAGTTGCCGAGCTGCTCGGCGTGTGCTTAAAGTTCTATCGATATCAAAAAGATTAAGAATTCGTTGATTATTTCTTGGCGGAACATTACAATTATGATCATTGTAGCGGCGCAAACCATATTCCAAAAATCGACGATGCACGTCTACAAAAACTTGTGCATTTGGAATTCTTCTATTAGGGAAGCGTGTTCGGTACTCGAACTGACGCGTTGGAATTTCCGTCACAGAAACCATAAACATACTGTATATCGGCATATTCAGCATTTGTAAACGTTCTTGATATTTTTTCTTAGCTCTAAAAATGCTCTTTAAATAATGCTTTTGAATGATTGACACTGTCTCTAATTTCTTTGAATATCTCAGAAACAAAACCAAACGTCGAAAAAAAAGGAGACAAAAAAGTTTCGAAATTAATCAGGTCAAAGTGGTGTATAGATGTTTTATTGAAATTATTTTTTTTTTGTAGTTTTGAAATAAAGTAAGAGGGGGGTAGCATACAAAATACACTTCTAAGAGGGGTAGGTAGTTCAAACTTAAGAAGCTTATGTAAGATCATAGTCCATTGAAATGTTACATTATTTTGGCTTTAGCGTGCATTTTTTACAGGACGCAATTTTATTGTTTGGATGTGACGGGGGGGTCAAAGAAAGCTTAACTTGTTGTTATTTTTGATTTTACAACAAAAAGTTACTAGACTAAAATTGTAGAGGATTCAATTTGCAATAAAAGATATTTTTAAAAAAATTTTGTATCACCAATAGTTTACCTGATAAATGCTAAAAACAATTTAACCCCCTTTTTCCAATATGGCGGCTGAAGTTGGAGGGTTGCGACCCCACAAACTTCAAGTTAAGCTTTTTTTGATCTCCCCCCTCACATCTAAACAATAAAACTGCGTTCTCTAAAAAATGCAACCCCAAATGTAACGTTTCAATGGACTATAGGGAAAATTAGTGTTCACTTCACAGCGCTGTAAAACCCAAACTAATGAATATAATAAAAAAGTATATAATAAAAATACTTCGTTCAAAATCACTCTACAAAAATGCTCTGATGTCATTTTTTTTAAAATAAGAAAATAAATAAATTATGGCGTCCAAAAGAAAATTTGTACAAACATTTTGATGGTTTTTTTTTAATATCTTTGTTATTTTTTATTTTAGAACAAAAAGTTACTGAACTAAAATTGTAGGGGATTCAATTTGCAATAAAAAATGGATTTACAAAATTTTTGTATGACCAATAGTTTACCTGATAAATGCTAAAAACAATTTCACCCCCTTATCCAAGATGGCGGCTAAACCTCGAGGGTTGTGACCCCACAAACTTCAAGTTACGCTTTTTTTGACCCCCCCCCCCCCCCGCATCTAAACAATAAAATTGCGTCCTCTAAAATATGCAACCCCAAATATAACTTTTCAATGGACTATCATAAGGAGTGTTTGTGTTCCGAATTTCACTTAAATCTGATAAGTGGTTTAAAAGTTATGAGGGAAAAACGAGAAAAAAAATCCTACTTCAACGCCCTCTATCTCGGAAACGATGCGTTTTAGGAAATAAATTTATATCACAAACGCACATTATTTTAACCTGGTCTATCGATTCCTGAAGTTATCAAGATTAAACCTGAATCACCCTGTATAGTATGTCCGGAGTATCAGTAAGATACATTGATAAATTGACTTAACAAATTTTTTTCTGTGTGCAAATAGGTTTTGAATATGTGACAATCTCACAGACTTACCATTTCAGGTGTTTCTACACAATAATTACAAGTACTCCTAAACACTTATCGTGAATCTTTTTCTTTCGCATTCAATAGCGTAGTTGTGAAGCTGTGTGAAGCATAAATGATGTTTCTGAACTATGTTTCTCCAAATAAATTTACAAATTCGGGAATTTAATAAATTGAAATGGGAGTGATTAACGGAGAAATATCTAATGTCTCATATTTACTTTGATGACTTTGAAATGTAATTTTTTTAAATTATAATAATCATTTATGAAATACATGGAACAGGACGATAAAGTTAAATAGATTTACTTGTCCGCAGAACAAACCTTTATGTCACATAATATTATGTACCACCTTATGTTTTAATAAGCAAACAACTATAGGTAAAATTGAGAAAATACAATTTTTCGAAAATTGTCATCAAAAGTCGACATTTTTTTATGTTCTAAAACGCCAAAGTCTTTTTTGTCATTGTTTATGTTCTGCTACTTGCTGGTATAATTATTTAAATTTACTGTTTAAATTCCGTAGGCTGTGCTGAAGATGGTAACAATTTATTTGCTATATTGAAATTTTATTTTGTACAGAATCTTTATTAGCCTGCGTCGGCTAACAGAGTGGCGGAAGGATGTCTAAAATAGTGCCCGTATAAGTTTCCGGATGAGACAAATTGAGATAAGTTGCTATTTCTTTTGACACATTCCTTATTTTATTGACGTCAACCACTTGGTTAACACATCTTTCCCTGACATACTTCACAAAAAATCTTCGACTTATAATAACTGCCGGATGTAAAGCACAGTATTTGATTTTTATTTGACCTAGACTAGAATAGGGAATTCTTATAATAATAATTGGATCTTTGTCTTCTCTATCATCGACCGTTATCTTAAGTAGCTCATCTCTTCTCAAAGCTCCAGAAACACCTATTAAAGTGACCTGCAAAGTTGTTCAAAATTAGTTACATCGATCGATTCATATTAATTTGAATTACCTTTTCTAGCAGAAATCAGGTGCTTCCTGAAAAAATCTCTCAATTTCCGCTTTCGTTAGAATTCTGGACTTTTTTGGACGGTATCTAACTGATTTGCTTTTCAAATATGGTATTACTTTGGGAAATTTTTTGGAATTTACATTTTTTTGTGTACTTTTTAACATGGAATATACTGACCATAACGTCGAAAGTTTAATTTTGAGTTCGAAATATGCCAGTAATACTGAGACTTATTCAAATTTTCTTCGATGTAGACAATCTCGACGAATTTTTGGGGATTAATTGTGAAACAGCACTTTGTGCCTCTTCCAATACTTCTCTGGTAAATGCTTGTCTTCACTTTAAGCTCATTTTAAATTAAACACACTATGAATTACCTACAATATACAGGGTGTCCCAAAATAGAAGGTCATGCCATTAACCACATATTCTTTGGACAAAAATAATGCGACTTTCCTTATGCCATTTTTTATTTGGACGTCCCTGTTTCAATATACAGGGTGTTAAAGTTGCATTTTAAAAACATATTTTTGTTAATAATTCCATTGTTTTGTAAGATACAGAAATTTTCCACGTACCTTTATCTTATTCCGGCATACTTATCATGTAATTTTGGTGAAAAAAATCGAACGGCAAATGGAGGTAACTGTGGGATGCAGTACTCTTTATCCCCTCCAATTATTTCTAAGTACGCCTATGCAGCTTTTTCTTAAAATATCAAACGTAGAATTTTCTTCTGATCATTTTACCTCTTTTGTATTTTTTTTTTAATGCTCCGTTCTGGAGAAAAACGACAATTTGTAGTGCACATAAATTTATGGATATACCTATATCATTACAATACCTTGGCAACTTAGCAAATCGTAATACTTACTGAATGAATATTTGCTATTTAAAACAAAATGGATAATTTTAAATGTTATAAAATGAGGAATACGTATGAATTGAAAAAATAATATGGCATTAAAATCTGTAATACAGTTCTCTTATCAACCAAAAAAATAATAGTCTCATTTAGTAATAGTAATAATGAACGATCAACATAATAACTTTTTACCTAAATAACATTAAATAAAATAATTCATTCATTACTACTAATTTAACAAACGTTCTACTTGTCCACACTCCTCATTAACATATGTATGTACCCTTTTAAGTAGTGAAAACCTTATCTTTTGAAAGATATTTTCCTTTTGCGTAAGTTCATCAGCTGCCATTACTATTCTCTCTCTGAGATGGTTAATGTCGTTTATTTCTGCAGCATAAACCATATCTTTCATATAACCCCAGAAAAAAAAAACAATGGATTAAGGTCAGGAGATCGTGGTGGCCATTGAATAATTGCGTCTTGTCGTCGACCAATCCAACGATTGGGAAATAAATGGGTATTTACGCCGTCAAGCTGCATCCACATACCGTCGCGTACGATAACAGATAAATCATGTAAAACATCTCGGAATTCATTTTGTAGAAAATTTAAAAATGATGCAGAATTTAAATTATTTGGTATGAAAAGGGGACCCAGACATTAACCCTGAATGTAAATTGATGGTGTGCTACAATGGTTGCATGGGGATTCAAATCCGTCCATACGTGGCTGCTATGCATGTTTGTCAATCAATTTCTTGTAAAGCTTGCCTCATCCGTGAATAGAATTTTTCTTACGAAGTCCCTATCTGCATCATTCTATGTAAACAACCAACGACTAAATTGCATCCTAGAAGCAAAATCTTGGGGAGGAATATTTTGTACGGGTTGGATGTGATACGGGTGCAGAAGTTGGGCTTTTAAAGTCCGATGAACATCATTTTTTGTACAATTTTCCATTTGTCGAGAAACAATATTTGTACTTGTGCTTGGTTCTTCTTCTACTAGTGCTAAGATTTGTTCCTTTTGTCAAGGGCTTAATTTTCTATGTAGGCCGCAAATTCCGAACTTCTGATCCATAAACTTTCCAGTTTTACGAAGATGCCGATCCAAATTTAAGAAAACCTTCCTTTTAGGATGTGATCTGTTGGGATAACGGAGCTTACTATTTTTTCCTGACATTCATCGGCCGCTAAGACATTTGTAACCCATGTCGTTTTTCTCCAAAACGGAGCAAAAACAAACAAAAAATTACAAAAGAGATAAAATGATCAGAAGAAAATTCTATGTTTGATATTTCAAGAAAAAGTTTTAAAAAACTATTTCCAGTGCATTTACATTAAGAAATGAGATTGTACAAATCTACAAATCTATAAATGTAAGAAAAAAAAATAGAAACACTTCATTTAGACCAAATACTAAATACAAAAAAGCATGTATATATCAAAACAAATGTTGGTATTCAATAGAAATTTTTTTAACAAAATACAAAAGAAAAAGTAATTTCCAGTGCATTTACATGAAGAATCACAAAACTATTAAATGTAGTAAGAAAATAAAAAGACGGAATTAAGAAATGAGATTCTACAAATCTATAAAATATAAGAAAAAAATATATAGAAACACTGCATTTACACCAAATACTGAATATAAAAAGCATGTATATATCAAAACAAATGTTAATATTCAATAATAAAAAACGCAATTGTTTAACATCTACAGAATGAATGTCACAAAACATTTTACCAATTTTATTTAAATTACTACACATGACATACAATGGGGAGCGCAGCATTATATTGGTTCTAGCCAATGGTACCACAAAATCAGCAACCCGTCTTGCAGAATATTGCGGAACATGAAAATTTAATGCGTGCAATAGATCACAAATTTTAGATCTAACGTAGGAACCTTAAAACTTTGTGCATTACGAAAATTTTTACAATTTATAATTAAGAACCCTAACATCTTTAACGCTGCTGATAATCTCTATTTAAACTGAAGTAGTGTAACAATTTTCATAAG